>MU270012.1:52553212-52928212 GCA_021432705.1 Caranx ignobilis
TATAAACCTGGAGACCAGTGTTATTGTCCAGTAGAGAGAACAGACCAGGTGGTGTAGGTTTATCACTGTAAAATGTACCACCATGACACGATATGCATAATTGTTAGCATAATGTATTTAAAGTCAAAGTGCTCACCACTTGTGCAAAAGTAAGCAAGTACCTGTGCACTGGTGTCGCTGGTAAGGTTAATTTTAATTCTCTTATATATTGGGTATATCTGATGAGAACTAACCATATGAAATCCAGTGGTTAGAAAACTGCTACCGCTGTATTTGTTCAGGTGACACTGAAAAGAAAAAAAAGAAGCCGCTTCGATATTTTTTTAATATATATTTTTGTTTGATACAAATATTAAGTTTGGGCTTCTAAAACGAGGGGGAAAAAAACGAAATATCCATATTGAGTGTAAGTGCTGTTACACTCCGGTCCGGCAGGCGGCGGTAATGACAGACATGCTCCGATATGTCCGCCACCAAAATGCTCATTTCACAGAAGAAATATTTTTCTTTTCGGAAGAAGATCCCGACAAAGCGGCCCTATTTCTTTTCAGCCAGAAAAAGTCGAAGAATCCGAAAACCGACGATGTACGCCAGAACAAACACCGGCAGCACACACGGAGACTTTCAAGATAGGAATGGAGTAAATTATGTGACATCGACAGAGTCCTTCGGTCACTGCTCTCAATTGTTCTGGAAAAAGGATCCCAACGACTCCGGAGTAAGAAAGCCAGCTGCCACCACCGTTAGCTAGCGAGCTGACAATTAGCTGATTCAGACGGCTAATGGAGCAGCACCTTATTAATCCAGCGCTAAGTCAGTTATCTGTTTTACACATGTTTTCTAGTTGAGTTAAGTGATACCGGGTGATAATAAGCTACCAGATGTGTCACATAACAACGTCGTTCGCTTCCTGCAAACACAGCCACCGTCATGCTGAGCGGCTCATGGCCTAGTTTGACTCTTAGCTGCCGAGCTAAGAGGGTAGTAATTATGAGCTCGTGCACATTATATTTATTACACCCCATTAATGGGCTGGTGTAATTATCGCCGTACGTCTGTCATTGTGGGATGCCATAATGCGCCAGAGGGTTAGGAAAATGTTTATTAATTTAGCCAAACATTAGCGTGCTAATGCTAACGTCAGACAACACTGGTTTGCTCGGCTAAACCGAGTACGGTTAGCTAACACCGGAGCCTGTGCAAAATAAGGCAGAGTGAAAAGCAGCGTTTATCTTGTGGGTACAGTCGTGTGTAAAATAGATCTTTGATGGGGGGCGCGCCAACATGGTGGATCACTGGGGATTTATTGAAGCAGTAAAAGCAAAAGTGCATGCACGCGGCCTGCAATATTGTTAGCGAACAGCGCAAAGTAAACACGACCGGGCTGTCCCACAGGAAACGGTGGCGGAAGACGCCCCGCGGAGGACTTTGAAAGACCTCTTTGTGATGCCAGACTGTGCGGTTCATTCATGGTCGCTTTCTGCGGAGAGATTATCTGCACAGCGCACACAGGGACCCACACATTAATTTATACGCGCTAACATTTTTTCAGTATTTGAATGTGACAGACTGCTTTTATGTGACCCCTCATCTGTGGCGTGTGGGTCAGTCAGCATTCATTTCCCTGTGTTCGAGGATATTAAGCTAATTCCGAAAGTTGCAGTGTTTCTGCAAGTTTCTTAACATCACTGATATTCACTGTGGTTTGAGTTAGCCAGCTGGACACACAGAGAAACACTTAGAGCCTTTTTATGAATAGTAGCGGGAAAAGGCCTGGAGGGAAAGTAAGCAGATCCTTTCTAGAGACGTGTGGGTGTTTTACCTTACTGTAAACAACCAACTTGTCAGTTAGGTTCTATGACGTGTGACCATACACATGTGCATAACATTTTTTTTAATTCTCTCCTTCTGAAGTGATTATTAGTGACTATTTAAATTGCATGATATCTAAACCACAAGGCTGAAGAGTGAGCTCTGTGGATAGTGTTGTAGAAAAATGAATTGTGCTGCAGATGCAGAAACGCTACAAGTTGCTGACAGAGGCTGCAGCTCTTGATGGACACACATATCTAATGCCCTCACAGAATATTATCCAACCCTGTTGAGCTGCACAGGTCTATTGTTACTGGAGGCTGGACGTGTCATGTCAGCCTTTTCATATGCATGTGTCCATCATTCTTTAGTTATCTAGGAGCACTTGCATTGTGGTATATCTTTATTTATTTAGTTGTCTGTGTTACCAAGGTGCGTTCATTTAAACTAAATCACAACACCTTTGAAAAGTTCAGGGAACCAAAAGCCTTTTAAAGAAGTATTTGTTAACCTTGTCAACTGAAGTATATGAATGAATATCAATGCAAACAAATTCTACAGGTTGGTGATGTGCAGACACTCTGGCTGTACTAAATTTTAATGCGTTATTAGTCAGTATTGTACTAGTAGTGCTATGATTGGCTGTCAGAGTGGTGAGAAAAAGACAAACACAGGATGGATGGTTGGTCAGACCTTCATCCTATAGTGAAATAATGACCCAAAACATCAGAATGAAAGAACCAGACGGTTGGTTGACTTCATATAATGAAGAGCAGCAGTCTGAGACTTAAACCCCATGCTGCTGGTTAAGGATGAATTGGAAAGTAGATGAAAGCAAAGCAATCTGCTACAGCAACGTACTTGTGGGAATTTCTGCAACAGTGTTATAACTGTTTTTTTGTCAATAGAAAGAAAATCGGTGTGTTCAGAAGATGCTGAGTGAGTTGTTTTAACTTCTTAGTATATATATTTTATAAATCCTTATTTTCAGAAACACTGAGACAGTGAGTTATATTAATTTGAGTAAAGGCTCAAAAACGTCTGATCAGTGTGTTTCTCAGTTTCCCTTGATGTGCAGTCGATGCTTTCTTTAGGTTCTTGTGGTCAGAGTCCATCAAGCGCTCACTCTGTAGTTCACAGACTTAAACCAAGAAGATTTTGTGAAGACAGAGAAATGTGTGTAACATGAGGTGCTGCGTTACTGAGGACTTGCATCCAAAAATGTGTTATTCATGTGAGCTGAGGAGGAAGGAGCTTGTTTTTGCACATTTGACTCACGTGGACACAGACCTGAGTTCTGCTTCTGGTCTTTCTGTTGTCTTAAGCATTTGACTTAATTCCTGGTTTTGTTATTTTCCAATGTGATTGACAAGCTGGGCCGGTCAACTTTGTTTGTGTCACTCTACAATTTCTCCATGCTCAGAGACAGGAGCAGAGGAGACAGAATATAAATATTGCCTTCAGTCTATGCCATGTATGGCTCTCACACATACAGCAGCACCCTGTGAATTTATATAAGACATGTGGCTCATACACAGATAATGACAGACCAGATAAAGAAGAACAAGTGTGCAAGGCTGCAGTAAGAGGTTACGCTAATCCTAATACATTGTATCTTTGGCTTGGACTTTAATCATGCACAGTACATAGAAGGCTGTGTCCCTGTCATTAATGTAACACAGTCTGACAGTATGCTTGGTCTTTTCAATCACTTACGTACTTGTGTGTGTGTGTGTTTATGTGTGTTTACACAGTATGTACATGTTGTAACACCGGTGTTTAACATGTTCTCTCTCCTCTCACAGCCGAGTTCGACCATCAGCTGGTGCGATCAGCTCCCCACGTCCTCAGCAGCCCTCTCCAGCTCCAGTCTCTCCTCAGCAGCCCTCTCCAGCTCCAGTCTCTCCTCAGCGTCACTCTCCAGCTCCAGTCTCTCCTTGGAGTCACGAGCACCAGCGCAAGCAACGACGGCGTCAGACGACATGGAGTCAGATGAGAGACCGTACGTGTGCGACCTCTGCAGCTGCGCCTACAAGCATGCCAGCTCCCTGCTCAACCACAAGCTAACCCACAAAACTGGAGACTTCAGGTAGGGATCGAAATATTCTGTCCTGCAGGTGTCCACAGTGCGCAGCTGATGACAATATATAGATCCATGCAGCTGATCATTGCAGTTTACACTTCAAGAAGACCAATCACAGCAGGGTGAAGATCTGATCCATTTTAACACTGGCCCAGCTCAACACATCCTCTTAGTAAACTCTGGGTTGACTTGAGTCCTGTCCAATCACAGAGGACAAATTTAGTCCTTCCCTCTCCACACTCAGAAATAGTTTTTATTTTTTTATTGTGAATGTTTGTGCCAGTATGGACATACACAATATTTGTTGCATGGCTTGGAGTGACAAATAAAGGCAAGGCTTATTAGTATTAGACAGGTTTATTTGTATAGCCCATTTTTACAAACAGTTTGTCTCAAAGGGCTTTACACAGCATCATGACAACATCCTCTGCCCTTAGACCCTCACATTGACTGAGGAAAAACTCCCAAGAAAAAAAAAAGGAGAAACCTCAGGGTGAGCAACAGAGGAGGGATCCCTCACCCAGGACAGGCAGATGTGCAGTATTTGCTATGTAGAGACAAGAAAGCAGTTTACAACATGGAATAAGTAAAGGCATCTTGTTATGTTGTTGTTATGACCAGCATACTCTTTGTCTGGCCTGCAACAGCGGGGTCAGTGCTGTAATCATGACTGTCTCTGACTGATAGTCTGATGGTACTTCTACCAAGCTGCTCTGGAACACCACTGAAGACTGTGACCAACTGTGCTAATCAAACACAGGGACCTGACTCTAATAAAAGTCTGTTATGGCCTGAAGTTGAAGGAAATAACAAAATTAATGAGGCTGTAAACTGTGAGAGGAAAAATATAATTGTTTTGAGAGCGTTTACTGTGTCTTTACCTCAGTGTCCTGGGTTCAAGTCCAGCCTGCGGCCCTGATGCTGCTCATCATCCTCCCTCTCTTGCTCCCCGACCCCCCCCCTCATTTCCACAGCTCCTTCCACACCACACATCACTCCTGTCCTCAAACACCTTCACTGGCTCCCAGTCCTTCTCTGCATCAACTTTAAAATCCTGCTTCTCACTTTCAAAGCTCTCCATAATCTTGCTCCTTCATACCTCACAGAACATCCTTGAAACACGCACACCCTCCTGTACACTCTGGTCCCCCTCTGCTGCCCTGCTCTCCAAGCTCCTGCCCATCTGTCCACCATTGGGTTTAGATCTTTTAGCCTCTCTGCCCCCCATCCAGACTCTAACATCTCTACCCAACTTCAAGTGACATCTCAACACACTTGTTCAGACTTACTCCTTCATGCTTACTTCTCCATAATATATCACATTTTGGTTTCACTGTATTTGTATTTTAAAGGTGCCTATAGTAGTAATAATAATAATAATAATAATAATAATAAATAATAATTGTAATTATTATTAAAATCAGGACCACAGATGACGCAGTCTGATAGTAGGTGTTGACCTAATCTCTCTTCACACTGTTTCTGTCTCTACAACCTAGGTGTGACTTCTGCAGCAAGCCCTACACCAACTACATGTCCCTGCGCAACCACATGCGAATCCACGGTCAGAAGCGCTACATGTGCGACTTGTGCGGGAAGGCTTTCCGTCTGGCCCGGTATCTCCGTAACCACCAGAGGATCCACGACGACGGGCCCAACCGCTTCGACTGTCCCTCCTGCTGCAAGAGCTACAGGACCATGCTGGAGCTGGCCCAGCACCGCTGCTCCGCCGCTGCATCCAACCAG
This sequence comes from Caranx ignobilis, assembly GCA_021432705.1. NCBI lineage: Eukaryota > Metazoa > Chordata > Actinopteri > Carangiformes > Carangidae > Caranx > Caranx ignobilis. The sequence continues at coordinate 52,558,854 of MU270012.1, forward strand.
GTGAGTGTGTGTGAGAAGGTGCTCAGATAGGATTGGATGATGGGCGTCTGGCTGCACTAATATTGATATTGGCCCGAGTGATTTCTCAGCAAAACATGCAAGATTTTGCACGTTTTGTGTAAATGCTGTGTGATGTCTGATTTTATGTGTGTTGTCAGTGACTGATTCTGTGAACAAGCTCAACAACCACAGCTTCTCAGACATGAACAAAATCTTCGCCTACAGCCTGATCAGCTTTTCCTCTAGTCTTGTCTGACCTGTGATCTCTTCTTTTACTCAGTTTCTATTTGCAAACAGCTGTCATCTCATTTGTCTCTATTAACAGTAGTGAATTAGTAGGTTTGAAATTTCATAAACCAAGAAGTCAAACAGACTTACCCCAGATTTACCCCCCCATCACAATCTGTGTTTCATGGTCACAGAAAGTCAAACATGTCTTCAACTTGAATTGCCGATAACTTCAGATCCAGACACTGATGACTGAAGTCCTTTATGAGACTGCAACGTACAGTTGCCCAGACTCCCATAGTGTTTACCCATGCACATAGAGGATGTGATGTAAATGACTGGCAACCAGACAAAATGTATTTTGATAATATGATTAAAATTTGATTTTTTCAAATTTAGAAGTTTGGGATAATGTAAGAAGACAACTCAAAACTCATTAAGACAACACACACATGAACAGTGTAAGATGCCAAAGAGCAAACACATATACACAGGGAAAGATTTAGAACAGTGTTTAACAGTAACAGGCACAAGTGAAAGAAAGCAGCGCACAGTCACACTGCAGGTTTGTTCACTGTGACGATTCTCACTGACCAATCAGCAGTCAGGGTCTTCACCTGTCCTCACTTGGAGCCTCAGTGGGGGTCAGACCAAACAAGCAGTCATAGAGTTGTGTACAGGCAAGTTCAGTCAGGACCATGCAGTTGAAGTTTGATACTCCACCGAAATAATTGCAACTACAAATAAATTATGCTGCTTAAACCACATTTCAGCTTTCCCGCAACATGTTCATGAACATACATATGAAAATTCCATGTGTGTCTTTAGTGTCATTCTAGATATGCTAAAGGACTCTACTTCTCACCATGTATCTACTGTGCTGACATGTTGTTGCTTTATTGGAGGAGGTCAAAGGGGTTATGTGTCAGCCTGGAGGAGGCAGAAGGTCTCTGCTGCAGCAGGATGTTAAACCTTAATAGCCTGAAACTGCAGCATCTACACTGCTGGTCCTGATGTTTAGTGCTCAGGTGTGAAGCATCATGTTATGTCAGACATCAGTTGTCAGAGTCAGAGTTGAAGTTCAGTGAATGGACTTGACATCTACAAACAGCACAATGTAAGAGGTGAGGCAGAAGAAGTCATAATGAGTGAACAATGATAACTGATGCGACACAGGTTTCGTGTTGTCTGGTTGTGCTCTTAACGTCTGCTTCTAACCAAGTCTCAGCTCCTGTTCCCAGTATTACCGCTCTCTCCCTTGCACACTGGCTGTTTCACTATCTTGTCACACGCACACACAGCCTTCTTACTGAGCTCTTCCTGAAATAAGCAGTGTTGCTACTGTAACGATATTCTCTCTCAGACCTACTGCAGATCTCACACAGACGTGATAAACCATTGTTGTTTGCTCCTTTACTTTCTGCTGCCTCCTAACACTCCACCAACCTGACAGAATGTATAGATACAATATTTAACTTTACTGTGCAAAATGATTCCTGTGAGTCTGACACCTGACGACTGTTCTTAGGTCCCTCTGCTCATAGGGTTTAGGAATATTTACATAGGCTGTGATGATGAAAGATGAAACGAAAGGCATCTTAATTCACACATGATAATGAACAGCACTTCAAATCTGCATGTTTCTTATCAGAAAGTCAAGTTATTTATTTGTAGGCATCGAATCGTATATCAAACGTTCTCAGAGGTGCCCCCTCCCTCTCCTCTCCTAAGACCTTGGCACCCTAGCAAGCCAAACTGAACTGGCTTAACTACGGACTTAGACTTAGCACTTACCTCTACCTTAACTTGTCTCACTTTGCCTTACTGAAAATGTTATGATGTAACACTTATTACTTTACATGTTCTCTTGCTGCACTGAGGCTTTATTGGCCCCTCCTTTGAAAGGCACTTAACATTAAAGCTTCTGCCAAATGAGGAAATGTGTTTATTAGCTTGGTTGCCTGACTGGATAATTGTGTGTGTACAAATGTTACAATTTTCGTTAAGTGCATGTGTATATACACACACACAAACAGAAAACCATAGTTAGTGTGAAATGGGTGGAACAGACCTGTACTATGGCCTCTATGGTAAAAAAGTTTTGTCCTTCATGAAGAACTTGAATGGGTCCAACTTTTTACATTTTAAACAGTTCCAACTGTTAAAAAAAGGAGTTTAATTTTTTTATGTTTGTGTGAAATAATGACGCCAGCACAGGGAAACACTGGGGTGTGTATGCTGATACGCATGTGTGACAAGTTATACTTTGGATTATTTGCTTTGATGAAATCTGTGCATGTAACACTATGTTGCCCATGTCGGTTGACCCTCTGTCCTCTCTCCAGCTCTAGTGTGACTGGGCCCCTCCCTCCTGTGCTGAGCGTGGGCTGTGGAGTCAGGCTTAGACCAAACTTAGACCAGGGTTAGGCTCAGCTTAGGCAAAGGCACAGGGCTCAGATATCAGAATGGATGCACTTGAGTTGATTGTCCTCACAAGTGTAGTAATCCAATTATATGTGTGTTTGTGTGTGTGTGTGTCTGTGTGTGCGTGCATGTGGGGTTGGTTCATAAGAACCGGTTCAACTGCCCGTCCTGCTTTAAGAGCTACCGAACCATGCTGGACCTGGCCCAGCACCGCTGCAGCGCCGCGGCCAAAAACCAGGTTGGTGTGAGCATGAGTGAGTGTGCGTGTGTGTGTCTGTGTGTGTTGTGTGTGTATGTGTGTGTGGTGGAGACAGTTTAGCTGTGAGGAAGGGACGGCCTATGCAGGAGTGTGAGATGTGACGGTCATGATAAAAATCCCACCACCTGGTTCTCAGCTCAGTGAACCTACAGCCCTACATGGTGCTGCTCCTCTTGCAGGCAACGTTTGAACATCAAAGTAAACGCAGGTGATAGTGATTGGACTCAGAGCACTGTCCTGACCGCTACACACAAACCCTCAGGATCAAAACCTTTGCAAATAGCTCAACTTCATCAAAAGAAGAGAAATTCTATTTCCCTACAACTTGGGTCTGATTTATGAGCACAGGCTAGAAAACCAACTGGGCAACTACACAGAGGGCCAACATTCACGGGCCCCTTTTTGTTCTGAGTGCCGTCCCCAGGGGCCCCATTGTGGGTTAACACACCCAACCCAGTAGGGTGGTTACAGGACCTGGATGTGTTTTGAACACACGATGTAAATTAAAAGCTAGTGAAGATAAAAGTAGATGTTGAAGGGCAGCTGCAGTCACTGTTCCTCCTGATCACCCCGACTGTGATCAATCAATTGTTTATTAGCTGACGCAAATAAGAGGATTCAAAACTTACTGTTCTTTTCTGGAACTTCCTGTTTTGAAATGTGTCAAACTTCACCTAAGTTGTGAGTGTAAAAGTGAATTGCCTGTGACCCAGGTTGGGTTTTCACTGTTCAGACCTGAGACTGAATTTTCCCATGAAGATTCAACACCATAACATTCAGGGTTAGAAGGCAGGTTTGACCAGGCAGGTACCCTCTGTTGTCGCCATGGTTACAGGCAAGGATAGACAGGGTCATGTTAACATTGACAATGATTTCTAGATGTGGTAATCTGGCAAATCTGTGAGTGTTTTTGTGTGTGTATGTGTGTACAACTCAATCACTCCATCCCCTCATGTCAGGGCAGAGACACGTAACCAGTCAGAGTCAGAAGTGAGACGCATCAATCAACTTCAGACATTGACACTGAGCTTTACAAGAAACGTGAAGAGTCTGACTCAAAGGGGAGAGAAACATTTACATTCATCCGTCACCTCTCCTCCGCTCTGTATCTTCTCTCTTTCTCGTCACATACTCTGCATGAATTTAGCACAACGTGTGTTAGGACTGGGACGACATTAACACGTGCCTCTCCCTCATGTCTTTCTCTCTTCACCCCTCCTCTTTATCCAGTCTGGCGGTCGCCGTTCCAATTTTTCCTCCACCCCTCGCCGTCAACAGCAACAGCAGCAACAGCAGCAGAACAGCGCCAACTCCATGATGCAAGCGCAGCATGGAGGACACGGCCAGCAGGATCCTCTGCCCTCCCACTGCGTGTCGCCCATGTCCCAGGGGGGGCAGGGCGGCAGCCAGTCTGTGCCTGACCCTCACCAGGTAGGAAGGAGGGGTCACATTGCAGGACCTGGACAAACACCAGAGGAGGCACTGGTTTCTCACTGTGTTGTTTACTGTATGAGAGTGTGTTGACCTGTGTGTTCCTGCAGGGCCGTCCCAGCTCAGTGTCCTCCCAGAGCAGCCAGCAGAGCATGAGGAGCTCGTCCTCCAACAAACACGTGTCCTCCTCCACCGCCACCCCATCCTCCTCCTACCCCCTGCTCCAGCCCCTGGTGCCTGAGGTAAAGGAGATGAGCTCGGGATACACTAGGCTGAGCGCCAACCCCATGGTAGGAGAGAGAACCTCCACACCTCCGCCGTCCACTGTCTGCTGGCTAGCTGCCCCCTCCCTGTCTGCCTACTAACACCAGGAGAGAGGGACTGATGTTTCAGTGCTTCATGTGTCTGCCGGGACTCTCTGCTCACAGATCACTGTTTCAGTAATCACATAAAGACGTCTGCAGAGAGCCCTGGTGGACACACTCTTCTTACATCTCTTGGCCTTTAGTCTGCTGGTTTCATTCACAGTGTTCTCAGGGCACTGAAGGAAATTATATCTATACAACATGACTTCAGGGTTCGATTCCCAAAAAACCGAACACATTAGCTGGACTGCATCATTTTACTCTGTAGCCTGAGACCACTTCAGTACTGGGTAGTAGTAGGGCCCGCCCGATTTTATCAAACAGTTATAGTCATTAGAGAGTAACTGTTAATCAGCTATTATTTGTCCAGTAGAGGGCGCTCTCACTCCTTTCCTTTTGTGCTCAGTGAAATGCATTGTTTGGTGCTTTTTGTTGTGTGTGTGTGTGTTTTTTCTTTTGTTTTTTTTGGGGGGGAAAAAGGAAAAATTGAATTGGCCCATTTATAGGTTATTGAATTTTCTATCCCCCAATATCGACATCGACATCATGAGGCACTGATCTTCTTTCTCAGGGTGATATATTTGACTTTTTGTTTTAATTTCCCATTGATGTTGTAGCTTAGTATTGGTTGTATTATTATTATTATTATTATTATTATTAGTAGTAGTAGTAGTAGTAGTAGTAGTAGTAGTAGTACTACTAGTAATAATAATAATAATAATAATAATAATATGCCCTGTAACACACACACACACATAAAATGTGTGTCATCTTACTGTCATCACTCAGATTATCCATGAGAGAGTTCCTCTCACTCTCTCTCACAGGGCAATGTAACGTATGAAATGTATCTGAAACTCTCAAAGGAGAAAAATCACAATCAACACTCAATTCCTCTACAAATCAGCTGCTGAGTATAAAGGCCACAGCATCAGTTTGAGTCTTTAGACATGTTAACTGTTAACTCTAAAGCTGCTGTCTGATCTGTGGAGTCTGGCTGTAGGAAACACAGAAACATAGCCCCAAGCTCATTAAAAGGCTTGATATCATATCCAATTCCAGTACTTTAACATCACCAGCAGTTAATGTTAGCTGAGCAGCCAAAGTGCAGGAGCTATCAACAGTCCAAATTAGACGACGACTGATAACTTCGGCCATCAGATGTGATGCCAACACTCCATCATTATTAAAGTGAGAGGAAAACTCCTCCCAGTGCCCAGAGCAGAAAAGCTGCAGACTAACGTTGAGTGGATGAGATATTTCCTTCACTGGGGCTCTAAACTGTTGAACATCTGTGGCGGTTGGAAGCTCTCTAACACTACTAACTGGGGCCTGTGCTGTTAACGTTCACTCTTTCACACTAATCATTCACTCAGCTTGTGTTTCACATCTCAGTGTCGTAGTCTGGGACTGCACATGATTTGTTCCTCATGACATGTTACTGTTTTTCATTCATGATTTCTCATGTGGTTAAACTGTTGCAATGTATTAAGTTTTTGCAGATTTCCTCTACTTGGACTGTGTGTGTGTCATTGGTCAGGAAACACAGGTGTGTAGTTGGGATCAGAGTGAAAGATTGAGGATGGATTGGAACATGATGAGTCGACAGGTGTTGCGTTGGCGTAGTGTGACTCACAGGATGGAGGCTTTAGGTGTGGAGTGGGTCACTGGGCCTCTCTGCTCCCTCTGCCTCTGACTGTCTGAAAATCCCTGTCGCTATGGGAAACAACAACCGGAGAGCAGACGATATGGATTATGCTATCACACAGTCTTTTCTGTGTAGTGGCTCCTCTTTGAGGGGAATCAGCTGTCGATAAGTGATAGTTGTGGTTATTTGACGTGGGTTTTTGTGACCGACTGACACAGAAGCAGCTGACAGCACCGTCACAAAAGGATGAGTGCTGTGCTGCTGTGGGAGAGGTCAGCTGTAGAAATGTGTTAGAGCCACTCTTAAAAAAGCCAGCATCAGACACACCGAGCCTCAGTGTTACCACTGATTTCACAGTTTAACTTAACTCTGGTCCACATTCAACATCATTAATATTGATTCAGCTGGACATGTTTCAGGTACAGCACCAGATTTCCTTGGAGATGAATGAGGTTCTCAGAACTGATGGTGTAACTTGCTCCTCTAAGCAGGTGCATTATTAAAGGCATCTGTATTTTCATTAACATCATATTAAATAACTTTTTAATGAAGTGTGACGGTTTAGAAATGATGGGTACATTGTTCTGGTGTGTTGGATACATTATGGTACATGCAGTTGCTCAGAGCCAGTCCCTTAGAGCAGTGTCTCCTATGTGACTAGATCTCATTTAGTGAAAAAGCTCAGGAGACTGACCAGGTTCCTGCTTCACACACCACAGGAGACTGCAGGAGGTGTAGATTAGCACTCTTAATCGATCAGTGCATTCACATGCACAGCTCAGTCGAGCTCCGCTCCAGTTGGGCGTCTCATCTGAACTGTCCTTGTCCCAGTTTACGTGCAATGGGGAAATCAAATAGTTGACACATCTTCTTGCTGGTTGTACTGTGTTGTTTGTTGTGAAATGCACTGAGTGAGTGCTGACGCATCAGGGAGAATCTGACACCTTTATTCATTTCATACTCTACATGATACTTACAGTACAGCTGAGATGCACACTATCCCTCCTTATGGCAATTTCTCAAGGCAGACAAGAACGCTGTACGCTACTGGAGGGTTACAACAGTAGTCTTTGTTTTATGCTACGCTTTGTGTTGTCTCTACTGTTGTGAAACATGTGCACATGCATCGTCCAGTTTCAGTCAGATGAAGGCGTATACATGCAGAAGAAAACTGGTTTCCAGTCACATTATCTGGGTTTTTTAGTCAGATCTGGAGAAGTCCAGTCTTTCCCGGACCAACACATTTACATGCACATTAGTTGTCTAGGTAAAGATGGGTTAAGGCCATGGTTTGGTTTTTTCTAAACACACTGAATGTGGGATTTTCTGAATCAGTATTGGATCATGCAAATTAAGATCAGTTGAATCTGAATAAATGTTTTTGTCTCAGCCCTTGTGTACACTTAATGTGGAATAACAGCCTCTTCCCTCAGTGGTGACACACAGTATTCCTACACTGCACTAATCTCTCCCAGGCCGTTGTACTCCTGAGACACACACTCCTGTTCCCACAGAGGAAGCTCTGAGTCCTCATCATATGCTTCAGTGTTTTACTTTTTCTGAACTCACCTTTTTCTCATCCATAGGCATCAGTTGATGTTTTTTTTTGATTTGAAACGTTCTCTCGACTGATTTTTTTTTTCCCTCTCTGTCTCTCTCTTTCTCTCTGTCCCTTCCCCACCTCTTCTCAGCCGAAGCACCAGGACACTTTCTCTCTGGCCCCCAGCGGCCCCTCACCACCATCAACCCCCTTGGCCACTCCCTTCATCCAAACGGAGCACCCACGCTCAAGCCTTCCCCCGTGCCACGCACCATCCAGGCCATGCCCTGGGAACAGCGCTCCCTCTACAATCAATGAGACTCCCCCCCACTCCCCCTGGAATCAATCACCCCGCCTTCACGTCGCATCCATCACCACCACCCCAGCACACCCCTCCTTCTCTCCCTCTTCCTCCTCCTTCCCAGCCCTTTTTGGATCCAGCATCAAGGACGGAGGACCTGGGAGGCCCCCCCACCACCTCACCCCTCCTTCGGAACATTGTGTTTGGGATCAGGGAAGGGCACTATTGAGAACTAGTTGAGATTGATAACTGAGTAGTTAGGTTAAAAAATGTGTTGCCTTGACCCTCATGTATGATCTATGCCATGTACTTGATATAAGTTAAAATGTCCCCCACCGAGAATTTATCTCCCCCTCCCCACTCTAGTTATGAAAATATCTATCCTTCCCTTTATGAATAGTGTCTCTCCTCACCCCCCTCCCCCCTTTATCCATATGTTAAATGAAACAAAAAGGCTATTTTTTATCAGGAGTGTGTTCCCAACCCTCAAGTTGTCAAAAGTAAATGTGACAAAGCTCTCCCTTCAATTTGATATGTTTTTGAACATAAAACCCAACTTGTTTTGTAAAATGAGGCTCTGGAAAGTAAAGGGAAAGGGGGAAACATGAACTTTTTTTTTTTTTTTTTACGTACCCCTTTAACATGCTCCAGAATGAACATTGTGTATATTGTGCGTTAGGAGGTGTCATGACTATTTCAGAAAGTTTGTTTTTCCGTTCTATTTGACGTTACAGCACCCACACCTCTCATCTCTGAGCACCAACAGCAAGGACCACGACTGACAACTGTTGTTCAGCAAACCAAAAAAAACAACAAAAAAACAAGTTGTGACAGTGTATCTGCCGGTTTGACTTCTCTGTGTGTTTGTGAAGACTGAAGCCCCACTGTTGAAAAAGGACCTCTTCGCCAACCAGCCACAGACATAAAGACAGTTTGGTGTGGTTTGCTTCTTTCGATACACACCTGAGAGCTCACACAACCTGGTGGTGTGCTGGCACTGTAGTTTTGAATAATCTGCTGCCTGGGATCTCACTGAGAAGACGACAGTACAGAGCTGTGTTCCTGTCAGGAGGCTGTGTCCCTCAGAGGACACAGTCCACGCTGGTGTGGCCACTCCAAGCCGTCACAAACCAGAGGGCCCACAGGAGGAGTCCTGCCAGATGTGGCCGACCTCACCTTTGGGTTGCGTGTTGCCGGTCCTGTTGCCTAGCAACCTTGACAACGTGTTCCTCCTCTCACAGAAATTTGAGGTTTGAGCGCCCTCTGTTGTGCAGTTTTATCTGAAGAGCTGAAACTTAGATTTTAGAGCAGGCACGTCCAAACTACTACACAAAGGGCTGTGTGGCTGCAGCACCACACCAGACCTGTGTCATTTATTCGACTCAGATCTCGGTCATCAGACAGTTGATTGGTCAAACCATGTGCTCTTGATGGTTGCAACAAAATCCTGCAGCCACACGGCCCTCTGTGGCATAAGTTTGGACGTGCCTGTTTTAGAGTATAGTCCTCAGGCTTTTGTCCATGGTGTTTGCTTTCAGCAGCGGCACACAGTGAGTCTTTGTTGGTAGCCATGGCCCAGAACCAGGTGCATATCTCAGCCTCCACATGTGACGGCCTGGTCCCACCACTGTGACGCAACCTGGTCTTCAAATGCATCCTCTGGAGGACACGGCCCCTGAGATGGGGGACAATTCGAGTCTCCATCCCCCCTTTTTGTTCCAAACTGACCAATAACATGTTTGTTCCTTTCACTGTAAAGCACTTTATTAAGGCAAGTGCTGTATTAATATTACTGTCTGTCCCACCCTCTACCTAGAGCTGTGTTGTCTGTAAAGATGTAACATTGCCTTACATCAACCTCCCTCATCACAACTGCACTCACATGATCACCAGTGACTTAGCAGCAGAGCTGGGCCGGTCTGTGCCCACAATGTGGCTGCACCTGGAAGCTGCAGTGGCCAAAATAACAGTATGTCTGCAGCTCCACCCACCTCCAATCCCTCACCCCCCAACCCCCCCAAGCCCCCCCACCCCCCCACCCCACAGCCTCAAACGCACCCTCCAGTGTTGCTTTTCTCGTAGAAAACGAACCCATCGAGCCTGCATCTCACTGCTCCCAGGATGGACTTAGTTAACACCTACCTGCAAGGTGTTTCAATAAGCAGCCAATGACAGTTGGCCGGATGAATCCAAGTGTTGTTGTTTTTTTTAAACAGTCAATTTGATGAATAACAGTTTAATCAAGGATCCAGTAGATAGTTACATTAGGTTATCTTGCTAACATGGTGCTCATTGAAATACCCACAATTCTACTGACATTGTATTTTCTCTTTTAAAAGTTGTTTCTATTTTTATTCATGACATGTTTTCATTGTTGCTTTCTCTCTCCTTGTAAAGTGTCTTTGAGTATTTAGAAAAGTGCTATACAAATAAAATGTTTTATCATTATCACCATCAGTGCTGCAGTTCCTCAGCTCACAGCACAATTAGAGTTGCAGCTGGGTCTACACAAAAATCACTCAGTTCACCACAGCCTGAGATCTTGTTTATATACAGTTTGAGTTGGGCCAAATGGCCAAAACCCCCAAATTACCAGTTTTATATGATGAAATAAAAAAAAAACCAAAAAAAACACATTGTTACATTTAAGATGCAGGAACCATAAAAATTACAATTAACCAAGCACTCAGATTAAGTCCTCAATGAGTTCCTGTCAATGAACTGCCTAACTGTTGCACCTCTAATTGGAAGCAATATTAAATTTGTAAATAATGTTTTTTCATCGGTGAAATGAAAATCTATCATTTTTACATAAGACCCTTCTTTTGACAAAGTCTTAAAATCAGAATCTGAACATCTGTCAACATCACTACTGATGAAGACTGCAGCAGGTCAAACCTGTAGAACAAGCAGGTAAGTGGACCTTGAGTGACAACCCAGCCCCATGCTCAGTGTGACTGCTCATTTCCCGCGATGATGACTATTGATGACTTCATATGAAATTAACTAAATAGACTGCAGTGTTAATCAGAGGACAGACACTTTCATACTTCTCTTCAGGATGGATGTGACTGGCTCCTACAAAAGTTATTCCTCATTTTATATATATATATATATATATATACAAATACAAATACGAATATGAATACGAATAACTATTGATCCCCAGAGGGAAATTCATTTGTCTGTCAGCTCATCAACCATTTGCAGAAGAATTAAAAGCCTGATGGCAGGTAGGTACAAAGGATCTTCTATATTTCTCCGTCCTGCAGTGAAGAGAGAGGAGCCGTCCACCACCGCTCTTTTCTTGGTCCATCAAGGTGTTATGAAGAGTGTTATATAATATATTATTATTATTCATCTTTATAGTGTGGTGCTGATGACTCCTCAGGAGGACACTCCTCAGTTATGGAGTTACTATAGAGCACAACACGTAAATGATACATTTGATGTACATTTTCTTTCCAGGTTCACTGCAGACACTTTTCATAGTTTTCCCACATCCCACATCGGAAAAACAAGAATCAGATTGTGGTCATTTCCTGCTTTACTGAAAAGTCCATTCAAGGTTTGAGTCTCCATACCACACAAGGGCAAGTACTGGACCAGTGAAAGTTAGGTTTAAGTTTTAGCACAGAGAAATCTGACCTCAGCAGATGAACCCTCATGCACACAAATGTTTTATTTTATTTTTTTGATTTACTAGCAGTGTTCTCCAACATCTTTTTAGTCTCATATGAAGTACTGACACCTTGTCAGTGAATGAGCTGTGAGAATTTTAATATCTCCACTAAGATAAATTAAAAGTGCACTCTAATTCAGAAATAAAGCAACAATTTAAGAACAATGTGAGTTTGAGTGATATTTATTAGACAGTGACTGGATGCATGGTGAGGGCACACTAGAGGTAAAACAAATGGAAGAAAACAGGGCCCAGACCTGTAGTGGCACAGAAGCCCCAGTTTGTGTTTTCTGAACTGGCTATAAATTTAACTGCGGGAATTTGCACTATAACACTGTGATAAAGTATAAAATCAGCTGTGCATTATTAAACATCTAACTTGAGGGTCTTGGTTTTCATCATTTGTTGTGTGCCAGGACGTGTGTGTAGAGTGATGGAGTTTGGAGGTGACCTGGGGGCTGAGCAGTGTCAGCCTCTGGCCTTCAACAGGTTAAACCAGAAGGAGGATTCCTCCACACTCAGCCTCTTCATATCAGACTTCAGTCTGTGGGACTTCCTGTCAACACACACACACACGCACGCACGCACGCAGGCACGCGCGCACACACACACACACACACACACACACACACAACACAAAGTCCTGAGCGTGGGGCACCATGAGGAAATATAAACTCAGGCTGCTGTTGTTGTGCTGGATATGTTATTTGCAGAACCACAGAGACACAAACCCACAGCTTCCTCCTCTTCTTCTTCGTTATTATTAATATTGAGGAGAAATTGTTGTGTTCTCTGCGTGTGGCCCGGAAGTCAGCACCTGTTCTCTAGCCTACTTCATCCCATAATTCTTACCTGTATCTCAACGCACGGTGCACGTGACGCGAGAGCGCGCATTAAAAATCAAACTCCCGAAGAAATGAATGAACCGGCTCGCGCGCTTTTGTCGGACTGATTGAACACTTTGACTTAAACGACCGTGCGACCCACCGGTGCGGATTACAGTGAATTAAAATCCACTACGCGGTGGTCGGGTCGTTTGTCCGATACAGACGCCGGTTATTGCTGAATAATGATTTGTGTTTTCGATGGCCGGCGTCGCTTTGGGGGTGAGGGCCTCGGTGGATAAAGCTGCGGTGTCAGAGCGGCTCGAGACCGGCTGCACGCGCAGCTGCACTGCAAAAACCAAAATGATTTGTGACGCTACTCACGTGAGCGAGGAGCAGGTTAATTAGCAGCAGCTGTGTCACTGGAGCGGTCAACCGGAAACATCATTTTGTTCAAATCAAGAAAAGCCTGCGTGTCGCTTCTCGGTAAAACCAGCGAATTAAACCAAACGGTTTAATATTGAAACAAATTATTAGTTATTTTTCACGTCATTAGTTCTGATAAAATAGCTTAATAATTAAAGAAATTGAAGCCAATGGTTATCGTTTGATTTTCCGTTATTTCTGTCAAAAGACGTCCACACAAATGTCTAAATGTAAATTCATTTTCAAGACATTTGCTTAATAAAAATTGTTACTGCTTTGTCAACAAGTGAATATTATGTTTCTCCGGCCGGGTGTGACAGACTGTCTCGCCTCAGCAGGCCTCCTGGACGAAGGCCCCGCGTCCCCTCCCGCAGGCCCCGGTGTAGTGCCGGATCTCGGCCGCTGGGTGGCGGTAGTGGCTCAGACTAGAGGAGAGGAGGCGCGCTCGGTTTAATTAAGTGAAGCCCAGCCACAAGAAACTTCTGTGTCATTTTAGCCACTCTAACAGTTAAACAGCTTTTGAAAAGTGTCATTTCAACTACTAATGACTTTATGAAAAAAGTGAACCCGAAGAAGGCGATTTGAAGTGGCTGTTGAACGTTGTTGTATGACCACAGGATATCCACAGTATTTGTCTAAATGTCCCAGACTAATTGCAGAGTAGGTGAAGGGCTGTTCGTTCATGGCTTCTTTTAGACAAACAGTATGAGGAGTTTTATACCTCCTCTCTTTTCTTGTAGCCTACGTTCGCACTTTGTTCTTTTCTTTTTCACGCTTTGAAGCTACGTCTCTGTTCACCCATCATGTCCAAACTTAACATATTAAATGAAGGCTACCTCAAGAAGCATTTAAACTAACATTGTGGTTTGCAAACGTTAAACCTTGAGGTGTTTGTTTAGATAGTTAAGTAGTTTTCTCGGTTAACACCGGCTCAAATGATTTTTCCAGCGCGTGTCTCTGACAGATATGAAGGCTCGATCTGAGCAACACCATTTGTACGCGTTTTCATCTTGTGATCATGGAGTTTGTTTCTGTGTGTTTCTCCAAAACAGCGGCTCCTGTGAGAGGGAGCCTCCTCCCCGCCCCGCGCTCCATTTTGTGAGCTGCGCGAGACCAGCACCAGGTCCTGTCGGTCGCCACATGAGGGATTTCGGGGGACACAAGCTTCTGTCTCGATTGAGCTCGTGCTCGGTGAGTCCGATTCTCAAATGGTTAAACTCTCTGAAATCGTGTATGTGTGTGTGTGTGTTTTTTTTTATTCGTTCATCCAATCGAAAGCAGCCGTGAGGGAATCGGGCCGGTTTTTTTTTAAATGTGCAGCATGCAGCGGAGGCTCCGGATCCTTGCTGCAGGAGATGGATTCAAAATGTGGAGACGAACATTAGAAACGGAGGCTGAACGTGCAGCAGCTCTCCTCTCCTGCTCCAGGCCTACTTTACGTTTACTCTACTGAAGCTCACAGTGGGCTGCAGCTTCACAGAAAACTTGTTGAGTGTAAAAAAGAAAATCATATTCATGTCATTTACTAATTTCCTACAGCTCGTGAGTTTTTCATGAGGAAAAAAAATCAGATTTAATGGTAATAATTTACCTGTAGCTCAGGTGATATTATAAATTAGCCCTGGAGCGTCACAAAGCTTCATGTGAACTGTTTTTAAGGACAAACACTGATGTTTTTATCCTGCAGTGAAACACAATAACATTGTGATGTGAACCTCAGATTTACTCCTGCAGTAATTTGACTCTTCAGTGAACTGAGATCTTGTCTGGTAACAAATCATTTGAATTGATACATAACACTGGCTGTTTTTTTTTGTTTTGTTTTTTTTCCTTGACAAAACAGTTTCCTTTCTTGATCTAATGTGCTCCTCTTCAGTGACAGAGCTGTACAGAGCAGATGAAGCCTCCTCAGTAGAACCTCTGCTGTCCTCCTCCATGACAAGAGCCACTTGTTCTCATGACTCCTTTTTCTGTGGACTGAGGACACATCCTGTTTCTGTGATGTCAGCACAGGAAGTGAGACCTGAGTGCAACAAGGTGTTCATTACTACCAGGATTAAAACGTTTCCAGGGTTAAACCTCAATTCTGCATTTATAAAAGCAGCTCCTGCAGTTAAACTCTTTTATTCCGTTTTCTCCCCGTTTTATTCAGTGAAATCAGTTTTCATCAGATAGAAATATTTGCTTCTTTTCATCCTGGCATCTTTGTAACTGGAAATTAAACCAAAATGAAAACCATCAAATCCTGCATCCTTCTCACAAATAAAGGGTTGTTGTTCTGTCTCAGTCTGCCTGAGCCTGCAGAGGAAATGGGTGAACGTCACAGCTGCAGAGGTGCAGAGGCCTGAGGAGGAAAAACCTACAGGGAAAGAAATAGTATAGAAAAGTTTACAGTTTCCTCTGAGCCTGTTTCAGCACACGTTCATTGCAGCTTCAAACAGTGGAGCTGGTGAACAGATTCAAAGGCTGGCAATGAAAAGGAACAAAGAAATGAATTTTTAAACCTGAACAAGAATGAGTTTTTTTTTTTTTTTTTTACAATCTGAGGAATAAAAGTAAATTTTAGGAGATAATAGTTTGGACAAAACTGTCCCAACTCAGTGTTCTCTTAGTAGATTTTTCTCAAAGCTCAGGAACAAATGATAGGGAACCTTGATGTGATTTTGTTGAAGCTGTGAGTCAGGTCTTTGGATTGAAATGAAATCTGTACAAGTAGTTCACACTGTGCACATGCCTTTGAACATGAATGTGCACACAGATCAAATGTAAAGCACCAGCTATCTGAACACAGTCTGTCTTCACACTGATCTCTGTAAATCTCTGCTGTGAGTGTTTATGGACAAAAAGAATTTGGCACAAGTGTGGTACCCAATCACAGCACAGTACACAAATTACAGATCCGTTCAGCAGTTGAAATCCTAAACATTAAGAATTTAAAAGAAGATCATTTAACTTTAGTTGTAAAAAGAATATATATATATATATATATATATATATATATATATATATATATATACCGAGTGTGTTTGGAATGTGTTGTAAAACTGTCCTTAAAGTACAGATGTGACTGACAGGCCTGTTTGTTCAGAGGAAATTTTCTGTTTTTCATTTCAAAATAAACTTTGTGAAAATGTTTTTTTTTTTTTTTTGCTGTAGACTGAGGCTCCTGAAAGAGTATCAGAGGTTTTCAGCCAAAGTAAACACTTTAATAGTAAAGATAAAATTCTTAAATACAAAAAAATAAAAAAACAAAACAAACTAAACTATCTTTATGCTCAGAACGTGACCCAGCCAAACACATTTCCTCTGACAGATCATTACGCTCCTGTCTCCTGTCCTCCTGCTCCAACCAAGCCTTCGTTAATAATCAGATGAATTTTTTTATTCTGGTTTGAGTTTGGTTATGATGATGACGATGATGAAAACTAGATGAAGTAGTCAGGTGGTGTTTTTACTTGATAGCGCACTATGTCATTGAAACATGAGGGTTTGGCCTCTTTTGGACTCACTTCTCTTTTATCATCGGACTGTTGTTGCAGAGCTCTGACAAACTGATCTACAGTCTGTGGTTGTTCCACTCACAGATTCTTGTTGTCTAAAATCACTCGTGCAGATATATTTGTATTTTTCTGGTGGTGAGAGTGCAAAAATATCCTCAGTCCTTTTTTTTAACTGAATGAAAATATGAAACTTAAAAAACCAAATTGTTTATTTTTCTAGATGTTTTTATCATAGTTGATTTCAGGTTGAACATGTCAGTACTGAAGCCACAGGAGCTCCAGTTTTTAAAAAATGAAATTTTTATTTCACATTTTTATTTTCACATTTTATAATAAGCTTTTATGTTTAACTGAGAGCCACACATAAAAGAGTGTGACTGAGGAACATGTTAATTCAAAATTCAAATGTCATCTTCCTGTTTTTCCTGCCCTTTGTAGATAAATCTGCACATTTACCAAACTTTTTCTTGAGCTCCTGAACACATCACATGGTGCTGAGCTCGATGTGTTCAGAAGCTCTGGGAAAACACAAGTGAACAAAAACAAATCGTAGCCTACATTCAAATGAATTCATTCTTGATTTGTAAACATGAAACACTCTCACCTCAAAGTCCAGTTTGGGGCTGCTCCAGAGCTTTCTATCATACCTCATGATCTTCTTCAGCAGACACGCGGTTGTCATTAAAATGTGGATGTTCGGATCTCCAGTGTTTCTTCAGTTACTTCTCGTTGCCTTCACTCCAGGCTGATGAAGACTGTGTCACATGATCAAAAGCCCCAGAACAGTGACTTAATGGAGCCTGAAGTGAGATTATTTTCAATTATGAATCAAATCCAGTTCTGTTTTTAAATGAAACAGATTTGTCTGGATATTTATGTTCAGTAATGATTTATTGACAGTCATGTGTGTAACACTCACACTCTCACTTGTGTCACTAGTGTTTCTTGGTGTTTCTAATGTGCACCAGATACTCTTATGTGCACACGTTTGGCACACTTGAAAACAATTACTGTATTAAACACTTTGTACACAAACATCTCTACTTCTCCATTTTTCAGACTGTTGGCTGACCAGCAGGTCAAACACTTAATTTCCCAGACTATAAACACTACAAGCAGTCAACATCATGAAGCCAGAGGTCAAAGCAGCTGCTAAGGCAGACTGAAGTAATGTTATAGAGCAGAGCCGGGGGGGGGGGGGGGGGGGGGGGGGGGGGATAATGGGGAGATGAGGTAAAAATGGACAGGAACGACATCCAGGCACTAACAATCTGTGTATGCACAGCGGTGGTGGATCTCATTAGTTCAGCAGCAGACATCCTGTCCCTGTTGTCATTGTGGTAAATATGCATGAAGAGCATTTGAATACATGCAGTTGACAAGAGAGAACTACTGACAGGAAGACGGTCCACATGTGACTGACATGCAAGTTGCTCTGTGAACATCTCACAGCGTGAAAGGGGATCTGAGCAGAGGAGAGGGCAGAAACAAGTGTGTGTCGAGTGTAATCAGCTGCATTCACATGAAAGAAATGATCAGAAGAGAGAGTTGTGGATGAATACAGGTGTCTGAAATACATGTGTCCACTAAATATCAAAGAGTCCAGTGTAAAAGCAGATCTCATACACTCGGCAGTAAACATATTTCCTTTAAGTTCTGAACATACAGCAGACAGATCTCATTATTTGTTTTGAAGGAGGGATTTTCTTTCTTCAGCCTGAGCAGCCTCATCATTACAGTACGGGCTGTTTTAATGAGGACTGTTTTTCTGTGTCTTGTTTTGTTTTTGCAGGAAGACAGCGGCATTACACAAGATGTTGTTACCTGCAGCTTCTGGAGGAGGACAATGCCGTGCCTGGAGGTGCTGCAGAGAGAAAATCACAGTTTTGTCAGGTGGTTGAAGCAACAAGAGAGTGTGTGGATGTAAAGGCCCTTTGACGCTCTGAGAAGGTCACTGTGCACTTTGATGACAGGCAGCTCTCCTCCTGCCTCTGTTTCCCTGTGAGTCAAAGAAATGGTCTGCAGTCATTCCTGAGGGAGGGAGGGACAGAGAGAGAGAGACAGAGAGAGAGAGAGAGAGAGAGAGAGAGAGAGAGAGCTCCTGTCAGTGATGTTTCAGTCTGACCAGGTGATTGTCCAGGTAGTTTCACCTGGAAGTCCTCAGAGCACCAATGTCGTCTCTTTCTCTTAGAAAAATGCAAACAATAATTATCCCTGCTGTCCGTTCACCTGAAGCCACCTTTCAATCCTCTTCCATCTGTTGTGACTTCTGACCCAGACACCTTCCCTCTTTTTCACTCTTTTCTGGGCTGTGGAAATGAAATTGAATTGTGTATTGTGTAATTTTTTTTTTTTGACAATAAATCCTACAGAACGACCAAAAACACTAGTTAATGTTACTATTCCCAGTGTCTGTGGCTCTCAGCTCTGAGGCCGTTGACTCCTACTGATGACAGATCTTTGGAAATCTTAATATGGAGCTGAATAAATTAAATCCCCTAAAACAGCTGGGCATTGTAGTTTTTTTTTTCTTAAATCAACCATAGAGGAGCAAAGCGTATGTCTGCTGGGGACTATTTTCTGCCGCGGATTAATCCACATTTGATGCTCTAGTGGGTATTTGGGGCAGCAGGACAGTGTGTGTGTATGGTAAAGACTAAAAAATAAACTATAATCTGTGTGTTCACAGTGAAGAAAAAACATGTCACCAGGGGCAACCGCCTGACTTATGTTTTCTAATAGTTTTTGGATAACAATTGCCCTCTATGGTAATAAGATATCACCTCTCCATGGATAAGATATGTTCATCGCTGGTTTGGGCCTTTTGATTTGTTGACCATAAGAAAAACAGAGAATATTTCCACGCTTCTATTTTAAAGCCAATATGAAGGTAGCTGACTGTTCATGTTCAACATAGACGTCACAGATAGATGTAATTTGTGTGTTAGTTTTCTTAAAAACTGATTCTTCTAATCTTTCACTTATAAGCTGCACATAACTGGGATGCTTTGCATGTCTTCTGAGCTTACACTACATTTCCCTGAGGGCTCAGCTCTTTGTGAAATAAACATGAGACTTGAATATGCTGCTTACCAGGCACTGGGGAGAGAAATGGCCATCAGTAAACATACAATGTCCAAGTGGTGTGAGTGTGGCAGGTAAACAGCTGTTAGTCTCAGTCACAGAGAGGCTGCTCACTGACATGGGTCCTCTCTGTGAGAAGCTTTATAACATGTGGTGGAAAATACTATATAAGCTGCTTGGGCGTGAATATTTCCCCTGTACTTTCCCTACATTTCACAGCCTTAAGTAACAGCTCTACATGATGTTAGGTTGGTAACCTCAGCACCTCACCCACAGTTAATCCACATGTACTTTTTAGTTTTATGCCATGTCCAGAGTCATGCGGGAAACATCTGTCTTTTGAAGAAATGCCCCAAGACCTCTTTATATTCAGGAGACAAAGTCGTCCTCATCGCCATAGTGATTATGATGAGAGTGAAGCAGGAAGTCAGGTGGAGCTGTTTGGCTGCACAGAGACAGAGTTTGTGTAGGGAGGAGGTCGGGATGGACAGATGGATCAGCAAAACACTGGAAAACACATGACCATGGACCATTCTAAAATTTTAACTGAGTTTGTTATCATAACCATGACAACAAAGCCCCTCCTCCCCCACCAAAATTAGTTATTCTAGTCTTTTCCACCAATGTTTCTTTAGCTGAACTGCTACCATATCACTGCCATGTCATGGAAGACTAGTTTTGACTCAATCATCAAATGATGATGTTTTATTATAGGCTACATTAAAAAAGAAAAAAAAAAAAAAAAGCAATGCAACACTATAGAGAATATTAAGGCCACTAGATGCAACATTGAAGATATGAATGCACAGGGTCTAAACATACTACACAGACAATACTTCTACCTTTACCTAGGCTACTTCTGTAGTTTTACTTGTAGAGTGCAGATCTTTTAGCTGTAATAGAGCATTTCCATATGTTTGAATCTAGTAAAACATCTAAGTAATTTCTCCACCACTGGAGTGAAAGACAGCTATTTGTCTAGCAGTCACAAAGCTTCTGTTACCTCCTGACACAACACTGAAGGAAACATGATAGTGCATGAACCCAACATGACGAGAGAGGAGCGCAGAAACAAAACAAGACACAGCAGAAGAAACGCTCCACATTACCCCCTTCTGCATCACCCCAGGCAGTTTGTCTCCTCCTGCATTCCCGCTCACTTCACCCTGTTTCTCCACAGCCTTTGACCTCCGCCTATCCACCCCTCCCCCAATACACACACACACACACAAGGGAAGACTGTTGACAGGGTCTTGTGATGCCATTGATGGCAGTGTTTAGGAAGTGCATGAGTAGAAAAAAAACTAATTTCCTGACTTTTCTTCCTCCTAGGTATGTAAAGGAGGAATTTGTGTCATTTACTCGAGTTCATACTTGCGGCTAATTTTGAGGTACTTGTACTTAATTTGAATATGTGTATTTTGGTTATTTTATAATCACATTTACCACACATCCATTCAGAAACTTAAGATTATCCAGTCAAAAGTAAATCTAATCTTAAAGACTGATACAGTGTTATAGATTGACCTGGCAAACACTATAAAACATTGTATAAAATACACCAGAGAGTATGTAAAATAAATCGAATCTCTGGGTTCTGACAGTTGGCTGGACAAAACATCAGACCTCTGATGACAATGAAATTGTGATAGAATAAACTGAATAAATTACGTTAGATGGAGCAAATATGACAGTAAATTACCTCCATTACAATCAGCTCTCAACCACATACAGCATCCCCACTCATGCCAGTAAACATTTATGAATAAAATCACAACACAACATTTATTAATTGTCACTATTTTGGACGTCAATCCTTGAAACTTTTCGGGCTGATGCACCTGTTGCAGTTTGGATTTTCTGACCCTTACCCCTCCTGAGAAAGACGGTAAATGACTGAGGTTCCTATAATACAGACGATTTAAAAGGACAGACTGGTTTTACCAGGGTGTTCTTGTTCATGTTCATGAAATATTCAGTGAGAAACTCCCGAAATCAACAGAGGAGCAGGCTACTTCACTTTTTTCAGAGCTCAAGGAAGAAACCTGTTTCATAAGTTTGACTTATGGCCTGTATTTATAAGACTCTCTCTGATCCTACTGGCCTTGATGAATACATTCACACAAGTAGAGGAGCAATGACAACTGTATTTATTATGGTAGCTGGTGCAGCGTGTGGTGGTACTGAGGAAAAGAGAGCAAACATTAATAATATTTATCACTGAGAGGCTCACTGGATCAGTTTGACTTCTTTGTGAAATCCTGATATGTATATATAAAAAAACTAATATTCATCTGGTTATTGTTCATAATGTATGTCCAAATCAAACAATCTTTTTTCCACTACTTTTTGACTTAAAGCTCTTTTTTAATGTCACCTACAAGTATGTAAACATGTGAGGGCAGTAATCTGTATGTACACACACACAAACACACAGACACACAGACACACACAGCCAATAAAGCTGATTCAGATAATTCAACACTGGTTAACTAAAGGACATATGCATGGTTTCCTTGTGATATCAAAACTGATAGGTCAATACTGAGAACTGGCTTAGCTATAGATTTCCTGTTTTTTTGTTTTTTTTTTTTTTTTTTTTTTTTTTAAATCATTTTAAGTTTTAATGGAATGTAACAGATGTAATCATTAAACTTTGCTCACCCCACTCCATTCAATGGAAAGCCTCAAAATATCTTGCATCCTTATGTGGTTATTTGACCCCTGGAAGCCCCAGCCTGTGACCCCAGCAGCTCCCCTGCAACCAGCCTGTGTGTTTCACAGGGGGGAAGAGAGGGGGTTTGTGGGGGAGAGAAGTTCAAGCCATCTCAGGACAAAGAAAAAAAAGGAGGGGAGGGGGACTTCACTTGTATGTTCTCAAAGCAGTGGGGCAGAAGAGACAGGAAGAAAGGGTGGAGAGGGTGAAGTGAATTTGGAGCAGCTTCAGAGACATGGACAGAGAATCAAAACTCAAGCTGGTCTCAAGGTGACTGTTTTATCAGCTCCACCATTAAGCCATCATGATACATTTAATGACCTGGAAGCTGTGATTAGTGCACAATTACACATAGCCTATCATTCTGCTTCCTGCAGTACAACAGGCTGCTTAATCCAGTTAAGACTTGTGTTTTGGATATGATGATTAGATTTTTTTTTTTAATAAAAATAACATGTTGCAGGATATGACTTAAGTTTTCTGCTATAGGCCATCCTGAACATGCTATATCAGCATATAGTAAATAAAACAGATATATTCTCATAACTGGAAATTATCACAGAGAAACAAATACACCAATAGACACAGAGTGATATATATATATTACGAAAATTTAATCTAATGCATTCTCAGCCTGATACGGTCACAGTCGCGGATTTCTTCCTGCACGCCGTGTATTTATAATAACAGCTTTCGCCCGAGAGCGTCAACCATGTTGGGGTAACAGCTACAGCTCAACCACTTCGAGGGTTTGGATCCATTTTATGCACAGAAGCCATTTTCTAACAAAGCGAGCGCACACGCTTCCCCCGGGCCCTGTACAGTATGCCCACAAAGTCTCTACAGCCACTCACATGGAGGAACGAGGTCTTTAAAAACTCAAATCCAGACTTGCGAAATGTAAAACAGGAGAGTGTGAGATATGCACACACTGGACGCATTGAGCGCCAACGTGAACCACAGCCAAACTCTGTGAATGTGTGTGGGGGAGAGGCAGGCCCTGTGCACCAGTCACTGCCTCCATTTTGAGAAGTCTTCTTCCACGCAGAGGGGCGCGCGGTGTGTGTGTTGCTGTAGCCCAGCGACTGCGCCACACTGTTATTTCCTCTGCGCCTCTCAGAGAAATATGATCAAATGGACGGGGCACAGAGAGCTAACGCGCCTGCTTGTGCTCAGTGTTGGAGTTGTATTCTACCTCTGGACAGCGCCTGTTGGAAGCCATGACCTTACTGAGCAACTACTACTACCTCTGTGGTTGTATAAAGTGCATTAAAAGCAGAGGGGCGGTGCGGTATAGCGTTAAGTAACGACTAGAGATCCCCGCCCGCCTAGCTTGTTGTAGCAGCCCAGCTGAGGGCTGTAGTTACATAGTAGCGCCGCCATATCTGATACCTTGTTGCTCATAATGGGGCTCTGGGCGTGGGCTACATTGTATCAAAGTTAGTGACGGCTTCCAAGTCGCAGTAGTAAAACCTTCGAGGCCCCTGATGCAAAAAAAATGGGCTCTGCAGCGTTTGCTCCGCCGGCTCACATAGCCAGAGGTTCACCATAGGTCATTTATGTAACACTCATGACAACTAACTTCTTCCCCCACTTATCATATTCATCCAGAGGGCGGGAACAGTTGAGAGGTGTGGGTGCTAGGCCACAGAATTAGCAGGCGGTGCCTTGTTATTTAAATGTGAAGCATTTCTGGCCGCCCAGGCCTCAGGCTATTCAACACAGAACTAAGTGAGTAAAGGCAATAAAGACAAGTGTACGCCGGGATATTGTCCGCTTTTAGCTTTTTTTTTTGCCTCCATTAGCTACTGTGGAGTGAAGGAAGCCATGTCTCTCTATATAGCCTAATCTCCGCCCGCACGAGCAGAAACGTATTAAGCGTGTGGTACGTCATGTTGCATAAAAGCCCCAGCACGGCACACAAACTACGGCGTGCACGAGTACAGTACGAGGAGAGGCGCGAGCGCAGCATAGAATTAGGGGGTTTCATCTAGTGCCTATGCGCGCGCACATCTACACAAACACGCGCTCATCTGGTGAATACCCTAGGATAAGATGGGGACCCCCCTCCCCTTCCTCCTGTCTCTAACCTACTCCAAATAGACCACGTGGTTTCCTCTTTGCAAACACAAAAAAAAAAAAAAAAAAAAAAAAAAAAACGTGAATCGGTGGAGGGGCGGCGTCACCCCTCCGCCGGCAGCAGGCGGATCACTGAAATAGGGAAGGATAGAAAACTAGAGAGAGAGGCGGAGAGAGAGGAAAACATTTCTCCCGACTTGATCCCGCCATAGTTTTTCCCACTCTTCCAGATAGACCCATCATCAAATCCACCCAGTACAACCCACCTCCTCCACAGCGCGGTAGAAAGGCTATAGGCTGCTGCTTTATTCGTCTGTTGGGGCCGGCTGCAAGTCAAGGGATTTCATTTCTTCTCCTGCTCCACTTATTCAACTGGATTTACAGCTAAATTCAACGCCGTCTGTTTTTACACTTTTGAAATCTCATTTTTTAGTTTGCGGCGAGACTAAATATTTTTTCGCGTTTTCTACTCTTTTTTTCTTTTCTTTTCTTTCTTTTTTTAACATAGTTTTGCGACCTAGCGTGATTTCCACTTTCAGTTAGTGTAGCAAGTGTGACAATATCTTGTTGCGCTATTAGCAAAATCAGGAGAGAAACTTTTTTGCTGGTTTAATTTTTAGTTACTCCGGTGTTTGTCTTTTTCGGATTAGGACTAGGAAAAACAATTTCCACCATGCACAAGCTATACATTGGGAATCTAGGCGACAGCGTGACTGCCGAGGACTTAGGAAAAACCTTTGACGACCACAAGATCCCATACTCCGGACAGTTTCTAATGAAAACCGGCTATGCGTTTGTGGATTGTCCGGATGATCACTGGGCCATGAAGGCAATCGAGACGTTTTCTGGTGAGTTAACCCGGACTACTTACCGCCAAAGACCCCCTTCCACCTTTAGTGTCATTCATTCTACGCAGCGGTAGACCCCGGCTACAGTCCCGGCTGCAAGCACACCTTCAGCGGCTTGCCCCAGTTTCACTCCCCGTCCACCTCCGACGATTGTCGGCTGCTTAATGAACATGTCGGTTCACAATAAATTCACACAATTATTTTTACTGACGCTATTTTAGTGAGTCGTGGTGTGTGGAGAGCTACACACCCAGGGGAGCCATTCAACTTTTGCAAGGGGGAGGGACACACGTAGTGTAAACGTAAAGCTATACAGTAAGTCCGTGGAGAACGTGAAACACCAGGCAATATTGCTATTTAACGAATTGGGATTTATTTAATTCATTCATAGCCTAACCCAGGCTCCTGTGCTCTCCCTTTAGCATGTGAGTGGCATTCAGATGTCTCGCACGCCTTACCCTGGGTTGACTACTCTGCTGTGATATAGAATGAAGCCTCGCTGGCTCTCCTCCCCCTTTAAACCGACAATCCACTATGACAAAGACAGAAAAATATCTTACCCGGTGCACTTATCAAAACAGGCCTCACGCCGCCACGAATCTAGATTTCTACCGACGAGTAGCACCACTGTTGTTTCAGCTTGGTCCGCCCTGTGCCTTTATAGCTTATTTCTTATGGTTTCCTACATATGTAACGTGAGGAGCAAGGTCGCCATGCCAGTCAGCTCCCTCTGCTTCTTCTACATGAAACCTCGCGAACATGAGCACCCAGCCCCCCTCCCCACGGCACATGGGTTTAAAATGTGGTTAAAAAAAATCACACAGTAGCAGCCATAGGGTGAATTTAATCTTCGTAAAGTTGTAGTGATGTATCAATGTGGGGGTGAGCAGCCCATTGTGTGACTGAAAGTGACGAGCTTAGACAATTCACTTGTTCCATGACTCTGAAGTCAAGGCTTGGGCCCTTTGAGCCTGTGTATCCTGTCTCTGGGCCACGCTGTTGTGCTTTGTGCTTTAATAAGCCGCAGGTCTACCAAAGTTAGCTGTAAGGGGTCCTCCACTATAGCCACATACACCAGAACACAGCCCATACCCTCCTCACAGGCCCACTGTAGCTAGTAAACAGCTAGCATGTAGCCACAGTGTGTTCTGAACCCGCTTTCTCTTCCAGGTAAAGTGGAGCTTCATGGGAAATGCATTGAGGTCGAGCACTCCGTCCCCAAGAAGCAAAGGTACTAAACAGTGCTCAGCACTATCTCACCCCTCCCCCTCCCCTCTCACCCCCTCTCATGTGTTGCATCACCTTGTCCAGGCCTTTCCTTTAATGAAACACCACTGAACACCACCATTTCACTCATTCCTCTGTTACAAGAGTTCAGGGTGAAACGTGCCCATGTGTGTCCCCTTCTCGCTGGGAGCCACGTGAAGGCCGTGCTCGTCGTTGTGGCGGCCGCTTGTGCTTGTGTTTGTGTTGGTGTGACTGTCTGAAGCCTCAACTTTGTCGGCCATTGCTGTTGAAGTGAACTGTGACAGCCTTAGCTAGCTGTCTGCCGTGCTATGTAGCCCAATGTAGCTGAGGCTTGTCTTCATTTTGAAAACGCTGGTTCTAGTTGAGCTGGTGCAGGCTGGAGGCTCGTGCTACACATGATATATTCTCTGCTAACTCATCACATGTGAAGCTACAGTGTCGTAGCTACTGGAGCCATTCCATGGCTGTAGGTCCACCATGTCACCTACAGCTACACGAAGAGCATTTTTGAAATACTCTGGAAAATTACATTTGACCCATGTGTCTGTTCTGTGATTGTTTCATGGTTGAATTTGGCGACTTTTTAAAAACCAGTAGCCTATCAATATTTGTGTAGGCTGCATGCACGTAGCAGTTCCATACGTTGGTGTTGATGTTTACACTTCAATAATGTGTGGCTACTAATCATTAAAAAAAAAAAAAAAAAAAAAAAAAATCGATACTCTTTGTTACGACGGGTTGACGGTAAATTGAGGCTCTTAACGTGATCTTTTTGTCTTAGTTTAAAATATCCCTGCTGTTATAAAAATGTTGAAGTTAACGTGATTTAATTGAGCCTTAATTATTAAAAATAGTTGGATACTTTTTGCAGGAATCTTCATTTAAATCAGAGTGAATTCTTGACAAAACACAGTAATGTATTTTGTATTTTTACAGATATTAATTGTATTATTTCCACTTTAGTGTTTGACCTTTTTTTTTTTCTAAGCAGCTGTGGAATTAAAATGGAATAAATATTTGTCCAGTCACACAGCAGACAGTGTTAGGCATTTTAATGGAGATAATATACCTGTAGCTCAGACTGGTGTTTTTTTTTTTGTTTGTTTGTTTTTTTGTTTTTTTTTTGTTGTTTTTTTTTTTAAATGAAATTCCCTGGTGCAGGGGATAAACTGAGCTCCATTGTAAATCAGCTGCTCTGTGTTAATAGCCAGACTTGACCTGCTTTTAACAGTATCATGGAATTCGCCTATAGACTGTCTTTCATGGCTGTAACCTTTGGCACAGATACGAGGTGAGCAGTGAGCACAGCTCTCCATGTTCTGCTGTTTGGCCACATGTGTGCTTATGCGTGTGTGTGCGTATCCTATTGTCAAAATGGCCATTGGACAAAGATTGAATCCTGTTGGATCACTCTTTGCTTCAAATAAATTCTAACATTATGTGTAACCAACATGTATGTATTATTGTGCGTGAATGGGGGCAAATGTGTGAATTAGAGCTGGTTTTGGCCACCTGCTCTATGCCAGAAATGTTGCAACATAGCTGTGCCCCCCCCCCCCCCAAAAAAAAAAAAAAAAAAAAAGTGTGGTCTTTCTGGAGCTGAATGCCGTTTGGCATTGAGGCTGGATCTTACAATTATCAAACTGCAGAAGCAGGTCACTTGTCATGCTTAAGGGAACCAACATGGCAGCAGGCTGTAATTTTTTATAATCTCTCAGCAGGTCAGTAAATGATTCTGATGGTGCTGTGTGTTGTGTGTTGACCAGTGTCCCAGACTCTTCTATTTTTCCCCCCTGTGATAACCTTGAAGAGCCATAATGATAAAGGTGATTTGTGAGATGGGGGGCCACCATGGGCGAGTCAAGGCCTTCAGTGGCTCCACAACACGTGGTGCCTCCACGCAAAGAGGAGTCACTCCACGTCAGGCAGGGAGGGTAAAATGGCGAAGCTCTGAATGAAGCAGGAACACTGCACAGGCAGCTGTTTTTTTTTGTTTTTTTTTTCCCTCACTGGGTCTCCTCTGTGCCCAGCTCACCACTGTTAGCAGCACAGCTAGGACACTTCAAATGCTGTTAATGTTAAAAAGTCTCCCAGTTTAAACATGAATGCAGCATGCAGGAGAATTACTGCTATGAAAAACAATTTTTGTAAGCCTGATTTTTTAAAATGGCCGCTCGTATATCCAGCTAACGATTAGCCAAATTCTGTCCCAAAAAATTATTGTTTAAATATTTATATTAAACATCTGCTCAACCACTGTACCCATACGTGACTGTGTGATGACTGAATGAACACAAATGTACCGCATTGCTTAGTAAATGTTTAAAATACTCCAGCTGTGACACAAGAGCAGCAGTGTGTTTGTTGATGAACACTAATTTGAGCAAACTGTCCACTTTCTTGCATTAATACTAATAAACTAAACGGGTGAAAAAATTAATGATCTTCCAACTAATCTACAATTAATGAGGAGCTCCTGTTTCATATCATTGCATTAATCTGGCTCCAGTCTCGTCAGATCCTGAGACTATATGTTCAAGTTAGCATGTGTGTTGCCCGTTAATGCTGCTGAGTGTTTGGTGGGTAGTGTGTGCAGTTGATTCTGACTGAGGAGGTGTGTGTTTGTGAGGGAGGGGCGGGTGTTCAGAGGGAACTGAACCCTTTATTTAAGGGACGGGTTTGGGGGAGGAGGTAGAGGGGCAGTTCTCTGGTTCCACTCCTTCTTTCTGTTCTATAAGCGTTGGTGTTTAATGCCTAATGGGCTGCAGGGGGCGCTGTCCAAAGCTACCCCCTCACCCTGCACCATGCTACGGCTGTATATGCTGTGTGTGTGTGTCAAAAATGGCTGCTGTAATATGGAGATGGCAGGGTTTAAGATTTTAGAGACCGTCATAATATTCTTCAGTAGGCTGAGGGAAATGTGTGTCTGGTTGCAGGAGCTTGTGGGAGGTCAGCAGGAGAGGTACAGGAGCAGGGGGGAGATCTGGGAGGGGTGCAGGGGTGGTGGGCTGAATGGTGTGTGTGTGTGTGTGAGTGGTGGGGGAATGCTTGTACAGAGAGCAAGGCCAAAATGTACAGAATTCCCATAGTGAGAGAAACCAACCAAAACACATTGTAGCATTTTAAATTTTTGAATAGAATGAAAATGTGTCAGTTGTGTGGATCCAGTCTTTAAAGACAGAGTCCGCTGCTGCAGCCGAGCACAGTGAATTTACTTCACTACATTTGTTCAGAGGTGTGTGAGAGCAGCTGTCTCAGTCATAATGATGTATATTTTTTAATGTAACAAAACAAACATTCACAGAAAGTTAGACTTTAAATTAGTATATTTAACACAGTGTTTACATCAGATTCAATGTGTCTCAACTCATTTTCCAAAACAGATGGAACTTAACTTAGTAAGTAAAGTAAAGTAAAATAAAAGTGAACCAGTTGTTTCTATTATTTTTCTGACTGTGACCGAGATAAATCATCAGCGTGTGACTTACACAGATCCTGAGTCCATGAGGATCCACTGAAGCTGCTGCTCTTCCCTGCACTGCTTAGTTTCATTCACAGTCACTGTATCAGCTCAGTGTCACAAATACCTGTTGTTATCCTGCACCTCCTGGGTGGAGGAGGAGGAACGTAGTCACATGAGCTGCTTCGTCACAGCCGTACCTGAGCACAACAAAACCAGCAGGTGTGTCGTCCCTTCCTCCAGCCATGCTCCTATAAAACAGTACTCTCTCGTTATCTCATTGATTGGCTCGTAAACAGCGGGATAAAACACACCAGAAGTCTCAGCTGCACATTCACCCTCCCCTCTTGATTTATTAGCTGGAAGTTTGGCTGCAGCCAGAGTTGGTGTTGTCTTTATTTTGGGTGTCATCGTCTGGGTTAGTTCCTGGATTCGAACTCAACACCTTTTTGATGTGAGCAGACAGATGTGCAGTTGCCATGAGGTGTTGGTCTCCAACCAGACATCTGTCACAGAGCTGGACAAAAATCACAATGATTCGGATGTAGGTTTTTCTTGATTTAAACACACACACACACACACAAAAACAACAAAAACAACATTCATTTGATTTTTTTTTCTCACCCCAAAATTGGGGAAAAAAATTGCATTGGTGTTTTACTATTGTTGCTGCGTCCAACCCTGTGGAGTTAATCCTTGTATACTCTGCTTGTCACCTCCACTGGCCTCAGACAAAAACTTGTTGGTGTTTGAGCTGAATACCACCACACAGCAGCCATCGCCGTGTGTGTGTGTGTGTGTATGTATGTGTGTGTGTGTGTGTGTGTGTGTGTTAGAATTCAAAACCAGAATCACTTTTCATTTTTCTCATCCATTCCACTCCCTATATTTCCCGGAAGTTCCCAGTGTTTTCCTTACACAGGAAGTTTCAGGAACGTGTGATGTACAGATTAAAGGGTGCAGGTTTCCTGTTCTCTCAACATTCACCCATCAATCAAAGATCAATTTTCATTCTCTCTGTCCTCCCTCCATCATTCCCAGCCCATTAGTCTGCTGAAGCCTGTCACAAAGTTTCCAAATAATATCAGTTGTGAAATGAAGTTGAAATATATTATTATTGCTTTGTCCTTCATATCGAGCACAAGTTTGATCAAAGTTTACTGAAAGACTGGGAAATAACTTAAAATAGAGTGGTTCAGATCTCCATTAAATGACTTTGGAACTCAATATATATTTATCTTTTGTAGAATATATTATTTAATAACTGATAAACATCTTGTACCCACCGCGGCATGGCGAAGGTGAAACATTCAAACTTCAAAACAAACAGCTGATTCTTCAAATTCAGGGTGCATTTGATTTTTAGACTTAAGGACTTTGGTCCATTTGGAGTCGATAGAAACTGTGAAAACTTAAATTAACCTTAATTCAAAAGAGGGGAAACTAGTTAGTCAGTGAAGTTAACCAAACTAAACATCTATTTAATCTCAGTGTGTTTCAGTGGATGGAGTTCAGATAGAAGGCCTTAGTGGACGTCCCTCTCCCATGTTAGTGTGAAAACTTTTCAAAGCTGCCCATATGACAAATAAACAAGAGCAGTTATATTCATAATGACGAGCGGTTTTCAGTCTGTTTACAACCTCAGAGCAGATAGTGTGGATATGAACCATCATCAGGTCAACCAGTGAAGACGGAGAAGATAATAGAAAATTAATTGAAGATATAATATGTACATATGTGTGTGTGTGTGTGTCTATATACAGTATGTATATAGACACAGTATGTGTCAGCTCACCTGGTTATATATATATATATATATATATATATATATATATATATATATGTATATATAGATATATAGATATATATAGATATAGATATAGATATATATAGACAGACATGTAAACCAGGTGAGCTGTCCTCACAGTGGTCCAAAGTGATTCTGCTGGTGAACATGTCACTTTACGCCAGGGCTCAATATTTCTGCCCTTTCTGTTTGTGGAGACACTTTGACAAGAGTCAGAAATATTTCTCTGTTGAATGAATAGACTGACTTTGACCTGTTTGTTGTTAGTGCACACCAAAGGTTTTCATGATCATTTGTGTTGTTCAGCTGTGTCGGAGGACAGAATTCACACCCATCTCTGTTTGTTTACTCTAAATTCTTCAAACCAACTTGATTTGTACTCTACACTGCAGCAGGATGTATTTTATATACATACATATATAACTATATATATATATAGTTATAGTTATATATAGTTATATGTAGTTGAAATACAAACCAATAGCTTTTTTTTAATTTGCTTGATTTTTAATGTAATATAAAATGTTATAACTTTAAATTTTTATTTGCATTAGATTTTATACATGAGTTGATTGAACTGTTGGGAGAAGGTGAAACATTAAATTAACTATAATGAAGTAGCTTTTTAAAAAATTATTATCATTATTTTATTATTATTATTATAATTATTATTATTTTAATTTCCAGGAGTTATGAACTGAATACAGCTAATTGTTTTATAAATGAAGATTAGCATCACACATTGTGTATTAACTGTTCCCTTTAAATATTCATTTGACTGATGACAGGGCAGGATGGGACAGTGGAATGTTTTTTCTCTGTGAAATGCAGCAGTTTCTCACACACACACACACACACACACACACACACACACACACACACACACACACACACATATTTTGGTTACACTTGATATGGTGTCCCTCACCTGCTTAGTTAAGTTAAACAGTCTATTGATTATTCAATCATGCAAAAATGTGTTCTTATGATCAGACTGTCTAATGTTGTTTATCTAGAGATGATTCATCGTGTGTAAAAGCAACTGGTAAACACAAAGTTAATGCACAGCCATGCTGGTTTGCTGTAACATTCATGTAGTCCTACATATTCACCCTGAGCTCTCCTTGGCTCTATATGGAGACACTGTGGGCTGCTACAGACTATTAGGCTACTAGAATTAGGGCGCATGCGCATGCAGCGACCAGCAGCAGTGGGTCTAAAGTAGGTGTGGGCTCAGTGTGTTGCTCAGGGGCACTCCAGCAGAGTGGAGGTTCCAACAACCTGCAGAAAGTGAAGATGTTATCTGAGACAAAAAAACAAAAAACAAGACAGAATTGGTCATAGCCTCCGTCTGCGTGGTTTCATGACATCACTGTGTCTGAGTTCGAGTTTCACTGCACACACTCTTTACTCTGCTCTGTGTGTGAAGCCCGACTCTCTCGTCACCACGGACACAGGAAGTGTCAGTCTTTAGCAAGAGAATTCCTTTTTCTTCCACTGGTAATGTGCAAGTCAGCAAGTTCACACATATCCGTGTCTTTTCATTTGATGCAACTGGTCAGCAGACATGTTGTAAGAATGACCCCCCCCCCCCTTTTTTTTATGCTTTCTATGTGGAATTCCTCTTTTCAGTTTCACACCACATTACATCACATGGCTCATGTTTTATTTTCTTCATTTCCCCCTCAAGGATCAGTTTGTAGTTTGAAGAATTAGCAGGATTTTGGAATATTCTATTCTGTTCTGAAGCTGCAGCATTGTCCCTCATTCCTTTGCATTATGTAAAATGTTGCAACTTTAAATGCACTCAAAATACATCATGCATCTGAGGAACTGTGTGTGTGTGTTGTTGGAGTTTTCACACAGCAGCACACACGCACAGAGAGAGGGAGAGAGACAGAGAGATGCACAGAGAAGAAGAAGCACACCATAGCTTGTCTTCCCCTCCTCTCCTGGCCAGCAAGGAGGAGGAGGAAGAGGAGGAGGGGACGGTGGGCGGAGGGAGCAAGGGGGGTGCGACCAATCGCCTGGCAGCAGCACCTGCAAGCTGCAAAAAAAAAAAAAAAAAAAAAAAAGTCAGTAGGTCCTCCCTCCCCACTTCCCTCGCCCACACGCATGCTCTGACTTTATCCTACCTCTCTCTCTGTTCATGCCTTCACTGTCTTTTTTTTTGTTTTCTTCTCTCCCTGTCTCTGGTACAGTATGTTCATTTCTCTCTCCCTCTGTCTCTCTTTCTCTCCCCCTCTCTGTTGTTTTCTCTTTCTCTCTCTGTCTCTCTCTTGGCGCGTTGCCATTTTCTCTGCACTGTTCCAGCCTCTGAGAGAGAGAGAGAGAGAGAGATGCAGCAGAATTGAAGGCAGACAGACACATGAAGAGCTCCAGTGAGAGAGGGACAGAGAGAGAGATAGAAGATGCATGTGTTTTAAATTTGACTTAAGCTGAGCTGCATTTCTCAGGCGTCTTGGACAGAAAAAGATTTTGGACATAGCTGAGCTGTAATTTGATTAGATGGCCTGCTGAGCTGTAATCTGGAACATTTATTACATTTTGCTTTCTTAGGAAACACAAAGAGAGAATATCAGAGCAACGAGTGTGGAGATACCTGCTGAAGCATCATCCATCACTCACTTCATCTCCGTTTGACCCCTGACCTGGAGGTGTCTGTGACATTTCTATCAGATATCAGGATTTACACTCAAGGTGGAATAAAACCAGATTAAAAAAATAGTACAGCATATTTACATTGTCACTGTTTGATCATAATTAATCAGATGATTAATAAAGGGAGCAGATCAGTCAGTTATGAAATGAATTGTTTTTGCAGCAGCCATTGTTTTTTACTTGAAGTTATTACTGAGTTACTTAAGTGTAGCCATGTAAGATAAATGGATTCCTCCATAGCCAATAAATCCACACACTTGGTGTGTATTCAAAATAACTTATTGCAGGTTATTTATTGAAATCTGTGTTTCTTGTTCTTGTTTTTCGCTACATTTCTTATGACTGGGGTTTTATTAATGAATCTCACACTGCTTTGAAGCACGTTGGGATGTAGAGATGCACCGAAAATTCGGCCAAAAATGCATTTTCGGTCTTTGGCCAAAAGACTTTTAACACCGAAACAACACGGCCGAAGCACGATGTTGTGCTGACGCAAGAAAAAACCTGCTTAAGTCAGGTCCAGGCACCGATCCGATACCACGTGTATCCGTTTACCTGTTAGCTCCGTTAGCACGGCTACGGTCCAACTCTGGAGCATCTGTTTATAAAATGAAATGAGCAGCGCAAATAACCCGCGTACATGTGTACAGCGTAAGTGTGCCTCTGTTGTTAAAGTTTAGCGTTACTTCTCAGAGTTTTCTTTTTACAATCATGTTAACAGTCATGTAAACATGACGTATTGCTCATATTTTCCGGTCAGTCGTCATGGTAACATGACGCTCTGTCAGTGGTGCTGCGTTTGGAAAACAAATGTGCGTACGAGACGAAAAATGAAACAACGCATCACTGTATACAGCCAGTAGCTATCTGTGAAAACACATGCTGTGGCTGCACTTAAGTTTTTAAAGGAATTGTTATCTATATATTTATATACGATATTTAATTTTACAGTCTTTCAGTAGCCAGTAACAGGCCAGTCAGTTATAGGCCTGTAGGTTATTCATGAGTGGGCTCAAGTAAAACATTTCACTTTGAATTTTACTTTATATTGTGCTTTGTTGGAATGTCAGAGCTAAATAAATAATTTCATAATTTTCTAATTGGTTTCTGTGAAGTATGATTATTAATTTATGCAATTGCAATGCCTTGATTTTAGTGAGGTCAGTACACAGCCATTGCCATAATAGCAATGGTACTAAATATTTGCATGATAATTTATTTCAGTGTTTCCTCATTTTTGGTTTTCGGTTTCAGCCAAAAATTTTCATTTCGGTGCATCCCTAGATGTGTGTGAATTTTTCTTTAATTTGTCTGTCTCATTTCTGTCACAGTGTGTGCGGTGTGTTTCCCCTCTGGAGACATCTGATGTTATCTCATGTAAAATAGTTTTGTGCTGCTTTAGTGTTCCCTGTTTCACACCCACCAGACAAATATGAAATGTCCTGCAGTTGAGTCATTAGTGTTTGACTTTGTTCATGTTGTGTTGTGTCTCTCAGTCATGAATGTACTGATAAGCTGCAGTACCTCTCAGTCGGTGAAAATAATAGTCTAATACACTGTGTGGTGTGAGTGCAGTCAGATGTGTGTGTGTTCTGAGGAAATAACCCTGATGATGCTGTCATCAGAGTGATCTGGACTTGGGTTTAGATAAAACAAAGTTTTTAACAGAAATCCTTTGGGGTCATGAAGTTTGTTTGCCATGGAGGGAGAGCCAACTGAAAAGATGCTATCACGTTGCATTATGGGCAATGAAGGATTCAGTGTTTTTCAGAGCCTCTTAAAGACTAGAATCGAAGGCCCAGTCCCATTGTCCTCTGTAATGGACTTTGAGTCCATGTTACTGCAAACTTTGCCTGAGGAAACAGCCCACAGTTCATAGAGTTGTGACATGAAACAACCACCATAAAATGTAAAGAAAAACAACAAAGCAGCCTGGGAGGAACTAACCCGAACAGTAACGTTACCGGAAGTTCAGTGTGAGTGTAAGCACAGAGCTCAGTGGTGATCCACAGCCACCACTGTAGGTAGTCATGTGTCCTGATGATCACATAATGATGATGACCATGAACTCCACATATTCATCAGATCTAACCGAAAAAGTACAAGGGCAGAATAAAAAACAGTGTTAGGTGATAGGTGACAGCGTTAGACCATTACTGCTCCTACCAGGTGATCACATCCCTGAGGGCTCATGGGTTAGATGATAGCGAGGCACTTTGAGATTTGGCCTGAAGCCCTTTTCCCATACATGGTGCCAGCTTGACTCCACTCTACTTTCTTTGTTTGGTTTTCCATCAGACAAAAGTTGTGGATGATACTTGCTCCTTTTTTCTTGGCATCTCCTCTGCAGAGGCTCCAAGTGAGCTGAGCTGAGTTGCCATAAAAACACTCAGAAAGTCATCTGCCATCATCCTGCATGATGGGACGTCCTGGACCCGTCTAAAACTTTGTCTTATTGTTCTGTTCTTTCAAGCATGGCAGCCTGTTGTTCCACTGCTCATGTATCTGTTGGGATGCAGAAGGCTTTATGATATGTCTGTGAATGTTCTCATTCATCCAGGTCATTGCTATCTCTCTCTCAAATTGAATCAAAGGCAACTGGACGTATTTGTCTGTGGAAGACGTTTCGCCTCTTATCCAGGCGGCTTCATCAGTTCTTATGCATTGGTCTCTCTAGTCCACACTAGTCTGACATTGGTCAGATGTCATTTCATGTCATTTCTCTCTTTAACCAGTCTCTTGTGAGTTCACCAACTTGACTGAGGTGCAAAACTAAATCAAAGTCTTGAACAAGGGAAGGGCAGCTGGAACGGTGACCCATGGAAGTGAAAATGCAGATATATTTCATATAAGTTTTTTTTCTTTAGAATAAAATTAAGATGAAGAACATGTTGGTATAAGCAGCAAAGAAACTTGCATAAAACCCATCAAACTAGAAGAGAGAAGAACATGATGACTCAGGTCCTGTCTTATAGAGGAGATACATGGAAGCCTTATGTAGGTGAAGGGGTAAATGAGTCCTGTCTCTTTAAGAAGGAGCCCCCCCCTCCCCTCTCTCTCCTCCGCCCCATCTTTCTGATTGTTTCTTCTCTGTGGTTCAAACCATCTGTCCCCTCTCTCTCTCCATCTCTAACTCTCCCTCTGTGTCTCTTGCTCTTTTTTTCTCCCTCCCTTCCTCTGTCCGTCTTGTGCGCTTTCTCTGACTAAAAATAAATTGGGCAATATGCACATGCACACATATAAGTGCTTGCACGCCACACCAGCACATACATGAGAAACGATGACCAGTGAGGATAGATCAAGAAATAAAAATAGAAAGAAAGGAGTGAGGGAGGGGGGAGGGAGGGTAGTTGGTGGGAGGGGGTTGGGGCCCAGGGGTCGGGTATGCTGGGGCCTCTTATGCATATGTGTGTGTGTTGTAGAGAGATTGTCCGCATGTACATGAGAGAGAACCTCCCTGCAGCCCTGGTCATGTCAACCAGTGTGAGACACTTAGACATGAGTGTGTGTGTGTGTGTGTGTGTGTGTGTGTGTGTGTGTTTCATACCTGTGAAATGAATCCTCCCTCTGAAGCTTCTTGTTTCGCCTTTTTTTTTTGTTTTTTTTCCTTAGCTCAAGACCAAAACGTGTCCCAGTTTGAAACACTCTGCACTTGTATGAGAGCAGGAGTCATATGATTCAGGAGCTGATTCCTCAGGAGTTTGTGTTGTCGAGGATCAAACAGCAGATACACACATCAGTCACTGGATCTGTGTCCTTTCACAGTAAAATCCACACACACTGATACTAACACTTAGCTTTGAACATGGTAGAAATTAAAGCGTTTCCAGGTAGAAAGTGTAAATTCAGGTACTTCTGGGTCTTGTAAAGATTTTTCACGGAAAATTGAAATCTCTTTGTGTTTTTACAGGATTGTGGTGATTTGAAGTAAAATAACTGCAGCATTTCTATAACAGCATGAGGTTAATTTTAATTCCACAACATCCACTAAATAAACCCTTTTCTTTTTTTTTCAATGAACAATCATTTTAAAAGAGACAAAAACAACTTGATCTTTTCTGTTATATTATTATTTTACATGTCATTTCTTCATGGATTCCTGTACCACTTTCATTAAAACTGTTAATTGAGTCAATGTTGTTTTAACTGCTGTTTAACTGTGATTGTAATTATATTGTGATAATCAGTTCAGAATAATTATTTGCTCTACCAGTTTCTCCACCTCAAGTCCTGCATCTTTTATTTTTATAATCCCACCTAATAGTTTTAAACAGCGGCCTAAGTGGGATTGAACCTGACAGCTTCACGTTACATGAAACAAAACCACAGCCACATTAAACCGTAATATCTAATGTAAAAAAAAAAAACAAAAACAAAATAAATCAATAAATCTTATTTGATACATAGAGTTTGGTACTGAGGCTGGTTTTGTATGTTATTTACTGAACTGAACTTGTAATGGAGTAACTGGTTAAAAAAATAAAATAAAATAATTTAGTAAAAGAAGAAACTAATTGAAGTATTTGGGTTTCCAGGCTGTTTGCACAAAACCTATGTTTAACTCATGGTAAGAACAAAAACACAGACTGACTGATACTTCACATTTAATAACACAGTCAAAAAAGCAAACTGCTCATCCTGCTTCAGCCCTAAATGGATATGACAATAGCATGAATTTATCACAGTCGTGCACAAGCACTGAAGTGAACACAATTTAGATCTGAAGAGGTTCAAGGTCTGTGTCCTGTGCACATGCTGACAGTCAGCTCGTGAGGTTTGAACTGGTGCCTTTTCCATTATGGTGCTCCCCCACTGTTTGACTCCAACGTACCAACGTGTGAATACAGAACACATTAAAAAGTGGCTTTTACTAATAGCATTAAAAAATCATAAAAAAAAAGTCAAGGTGATGTGTTTAGTAATAAATACAGTTTTCTCTTCAGGTTGCTGAGCATCAGTAACATATGAACACTCAGTGTCAGCATAGTGAAGTACACCTGCACATTTCAGTACAAACTAATGTGATTCAGCCATCAGTAGTCTGTCATGTGCTGTACTCAACCGTATAACACTGAGCTGGTCGAACACAGTCCAGGACACACTTTCACCTTTGACCCCTACAATATTGAATTTTTACACATCCTGTCATTATATTTTCTAAACCTTTATGGTAGAGTTGTTTTATTGCATTGCATCCGATTACACAGGTGTACCAAGGAAACTGTTGTGGTTGGGTCATTAAGTAAATAACAAATGGC
Source organism: Caranx ignobilis (assembly GCA_021432705.1). Lineage (NCBI taxonomy): Eukaryota > Metazoa > Chordata > Actinopteri > Carangiformes > Carangidae > Caranx > Caranx ignobilis. The sequence goes on from MU270012.1 coordinate 52,598,643, forward strand.
CGAACAAATTTTTAGCTGCGTAATGGAGTAAAATCATAACGAAAGTCAATGAAATTTCACTGAAGTAGTTTTTTGAAAATGTAAATAGCTGTGTGCATCATTTCTGTGTATTTCAGGGGACAGATAGAGAAGGTAGAGATTTAACACAGTATCTCTCTGGCTTCCCACCTGCGCACATCTCAGAATTTGTAGTGATGCATTCAACAGAAATGCAACAAAAAACAGTGAGGTCTTTGCTCTAGAGCCCTTCAGTAAATGTAGATTGTTATTTACTGCATGCACAAGATGACAAAGACATGATCCCTCACTGGCTTCCCACCCCATACACATGACGGTAATTGTTTACAAATTGTAATGAAAGTCAACCAAGTCACCAAGGATTAGCCACATGTAAGAACACCTTCCTCTCTACAAAGACCACATCACTTTAGTGTTTGATGTGTATTGTGTGTATTGCACTAAAGGGATGCAACAGATTTAAATTGTCACTGTGCCTAGGGAGCAGGGAGGGAAATGAGCAGGCAGGCATCAGGCCAGAGTGTAAACCAATAGTGTATCAGTCAGAGAGAGGAAGCTGTTTGGTTGGTTGGTTAGGTTTGGGGGAGGGACTGTTATAAGACCTGATGCTCTCATTGGCTGGTGATAACATTTCAAAATGTGCTAACAGCCTCTTTTCAGAAGGTGAAGGAATGATCATTTTTAAACAGAGGTCTACCAGTGTCAGGAAGAGCATACAAGAAAAAAGTAGATGTAGATTTCATGGCAGCTGTCAGACTCCAGCCACGGGTCACGTCTTTGTTGGAACAAGTTTCAGCTCAATATGTTTTTTTTCATTCACTGGAATCTGTTGAGACAGAAGAAAAAACAAAGCAGAATCATTTTATCTTTTTAAACAGGATCAAATTACATCTGTAAAGCCAAAAACTAAAGTAAGTGCTAATGCACAAACAAAAAGGTTTTGTTTTTCCCCAGTGGTGTGAATGTGAAGAGACAGAGAGGATGAAGACAAATGAAGGATGAATGATGGTCATCTGTTCTGTCCCGGCGTCACAAGACCCAGTCAACACAGGAACAGTTATTAAAGTAAAGATATGGACAAACAGTGATGTGTAGAAACATTAGAGAGCAGCTGAAAAATGAGTCAAACTTAAGTTAATGTTTATAACACTGGAAGAACAACAGTGGGTTTTAAAATAGAATCAGTGTCATTTTAATTTGAAAGGACAGACATTAGGAATGTGTTTCCTTTTTTTCAGTGGGGGGCATGAATGTAGGTGTTGGATTTTCAGTGGTTCTACATTAAAGTGAAGCAGAGTTGGAGGCGTTTTCTCTTTATTTACAACTCACAACCAGAGTTTGATTTAATGCTACAAATCAAAGAGTTTCTCTTTTGATGGAAGTCAGACGAACCTGAAATGGTCACAGACGTTCTTTCCCTTCCTCCTCATCCTCCTCCCTCTCCGCTTCTGTTTTTCACGAGCAGGCCTCTTTTCTAAACAGCTGGACATTTCTTTGTTTGTTTTGCTCACCCTAAGAGCCCCTCCATCCCCTGCTTTTTGTCTTTCATTCCTTTTAAAGACCTTTACCTCTCCCTCCATCGGTCCCCCACAAAACCTCTCCTGTGGGCCTATGAGGCATAGATGTGTTTGTGCTTGTGTGTGTGTGTGTGTGTGTGTTGGGAGGGCTAAATTCTTGACATTTTTTCAACAGTAATGAGAAAGAAACTGGAGATTAAGGAGCCTATAGTGCATCCAGCTTGTGATTGACCAGGAGGCATCTCATTCTGGGCTCTGATTGGTTGAGAGGAGTTTCTATACTTACTCTTTCACATACATAACTTCCTGTGCTGCCCTCTTCCTGGTTCCTCTGTGTGTGTGTGTGTGTGTGTGTGTGTGTGTGTGTGTGTGCATTTAAGCCACGAACCACTTTATCTGTTTGACCCAGTTTGTCTTGGTTTATTTTTCCACCTCTGTCTCCATCTCTCTGGTTTCCTGAAGACATTTAGGTTTGTCTCATCACCACCACACACAAACACAAAAACACAAAGCAAAACAAGATGAAAACGTCTTTCAAAAGAAAACAATGTACAGAAGAAGCCGGAGGAATTTAATTCTCTGTCTCAAAAACAATGAACTGACCCTTTGCTCTATCACGTATTCATCCACCACTGAACCTTAACATAGGATCAAATGATAGTTCCCATGACTAAAGGTGGATTAATGTCCTCTCATTTCACTCCATGTTGTTTCACATCAGCTCAAGCTGCTAAAGTAGATTCTTATTTTTCTAACAGTGTAGCAGGAGTGAGGAACAATGAATTCTGGGTATTAATCAGCCACAATAAAACAAAACTAATTGCACTGTAAAAAGAACACACACATAAAATAACCAATTATGATGATAAAGCATTCAAACACTTTCCAGACTCAAATATAGTTTTAGGCATCGAACATGATGTTGACGGTCCATTGCAGCATCTTCATTAGAATGATAAACAACTGCTCTCACCTGTAAATCTAAATATGATCTTAGAGATAGAAGAAGGGTCAAAATTAAAGCATTCTGACTTTCAGACCCACGTAATGTGATGTCACTCCAACAGCAGAAATCTCTCTAGTCCTTTTCTTATTGCTGATCTTAGTTGCTGGTGTGTTTCTTCACACCCTCACTGCTTATGAAATACATGCATTTTGTGTTGTGGCGACGTCTGCACACTGTTGTTGTTTTTGTTTTGTTTTTTTCCCACCGATAGAAAACTCCCCTCTGAGCCACACAGGAAACTCTACAGCTTTTTCACAGGATTAGTAATACTCATACTGACAAGTGAGCTACAGTGTAAAATCAGTGGAGTGTGCCTTTATTATATTATCATCTTCTTTGTCTCTAAGAGCACACAGAGGAACGTGAGAAGTTTTTTTTGTTTAAATTTTGAGGTAAAATCGAGGGCGAGTGTCCAATAATCAAGCAGGATTACTCAGTAGTACTGCTGCAGTGTAGTACATGTACTGCTGTGGTGTAGTACTGCTGCGGTGTAGTACATGTACTGCTGCGGTGTAGTACTGCTGCGGTGTTGTACATGTACTGCTGCGGTGTAGTACATGTACTGCTGTGGTGTAGTAAATGTACTGCTGCGGTGTAGTACTGCTGCGGTGTAGTACATGTACTGCTGCGGTGTAGTACTGCTGTGGTGTAGTACCTGTACTGCTGTGGTGTACAGTGATTGGTTAAGGCACCAGATGAAGGCTAACACCACAGTAGCAGCTCTCATTTTTTCTCCAGTGAGCAGTGAGGGTGATGGGGTGTCCTGACCGTCCCCAGTGGATGCAGTGCACTCGGTGATGATGAGCCAAACAAAGTCACCTTATCATACAAAAAGAATAAATGTGTTAGCAGGACAAACATGTAATCCACGGCCACCAGGCCTCTGTCCACTCTGTTTTGTGACTTTGAAGCCTGAGAAATCCATTTTGAACGATGAGTGTGATTACGAAGCTCCTGCAGGACATAAAGACCTCCATTCATTTTTTATTAGAGATATGCAGCTTCTTATGTTCCCCTCCATTTTTTTCCTTTGTCACATGTTGTGGTGATCTTCCCTCAAACACTGCAAATGAGCACTTTGTTCAGACCACACTGCAGGATTACATGCGTTTAAAAATACCTTTATATGTTTTAATGCCTCCTCCTGTTGAGAATATTATCTACAAATAAACAGCCACCAAAATGATTTGCTTATATTGTCTCAACCATAGCAGCTACACATACTGTCAGAATACCATTACCATCATATACATGCTATTTGCACCAGGGAGCCTGAAGATGACCCAGTGTGGCTATAGTTCCACCTGGGTTTGGACGGCTTTATGTTCTGCCAGGAACTCTGTCTCTACCATGTGGTTCACATTATGAATGAGTGTATTTTAATCCCAACCAGCATCATTACCCTGTGTCGCCTAAACACAACCAACCAAGACAATTAATTCTTCCAAGGAGTCAAACCCCAGTCCTCTGCTTACTATCTCATCACATGTCTCTGTAAAAAAAACTTCATGTTACAGTGCTGTTTAATAATAAGTGTATGGCGGCAGCAGACGTATATGTACAGCCCTCCTGTGTGCATGACCAGGAAACAGGCTCATAGCTGCTGTGTGACTGTTTTCTGTTGTTGTGACTGTTGTTGTTTATTTATTTCTGCTGTTCTGTTTATCAGTGGATTGATTGAATCTTTCTGGAGATAGATTATTTAACCATTTCAGTTTTTTTTAATCAGAATAAAGTACAGACCAAAAAAAACAAAAAACAAAAAAATCAACCCCAAAATTCCACAAAGCCCATTGTGTCCTGAAGCTGGGAGGTTTTTGTCCTTTTAATAGTGTGTTTGTGGTTGGATCCACATGTTACAGTGCTCTTGAACTCCACATCGCTCTCAGTGTGTGTATGTGCTGTACATGTGGGTCTCTTCTGACTGAGGCGTCTGCAGGATGAATGCTTTGACAGACTGGTTGCTCTATATTTAGACACAGAATGAGGCGTTTTTAACCCAAAATGGAGTAATGGTGAGGCTGCTCGGTCTCCAGTGTGGAGGGTAGTGCTTTTAGATGAGTCAGTGAGTCTGTCTGTCTGTCTGTCTGTCTGTCTGTGCCAACATGTCTGTGTGTCTGTCTGCCTGTGGCTCATCTCTAGCATGTTTCCATTGCTCAGTCAGCATTAGCACAAGGTTCATCAGCTTAAGATTTACATGGAGGAAGAGGTGAGCAAAACCTTCCGCATCCACCGTGAGACCACGCGTTTCTTTAATTTAGTTGTTGGAGTAAAGATGAATTCTGCCGCAAGGTGGAACAGTGAAGTCTGAGAAAACATAGTTCACACATGTGGGTTTGTTCCTGGTTATCTTCTAGAATTTGAAGGTGTAAAGATCCTGGTGCATGGTGGTGAATGAAACTCAGAATGTCAGTGCTCCATACTTTCTGGAGCCAGCATTTAGAAATAAAAGATGAGAAGAAGAGAGCAGGAGGGGAATGAACTGGATGGATCAACTGACCACAGGTGCAGGAAGTACATCAGATCACAGGGCAACAGTCAGCTGACACATATTGAAATGCTGCAGATGTATGAAAATGATATGATGTATGGATCTCTACCATCTCTAAAATGCAAACAATAACGACACATCTTCCTTCTTTGGTTGTCAAATAATATGTCTATGTTCCACAGCTGCTCTCTGATCAGCTTAAGCTCTGTTTAAACAGTCAGATTCTCTGTTTAGTTCATCTCATTTACATATTCATCTTTTCTTCAAGATGTGCGAAGAGATCTACATAAACACACTTAAGTGCTGGTACTATCATTAATTTGTGCCACGCCCTGAAGTAATGATCAATCCCACAGAGGCCGAGGTAACTTGAGTTTATGATGTCAAAGCTCATCATCAGGTATCACCCTATAACTGTGTAGTATTTAGTTGTCACTTAGCTGTAGCTTGACCATTGTCTAGCACTCTTCTGTGAACATGTTTCCAGTCTGGACCCTGCTGATGTTCACATCTGGCCAGCTGTTGTGTAGAGCAGGTGTGATGGTTTGGGAAAGTCACAGATATTGTCACTGTAACATATTGTCAGCCACACTGATGGGACACACATAATTTGCAGCTGATTGATGCCTCTTTAAAATTGGAAAGTTCTGCCGCCATGACGACCATATGCAGCTCCTTGATGCTGATTGGCTTAATAATTTGTTAGTACGCTTCTTCTACAGCAGCTGAACCCTTATTCTAACCTGTGTGTGGGTGATGCACATCACTGTTGCACATATTTATTAACACAATGGTATTTACATGTATGATTGTTAGGGACAGTGAATACAGAGTGTGGGCTGCCACATGTAGCATGTTGGAGATGCAGTCACAGGAGGCTTCAAGCTGCTTCTTGAAAACGTTAGACGTGCACAGCCATGTTTTTTTTTTTTTTTCCCACAGTGTAAATGGCTGGTGTCATGGTGGAGCTCGGTATTAGCCACTTTACTCTTTAGCTTATTGTTTGCTCTCTGTCAACTTTCCCCCCTCCACTCTCTCTGCTCCCGTTCTCCTCCTACACTGGGATTCTCAAAGAGTTAAAATGGAGGCTCTGCCTGTTGGTCACATGTCTGACACACTGGCATGTGCTATGACACATGCACACACACACACTCACACACTTGTGCATACATGCAGGCATCATGAGCTGCAGAGGAAGGAAGCCGAGGGATATGGAGCGGAGGGGAAGAAGAAGAAGGCGAAGAAGAAGAAGTAGGGGGAGAGACAGAGAGAAAGAAAGGAGTCCCCTCCCCCCAGCACAGCAGTGTGTTATATCCCCCACCCCCACCCAAAGTGGGTGTGTGTAAGCAGTGGGTGTGCCGTATCACAGCCACTGCACTGGCTCACGTGGTGTGGGTGAGTGAGTGTGTGTGTGTGTGCGGAGGGAGGCGTCACAAGAGCCGTACATTGTGATGTTGGGTGGGAGCCTTGAAGAAAATGCTGTGTGTCGGTCTGATGGGTGAAGTGAAGCTCTGCAGCGGCTTCTGACCGCTGGAGGAAAACAAACAGACAAGACCATCCACACGTACCACAGCTCCAGAAACCAGAGTCTGACTGACACAACAGTGTTTAAATAGAGTTGGATAATGATAAAGCCAAAGAAAAAACCTCAGGCTGAGCTGTGAGCAGTCAGATAAAATCCTAACAAAGACACAAAACGCACATTTGAAGATTTTTACATGAATGAGATAATTTAAAGAAAGAAGTCGGCCCAGTACTCATGTTTATTTTCTATCCAGTTTGATGTGAACAGACTTATTTCTAACAGTGAAACTATTCACTAAGTGTCAGTCCTTGTTTGCTGGATTCTATTGTTCCTTTAATCGCAGTTTCTTTTTTTTTTCCTGCTGAAATGAATCAATAAAATCAGTTTCATGCACATTTGGACTTTTTACAGTTGAAACCCAGGCAGAAATTCCATCTGTTAAAACTAAAGTCTGCACTGAACGTTTCAAACACACACATTTTCAATTCAGTATGAACATCATAAACCTCAAAATTGTCTTTTACTAATTGTTCCTTTAGTTAGATGTGTGAGTGATGGTGTGTTTTCAGTCACGTCTTGAACACATGGATGTACAGACAGGAGAACATGACATCACAAACAGCAGAGGCCAATCATAATCTCAGAAGTGGTTTTATATACAGCTGAGCTGCATCAGCAAATCCACTTGGTGGGAAATAGACTGGATTTCGTTGGTTATGTATTTAGCAACTTGCTTACATGTTAAACAACAACATGTTTATTGTCTGATAAGATGTCTGATATTGCAGAACAAAAATTCACCAATGAGTAAAACATTATTCAAGATTTATCTGGACATTCATTGACTTCAGACAAAACATGTTGTTGTTGTTGCTGTTGTTTTTTGGTTTTTGTTTTGTTTTTTACATTTGACTAATCAAATGTAATTTTTCTAACCTTGGTGTTTTTGTTGCCAAACTTAGAGCCACAGACTTGTCTCTCCTACTAGTGCTCTTATTTTGAAATATTCAAAATGAGCATATTCTGTAATTTGTGGTTCATTTCATATGGAAAAGTGAGCCAGTTTGATTTGAGTAACTTTTAACTCCTTATGTTTTTTTTCCCAAATGCTGGTATTTACACATTTGTTGGTGTATGAAACATGTGAAAGGATTACATATATTTGACTTAAAAAAGAAAAAGGGGAACTGCAAATTGCTCATCTGTGCACTAAAGAAAAGAAGAAAACCAGCAGGAGTAAATAGAGTTGAAGATGATTTGTTGTTTGTTCTCTGAGAGGAAACAACTGATGTGTGATCATATAAACCATGGCACAGTGTGTTTGTAGGGACTCGATGAAGGGGAACCACTCAGATGTACTTGGGGCCACAGAGAGGTTGGGCGGGCCTTGCTCCATGATGTGACTGCACCAATGAAAGTAGAAATTTAATGTGGTTAAAGTGTTATGATGTCAAATGTTTTTATTAGAGCATGTTGTTATACAGTTACATATTTACTCCATACACATATATGTGTGCAGCGTACATCCATACAGACATATGTGCAGTAAGGTCATAGTGCCCTCCTCTTTTTGTTTTCTTAGAACATAGAACAAAAGTAGATGAAGATACAAAATATGCTTAAGTGTTCTTATGGTGTGGCATGCCTTTATACAGGATCATGTTATTGTCATAATTACCATACTCCATACAGCTACTAATAGCAGAGTAGTAGTAGTGTAGTAGGATTTATATCACTGTGTTGGGGCATTTCATGATGATATCTACAGAAGACGTCCTTTCAGATTAAAATGTCCAGTTAGTTATTGATTCTTCCTGTAGATGAGCTGTTCCTCAGTGATCAAGCAGGAGCTGGTTTACTGGAGTTAGAGGAGCAGAGCGAGCTCAAGAGGACGCAGTGACTCAGTCGGCCCTCTGCTGTTCAAAGCTGCAAACAAGGAAATGAAATCCAAGGAGGGCCAGTGTGTGTGTGTGTGTGTGTGCGCGCATGCACGAGTGCGTAGAGACGCTCCTTTCCTTACTACCTCTCCTATAGGCTGCTGTTGGTCCCGCCCTGCTCTGTGCTGATTCAAAACAAAGTGAAGGCTGACATCACTTACACACACACATGCGCGCGTGCACGCGCGCGCGCGCGCGCACACACACACACACACTTGCGTCATTTAGACGGAGCAGGAACTCCCTCCATCCCTCCTATCTTCCTTCTCTTTCCCCCATTTTGTTTTTGAAAAGGGGAGCACAGAGCCTGGGCCCCTGTTCACTTTACATTCCCTCAGTCCAAGAGGTAAACCTTCACAATGTGTATCACAGAGAATAGAGCCCCTCTGTCTCTGTTGTTTTGTCAGGAGCAGCTCTTCCACGTTTATTGAAAAATGATGTGTTGCCATTAAGAAGTGAAGAACCTGTTCTGTGTTCAAACTTCTGAATAATCAGTCGTCTGCATATAATTTATATTTTTCATCTCTTTCATAATAAAGCATGCACACAAAAAACAACAAGAACAACAACAACCAACAAGAAATATAAATAATCTGCAAAGAAATGAATTAGGTAGATTATGGTTAAATAAATTGGTTAATTAATTAAGATTATTTTATAATCTTTAGTTTGAGGGAGGACTGAAAAACTGGGTTTCTGATTAACTGCATTTTAATTGGCTTGATCACAGGAACTTTGTGACAGTTTATTTCAGGTGAAGGTGACACTGAAACCAGCAGTAAACAGTGAAGGGTTAGAGCACTGGGCCTGAGTCCAACCTGTACTGATGAGCATTTAAAAAATGTAAAACATCTTAACACATATTAAACTGCAGAATATTCTCCACTTCAGTGTCTGATTTTTAGTTTGGACTCTGACAGTCAGGGTCAAAATGCAGTACACACACAAACCTGCCCTTTTCACATTTCTCCTTTATCTTCTGTATGATCAAGTGGAAGAAAGTAAACATAATTCTGCTTATTTTGTGGGTTAAAATTTAAAATGTTATCTTTTAGAAATAAGGCATATAGAACAATCAGATACTTTATTATATCAGTAAAAAAGTCTTGTCATTGTTTCTTCTTAACACCTAAAAAGATCAAGTTTATTGAAAGTTTAGTTTTTCTTACCAATTTTTATTTTTAAGAAAAAAAAAATGCTTATCAGTATTTTTCCTGCTCCTTGGCCGCAGATTCCTGTGGTAATGTGACAACATGAGTTATGTTAAAATAAAAATATCTGCCAAACAAAATCATTCTTCCACCTCAGGAGTTACATTTCTTCCCTCCTCCAAACCTGTCATCATTTGTGTAACTTTTCATTGAAACAATTTTATCTCTTTATTTTCTATGGCAACCATCACAGGTTGGTACAAATGCTTTCTCAGTGATGACGTCTGAATCAGTAGTTTGTGTGCTGACAGTAGTGAAGGGCTCTGTCCCAGTGTTAGAAGAGCAGGGAGCTGCTGTCTTCACTGCCTTGGTTTTATCTGTTCCCTATAAGTTCTCACGTGGTTTTAAAAAATGTTTCTACTGCAGGAGAAATGTTCGTTTCCCCCCGTATCAATTAATATGAGGCCAATATCTTGTAAATATATCAAATAACGAGACCGGAAATGTGCTGCATCTTAAATGCTGTCAATTCAGTGGAATATGAATGAAAACCTCCCAGGCCTCTAATATCCTTCAGGAATAAAACTATTTTTTTCCTGAACGTGTTAATCACTCGGTAAATACGTGGTGTAGAGAAAATAATCTTGATTTTTTTTCGTGTAGATGTAAACATCGTCCTTGATGGTCCTGTAGTTCTTCCAGCAGGGAGTGGCCTGCTGAATTAATGTTTGCCCTCGGTGTCTATGTTGTTTTCATTAAAAGAAGTAAAGTGTTGAGATTTATTTCAAGGATAAGTGTTTGAAAAGGTTAGAAACATGCCACAGTAATACTGTAAGTTATGAATATGGAACATGAACGGCTCTGTCTCTGCACCGCCATATAGGCTACTGCACTACCCCTGGTGCTTCTTCACTCGGCTTTATATAGGCTCTAGGCATAGGCTATATATTTCTTCAATTCTATAAGATATGAAGACGGATAAATAGCCTTCAAATCTGTCTTCAGAACGTGGCATTAAGTTGTAGGCTATTCATCTCTTATTCCCCCACAGCAAACTCGTTTCAGTTTTCTGCCACTTCAAATTAGAGACAAAAGCAGTCTGTTCCTATAGAGCAGCCTCGAGTTCACTTCGGGGGCTCGTTGTTTCGATGTTTTTGTTCATGTCTCAACCTTTTTTTTTCCTCCACCCCGCAACCTTTACCTGCCGAATGCGGAAATTGGCGCGGGGATTCAACCGATGCTCCCGTCGCTAAAAGAAAAACGGAGAGCCTGAGAGCCGAAAGCACGGAGAGGAAATCTTTTTTCTTCCCTCTTCGCTGCCTATACTACAAAACCGAAACCCCCATGATGCGTTTCAGGCGTGAGCACTCATGGCATACATTCTATAGTATCCCCTCCTCCCTCTTTCTGCCGCTCTCTCCCTCCCTCGCTGCGCGGTCAGCCCCTCCCTTCCCTCGCGCCGCTGTAGTAACTCCCGAGTACTTTTTACGCACTTCATGAATGGAAGGGCGCGCGCGTGCTCCTCTGCTCTCCTCCTACTACTACTCCTCCACGCGGGCAGCGCACAGGGAGAGAAGAGCAGAAGCCGCGCGCACGCTGCAAAGATATCCGGAGATATATTTTTCAAAGTTGTAATGCAGGCGATGTGACCATCCATGTTTCACATTCAGATGCCGTTTAAAGCACTTCTAGTTGTCTTGTAGCATATTTCAGGATTTATATGCTGATTTGGAAGCCTAAGGCGCGTGTCTGTGCGCGCTCACGGAGGGAGGTGTGTCCCCGCGTGCATTTTACACTTTTCTCTTGAGTTGATACAGTTGCAGAACCGTTGTAGCTACTTCTCCCAATTGTATCCTACATTAACTATGAACAATTAACAACAGCTCTCTGTATCTCACCTAGTTATCTATGTGTCTGTCGGTCCAGGCTACATAGGTGGATGAAGCCGACCCCCTGCTCAACACGCATGGTGGCAGCTGTGGGCTAAAACAGATGGTTCGGATGAAGGCATTATTGTGCTGTTGCACCATAACTGAGGCGTCCGGAGCCCAACACGCCGCCCGCATGATCCCATGTTCATGTAATGGCGCATGTGGACCCCCCTCCTCCTCCCCCTCCTATGTGCTGCATGTGCTATGTTCTGGTGAATTCTCTGCTGTCATGTGACTGCATATTCATTGTAGTAAATGGGCGTTGCCTGGTCAAGATGTCCGCGCACTGGCTCACACATGTATGTACGTATTTATGTAGGGTGTGTGTGTGTGTGTGTGTAGAAGAGGAGTGAAGGAGGGGGAGAAAAGTGGTGTTTTACTGAACCAGGAGATTTGGCTTTGTCCCTTCATGTAGCTCATGCTCTCGATCCGTCATAGGAGTCGAGATAAATCACAAACCAATTCAAACTAAGCTGGTAGAGTAACGGACGGCCTCTGCCTCTGACCTATAGCCGCCTCCTTTATCATGTTCTGACCCATTTTCATAATAATAATATAATGCTCATATAAAGCTATTGCTTTATTTTAAGGGTGAATATTTGTTTAAAGCGCCGAGAACGATGCCCGTCCATCGTGTGGGCTCGTCCATCAAATATATCAACAACTTAACCCTGTAGGAGTTGTTAGGTTACACAACACGGACTTTGCACAAGTTCCGTCTATAGCTACCAAATGAGCAGCATGGCTTCATTACAACGCCTTCCTGTAGGCTCAGAGCCCACCCTCCCCCTCCCCCTCCCCGCCCTGCAGTGTGTCCATAACATGAAGTGGTGGCTATAGGCATCACAAAATGGCGAACAAAGAGGGAGGGGGGAGAAGGGGCTGAGAGAAGAGCTGGTAAAGGTGGTGAACAACTCACCAACAAGACCCCCTGGTTACACGCTTACGACGAATTAGTACGAAATTAAACAAAACATAATTTGATTCGTCTTTATTTTACGCATGGAGTATTATAAGTCCTATGAGCCCTGGCCTACGCTGCCCAGTTCTTCTCCTACTTTACACCGCTCTGCAGCGTTTCTCGTGATAATAACAAGAGACTTAATCACGAGGTGAGTGCGTGTAAAGGCTTTTCAATATTTAAAAATGAAGAAACAAAAAAGACGTTGTAGTTACATAAGCGTCGGTTGAGCCAGTTGCACCTTCTCAAAATGGAGACCCTTGCCTCTCCAAAATGGAGGACCGTCGCACCAGCTGCAGGCGGGGTCAGAGTGTTGAACACAGCCTGAACTTTGACCCATACTGCTGCACCCCCTCCTCCTTTTCCCTAAATGAATTCCAGAACTGAGGCCTCCCTCTCTCTGCAACATGTCGCCCACTCCTATGTTAAATTGTAACTCCACTCATTCGCCGTCTCCTCTGTACAGCAGCGGGTCACGTTATCATTTTTTTTAACAAGTCACAGAGATTTTACTACGTATAGGCCTAGTGCCTACGTGTATCGGCTTCCCATTCAGTTTTATTTTACGTTACGCAAGCGTTTATGCAAACACTGACGGCAGGCCTATTCATCCGTGTTCTATCATGTAATCAACAACATTTCTCCCAAGCCGCTATGGCTCGTTAGGCAGCCTGTTCTCGCCACGTGACAGTGGGAGCTCCGATGGATTATTATTAGGAAATAGCATAAAAATAATAGTCTACTGAAAATCAACATATGAACAGTTAAACATAGTAAGTGTTTTTGCTTAAAAGGAAATATTTATTTTCTGTTTTTGAAGCAGAAATGTTTTAAATGTTACATGTACTTATTTCTATACATGTATAAAAAAGAAAGAACTATTAAGGGAAGGAATAAGTACACACACACACACACACACACACACACATTTTATAGGTTACAGTGGTGCCCTAGCAGATCTATGATGCTCAGCATGCTCACAATGCTTTGCAATATTTAGTGGGAATAGGCCTATTAATAAAGGCTGAAATTGATTTGACAAAAGAAGTTTATTTCTGTTGGTGAATAAATAAAAAAGATTATTGCTTGTATGTCAAAACCTCTTGGGCCCCTCCCACCTCTGACAGGTTCTATTGGTTTAGTCCACTCCTGTAGTCAGATGGTCAAAGTTCTTCTCTTGAAGTAAAATTAAAAGCATATGTCTCTGTTAAAACTGTAGAAGTCAGCCACAAAAGAGACACAGTTCTTGAAAACATAGCTAAGCAGTTTGCCAGGCTGGTTTACATGAGCATTTAACTAATTTAATAATAGATAATATACATAAATGGTTTTTGTTCACATTTAAATGCAGCTGCACTATGATAAAGTTGTATGTGGTATAACCTACAAAGTAATTTCAATGATTAACAGTCTTTTGATACACAATTTTCTTGTTAAACCTTTACTTTAATGACCATTTAATATCCATATCAAGTTTGAAGTCTTCTTTCATAAGCTAAGTCTATGGATTGTGTCCGTAGGTTTTTAATGTCTTTATTTTGCAGCATCTTATCTCTGCAAATAAAACATTTAAAAATGATTAAATACAGTCAAAGAGCAATCCTCTCTGAGTGTAAGGGTCACTTTCTACCTCTGACTGTGAGTTTTGGGAATACAAAATATTCAACAAAGTGCCACACTGTCACAGAGACAGTGGAGAGAAACAGGCCGTGGTTTCAGATTATAAAATTTGTCTTATTTACAACACATACTGATTAGTTTCATAACCACCACCAATGTATGGGCTTCCACTTGTGAGCTATTTGTACAGGTGTGGCGGTGGATTATTAAATAAGCACTACTCTCTGGCTGAGACAGCACCTGCCACTGCTGAGACGGGGCACAGATGCTTGTGCCACAGCCCTGATTCAGTGGACCAGCGGGTTTGTGTCAAGTTATTGAGATGATCTTTCCCATGTAAATCTGGGTCAATCAGTGAGTAATAACAGCTGCGATAGGGCAGCTCTCCCTATTTGAGAAAAGACATCCCAAATGACAGGAAATGGTGCCACCCATATGGGTTGCATGGAGGTGTGAAATGAGCACTCCTCCTCATTTACCCTGTAAAAACACACTTGCTCTTTCACACTTATGCATTTACACATATTTACAGCTGACTGCTGCCACACTCCCCTCCAGTGACTGATGTCGCTCCTCTCAGGTTACCCAGAATTCAGTCTTTTCTGCAGCACCATTAACTCCTCCTTCCTTACTCCTCTTTCACTTCCTGTCTTCTTTCTTACCCTCAGTTTCACCACCACCTCTTGTTCCTCTCTCTCCCACCTCCTTTTGTCTGTGCTGTGTATTTTAAACTCTTGTGTATTGATATCACCTTTTATTTGTGAAGCTCATTTTGATTCATAGTTGGTTAAATTAGAGTCATAATGATGATGAATCTATCTAGTTATCTAAGTTTATAAATGAGCCTTTGATAGAAATGACATTATTGTGTTGTTTTATATATATATATATATATATATATATATATATATATATATATATCATGTGATCTGCAGGTGTTTTTAAGAAGCTGTCCATCTCGTCTCAAGAATACATGAGGTGCAGAGACTTGCGCTGCACACTTCTCCATAGATACCATTTTATGTGCAGAAAATGGTGGTCATGTGGTTTCTGTGCATTCACATCATTTATGCATCTGTTGACAGGAAAGGTGTAGCAGGAGAGAGGAAGAAGGGATGGAACAGGAGAGGTGGAAGGAAGACAAGGCAACAAAAAGAAAGCAGAAGTTACCGAGAGCTGTCTCTCTGCATATGAAGAAAATGACATTTTTTGCAATTCTTAAAATTTGTCGTTACCGTTCCTTTAGAATTTAAAATGGACACTTTCAGTTTGTGTGTCAGTATATATAATGTTGGCCTTGTTCAGGCAAAAGAGGTTTCAAATTAAATACTGTTACTACTCAGGACGGGGTGCATCATGATCGCCTTATAAAAGCGTTAACAACCCTTCTCTATGTAGGCCACTGTATTATGATGTATTGTTGCTGTTTCCCTTTTACTTTCAAATAAACAGGTGGGTTACAAAGTGACATAAGAATAAACCAGTTGGCCATTCTGGTGATTTTGGATTGAGTTAATAATCATAACAATTATTATCTCAAGGATTTTCACAGATGAAGTCAAGACATGACAGTATCATTAGAAGTTCACCAGTTCCCACAGTGAGTGGTAACAGGGAGGAAAAACTTGTGAACTGATGGAGAACCACTGTGTTTTACATGTTGGTGCATTCAGGCTCTTTCAAACTGATGCTTTATAGTAGTTGATCTTGTAATTGTGTGATATAGATAATTAGAGGGTGCAATAAGAGGAAAGAAGAAGTGCATCCTGGGAGTTCTCCAGCAGCCTTGGCCTACAGCTGCATAACTAGGGCATGGTTAGGGCTGACCTTTGCTAGTTCTATCTGTAGGATTTACCAAAGAAGACAGCTGTAAGCCTCATGTTAAATGTGGAGAGGGTGACTGTCTTGTGATCCCAGACTTAAAGGTAACAAATGTGTGAATGAGTTTTTCGGCATCCCTTTGAGACATGCTGTTTCTAATTTTCACAAGATTTGATGGAAGAGGAGGGCTGGGTTTATATGTGAGGCAAAGAACACATCCTGGTCAGAAATGACACTAAAGTTCCTTGTAGTACAACACAAGACCAATATAATGCCACTCAGATTAACTATATCATTAGATGTTTTTCAGAGGTGTTTTAGGCCAAGTACCATAACTTCAATTTTGAATTGAATAGAAGTCTGTATAATGGCATGAATTTTGACCACCTAGCTCGACTCTGGCTTCATAGATGCGTACAATATTTGCCCCAGCACAAAATCAAGTGGAACTCCATGATTAACTTTTGTGTGCATTGGGGAGTTATTGTTGACATGAACAAGGAAGAATCTATCCAGTAAACTCAATTTAATCCCATTACCATGTTCCAATATTTGTAATGTGATCTTGTGATCAATGGTATCAAATGCAGCACTAAAATCTAGCACGATAAACAAGGCGAGTCCCTTGTCTGAGGCCATGACAACATTGTTGGTAACTTAAACCAGAGCTGTTTGCTTGGTTAGCTTAAGTGAAGGGAGATTTGGCATAGCAGAGTTATTAGATATTTGGACAAAGTGAAATTGTTTTAGACTGGTGGAAGTCCACTTCCTTCCAGGTTTCATGACGTCTGTTTTAAAGCATGCATTTATGATTTGTACCTCTAGCCCACTTCTGATTCACTGACTTCTTCTTTAGAGGTCAATGTAAGTGATGTAAGAAGTGATGATCATCAACTTTTACAGGTGTAAAGTTGAGATGGCTGTCCTCCATTGTAACATTGCAATGGATTTGTTTACAGCATTATCAGATAGACATCCACTGTGATGTGATTTTGTGTTGTCTTTTTTAACCTGTCTTAGAAGCTTCATCTTACACTTTTCTCTACTTGACCTCTTCTCTGCCCCATTATTCATTCATGCAGTATCTAATGGCTAGGATGATGTTTATTGGAACGGTCAAAGGGTAGCACGATAAAGGTAATCAATTGATCCAAAGACATGGGATTAGATGATAGGATTTTGGCTGGTAACGAGGTTAATATGCATCCTTAATGATGGTGTTTGTTGGACCTCACCATTAGAAATAAAAAATTCATCTGAGTTTTCATGCTGTCCAGATAGCTCTTATAAAATATTAAGCCCCTGCACTTCCATGCTCCCTTAGCTTGCAGCCAGTGTTTCCTTGTACTTGGGGACATTTGAGAGCATCAAGTATGTAGTAAAGTTTTTGTAATGGTAGCAAGTAATGGATATAGTGGACACCACAGACTCTAAATATATTTCATGATGAGCAGTAGTTACAGATGGGACCAGTGCACTAAATAACCTGGTCATGTGATTGTGGAATTGTATGGAATAAATAAATAATTTTAGATGTTTCCTGGCTGAGAGTTGTCAATAGACTGTGAGGTTACAACCATATTAGCTAATCCTAGCCTAAAACATGAAAATAGAGAGAAACTGATGAATCATGTTCAAGCTAGCTTTAGTGACATAGCTGTTTGCACTATGCTGGGCTAACTCTGTAATTCATGAAATATCTTACATGCTAAGAAACTTTTAGTTTCCTGTTCAAATTTAACATTAAAGTGGATTCTGTTACATTTGGAGAGAAGCACTTTCCAGTCTTTCTGCTGACAATTAGCAGTTTTCATTTCTGAGAAATAAGAAGTCACTGCTACAAATTAATTATTAGGTTGTTTGTGTTTGTTCACTTTGGAGAACAGGACTGTGTTGCCATTTCTAATCCTCACTATAGATTTCTAAACATCGCCAATGTTGTTTAGCAGAGCTCTTGTGATACCCGCCAGGGATGTATTACGTTACTTATGTGGTTGCTTGCGTCACTCACCACCTTCAAATATGGCCTAAATGATCAGGTTTTGTGTTGGAGGTATTGACACAAACATTTTTCTATTTATCCGTTCTTAACTGATTATGTCATCACAGGACATGAACACACATTCACTTGAAATGAGAGAGATCTTTGATCATTGACAGAGGACATTTGGGAATTAGGGCCAGACCTTAAACCATGCTGCATTCTTTCACCTTGTTTATTGAGTCTGTTAATGGTCATTTGTTAAGTGCAGTGTGGAAACACTGTGGGTTGCAGCGTTACTTGTTGGTGAAATCACTTGGGACCCCTGTAGACTGGCGCGATTACTGCAGTGAAACTGGGATGAAAGACTTGACGATATATTGATAAGCACTTGTGTAGCGATCAGCTAAACCCTCCAGTGTAAGACAATCAGGTCCAGTTGCATTGTCTTGATCATCCTCTCCAGTATATTTTCCCATTCCCTTATTTTTGATGTAATGTATCAGATTCCTGCTACATCACTTATTGGTGAAGTAACTCTATGAGTGAAAATTAAGTTGCGCAACCACATTTCTCTCCATATGTCACATCAATATGAGCTCATATTTACCTGTTAGCATGTGGAAATTGAGGTTGTCACCTGCCATCTAAGTTGTAAACACTTGTCTTAAGAAGCTGTCTGTCAAACTCTTTAAACATACCTCTTTTTGGCACTGAAGATTTCTACTGGGAGCCATAAGGCAACACACAAGATGGTCAAATATATTGTCCTGGATTTCATAGTCATAACAGCAAAGACTTAAGTTGACTGTATGACTGTGAGTGGCCTCATGCCCGTGCTGTTGTGTATATTATACGTGAATGTCTGACTCTCAGCACTGCAGCTAACCATACTGTAACAAACATGCACGATTCCCAGGAAACTTCTCTGCATAACACCAAGTGGATGAATGTAGATGTTTATAGGAAGGGTGGTAAATCACAGCTAGCAGTTTCCACTGCTTTACTGTGCATTTATATTGAGAAACATGATCAATAAAGTCACTGGAGGTCCGTTCAAGTGAATAGAAATACTCAGTGTTTGATTGTCATTAGTTTTCACCACTCCAGGTTTAACTGGCATCTTTAGCCATGTTCATTTAAGCTTCCCAAGCTCATGTGTCGAATCCTCAGATGTTGTCACATTTGGGATGATAAAACAAAAGGCAACAATGGAAACCAGCTGTCACAAAAATAAAAACAAGTATGTTGTTACATTGATTAAGTTGATGTTATGATAGATACATGGTTTTCATAGGCCTTTGCTGATCTGATTAGCTGGTACTTTCTGCGATTTGAACATAACACTCACTTTTGAACAGTTACAGAAGTTGTTGAATGAAGACACAACAGTGTTGAAATGATGTGGAGTCAGTGCCCGCCCGCTCCTGCGAGATTTGCGTTGGGTCCTGCGGGACCCAATCCCAATGCAGCCCTCTAGTGTGTAGATGCTGTTTGACTAATCCAGACAAACTTATACTGATGCCATTCAGTATAGATTTCCTAAGGGCGTGGCTTCTTTTCTGATAGAAGCTCAGGTTGAGGCTCAGGGTTTGTGTTCATGTTGTCCAGCTTTGTGTGGACCATCAGGAAGAAGAGTAAGTCTCTGAAGGAGCCAGAACCATCTAATGTGGCTGCAGTCACAGTGTGGTAGGAGTGGGGAGGTAGAAGGTACAAGGAATGGATGGGAAAGTGTTGATGTATTTTTACTCTTTTAAGATCATGCTGATGGGGAGTACATATGAGTTTATCCTCCTGTTATTGAGCTTCATGAAAGGGTAGCAGGCTGCACCACCCTCATACCCACAGACACACCACATTGTGCTTCTGGGGGCCACCTCTGTCTGGTCTGAAGACCTTTGACCCTTGGCCTTTGACCTCCTCTAGAAGCAAAACCTTTCCCTCCCTTTTCTCCACCTCCTCCTCCTCCTTGAAGACCACACTCCTTTTTTATTCTCTTGGCTTTTATTTCTCCTCCGTCTTTTTCTCTGGCCCCTTTGTCCTGCTGGAGGCCGGAGCTTGAGCATGGATTTAATGCCTTCACAGCTGAGGGAACCTCAACAGCTCCACTTTTTGCGTTCTCGACTTCAGACATTTTCAAGCTTCATTGACAACGTGTTTCCATCTTTGCATATCAACAAACAGTCATGGATGAGGTGTTTTGTTCTTCCAGTGGTGCAAATCAATTTTGAATTAAACATATTAATAAATGTTATTCACCGCCAATGTTATTCAGCCATGCTGTTTTATGGTAGATGTGCAATTAACAGCAAACAGACCTGATGCTGAAGACATTGTATTGAGCACTGAGTGATAACAACAATGCCATGTCATGTCTCTTGGAAACAAAAGGTGTAGAATTATCATTTTAAGGGTTTATATGACGATCAGCTCAGGTTGAAAGAAGATGGGAGTGCTAATGACGCAGACCACCCGCACCAAGGTAGAAGTCAGAGATATATACAATGAAACCAGGGAACAGATGAGTGAACGAGCGTGTAAGAAAATGTGAAGCGTGTTGTTTTGCTGTCCATCCACCCGCCCATCAGCCGTATTTCTCCACCCATTCCTAACCTGTTGCCATGGTTTCAGCCAATGGGGGTAGTCCGTGGGTTGGCTGGTGGCGACGACAGGGGTCAAACAAGTTTGCTGATGGCTGGATGGGGGTTGGGATGCATGTGTGGGTGATGGTTAGGAATGACGTTGGAGAGGATAATGGGGAGTTGATGTGTTGATAAGGTACAACTGTGTGTGTAGTGGGGTCATGAAGGGTTTTTTTTTTGGCTTGTATGGTGGGAGGTGTGGGGAAGGGGGCAGTTTTTATGTGTTTGTCAGGTTGGGGGGTGGAGTTAGTGATATAGCTCAGCATTGATTGAGGATCAAAGGGCTTTTCCATTTTTTTTGGATGGGGGGAATCAGGTATTCTGGATACACAAAAGACTATTCATCTGTGCTGGAGCCTCCTGGGGGTTTGGGTGGGGTTTAGTTGGGGCAGTGGAGATGGGGGGTTGGTTGTTACTGTTAGGGTGTAGGGCCATTGATACTCATTTGGGTGGATTGGATTAGCAGCGGTATAGATGATAAAGGGTGGTAAAGATGGGACACTGTTTCGTCTACAAAAAGCCCTATACCAGATTGGGTTTTCTGTTTCTGTATATCCACCACTCAGAGAATAAGCAATATAGAGCAATATAGAGCAATACACCATTAAATGTGTATGCATTCTACTAATTCATCAAAAGAATAAACTCCCATCAGTTTCCTCAGCCTTTACTTTGTCAGAGACAATGATGAAACCACAACTGATACGGTAGTGAAGTGTGGGAGCTCTCGAGTGATCACAAGAAGGTCACAAGAAAAGGGTGCTTTGTGTTCCTAATGTATTGGATGCTGGAGGGTAAGGCGGCTGTTCACTGTGGATGTTTATCTGTAAGAGTGAAGCAGCTGAGGTTAAGACTCAACTGGCAAAACATCCATGTTATAATGACAACGGCAAGAACCCCCCCCCCCCCCCCCCCACACACACACACATAGAGTGTGTTTACTGGCAAACAACCACTCCCCACTGTGTCTATGTGGTTGAACAAAACAGTGTCTCACCACAAGATTTACCAACCCTATAAAGACAAGATATGCTCATATATGATGTAACTTTTAATTATATCCACACACAGTAGACCACATTTGCCATTCAACTGTTTTAGTAAAATAGAGTACTGTAGCTGAGGACAGATTGGAGCCTGTGTTGTGTGATGGATGAAGTGGTGGTTCATCAGTTCAGTTTCATGCTCTTTCTTTCACTCTCTCATCCCCAAACACTCAGATTGCATGTTTCTTAGTTCTTCTGTGTGTTGCAAGAACATTCATTTTTTTAACATCTTGTTTGTTCTCTCTCCTCAGGACCAGGAAACTGCAGATTAGAAACATCCCACCTCACCTACAGTGGGAGGTACGATCAGTATTATTTCTCTTGCTTGGTTCATGCAATCTGTTACTGTGACCCCACACTGCTCCCTTTATTACCACTACCCACAACATCTTCTCTTGTTATTCTGAGAAATCTGAATAGTTTCACATCCTGGGTTTCTCTCCGGAGCTCTAGTAATGACATGTTGGTGTCAGCCAATCAGAAGAAAGGAGGCTCTGTGCCTCTCTTCTGATTGGCTGACTTTTTTTGAGTGATCCAAAAAATGTTTCTTTTTTTTTTTTTTTTTTATCACACTCAGAGAAACCAGATCCTCAAAGTTTGGGTGGTGGAACAGGGGCGCGGGACTTGGGTCATAGCTGAGAGTGTGAGAGCTTTTTACTGACATCATAAAGTTACGGAAGTCCTGACGGCTCATTTTAAGGCTCAGTTTCTTAGTGCTTAATCTGTCTGTATTAACATCGAATGCAGATGTGATTTATGATCCAAAAATACATGGACGTCTACCTTTAGACTATATGGGACCTTGCTGGAAAGGAATTTAGATTTTTTTTTCCTGGTGTTGCTGCAGTTGTGAATAGTGAGAGCAGTGAACAGATCTGAGATCAGCTTGTGGAGTTGAAATACAGAGCAAATGACTGATGGGCACACCCACCGCTTTGTGCCACCAATGAGCTCAGACGTCTAAGTCATGAGCAAGTCTTTGCACTGAAATGTTCTGCCAGTATAAACCTTATCAGGTCCAACCGGCAGCACAAAGCAGGAGGTACAACAGCAGCAGTATCAGAGAAACAGCCAAAAATCTGAATTGTACATGACTGCAAAGAAGTGATAACCACGGCCTGACATCAGTAGACAGTATTTCTTTAGTTGTAGATGAAGAGGCAATATGCTCAACATCATCTTGATGCTCTGGAGTGGTTCTGGTAGATTTAATAGCTGCCTCCTCCCAGCTTTCAGACAGCCAGCACACGCTGCTGTTATTCACTGTCCAGTGAGTGTAAAAAGAAGAAGAACCCTTTATTATCCAAGTGTGTTTTTACACACACACAGGAAATAGACATCGGTATTTAATCCATCTGTCAGTGGAGCAGTGAACACACACACCCAGTGCAGCATGCAGCTATGTTGCAGTACCAAAAGAGCAGTAAGGGGGCTAGCCGCCTTGCCAAAGGTTACTACAGCCATGCATAGTTGAGGGAGGGGCACAGACAACTGCTGTAAATACATACTGCATAATTTTTCATGCATGAAGTATAGGGAAAAGAGCAGTAAGGGTAAATCGTAGATACAATGGACATTTTAATCCTGACCCTCAAATATTGGTATAAAACTGTCCAAATTGTAGCAAAGACCACAAACTTTGATGCACTGGCAAAAAAGGACCAGCAACAACAACACTGCCCCCACTTAGACTGAATGTAAGTTTTCTTTGACTTTCAGGTCATGGCTTTTACATGTCATTTATATCAGTTGACACCAACACTCTCCATCCATCTGATACTGGCCCAGCCAGGCTGTCAGATTTTAAATCTTATTGTGGCCCAGGAGACAAAAAGTTTGCCCCCACCTCTGATCTACACTAAACAAATAATGCATCAGCACAAAAACAGACACAGATCACAGGCTGGTTCAGGCTCCGTCGCTGAGAAAGTTGTGCTGTGATGTCAGATCACATGTGAGAGTTAATAACATCAGGATACTGACAACATGAACTTCATCTGGACTGTGGCATCTAAAATCAGACTCTGCCTGCAGGGGAAGTGTTGCATTAAACAATTTGGTTGCATTAGAGTAACTTTCAAACTCAAGCTCTGGTCCTTCTGTCGCTCCCTGACTCATGCAGTAGTGACCCCTCTCTTACCCCCTCACCACTGTGTTAGAGGAAGGAAACCATTCTCCACCTAGAAAATAGGCTTTGAATTCTTCTCCATCTGCAGCAGTTGTGTTTCACATTGTTCTACCTGCAGCCTCAGCACTTGAAGTAAACACAAGAGCATCTTTGCTTTTGGCCTTCGTCTGTGTTATCATTTAAAGCATTTAAATACAGTGAATATGAGACAGCAAAAAATATAACAGAGCAAACATAACAGATCATTCATACATTAAAACAGATGTTGTGACTGATGTGTGTGTATCAGTTTATTAATGATTCAGGATGAACACATTCATATGAATCAATCAGTCAATCCAACCTTATTCAATCAGCCCAAAGTTTACATGATAAAAAAATAAACAAAAAACACACAACACACACACAGTACACACAACACACACACACACACACACACACACACACACACACACACACACACACACAGTACACACAACACACACACACACACACACACACACACACACACACACACAGCACACACAACACACACAGTACACACACACACAGCACACACACAGCACATACAACACACAGCACACACACACAGCACACACAACACACAGCACACACACAGCACACACAACACACACACAGCACACACACACACAGTACACACACACACAGCACATACAACCCACAGCACACACACACACACACACACACAGTACACACAACACACACAGTACACACACACACAGCTCACACACAGCACATACAACACACACACAGCACACACACACACAGTACACACACACACACAGCACATACAACACACAACACACAAACACACACACAGCACACACACACAGCACATACAACACACACACACAGCACACACAGCACATACAACACACACACACACACACACACACACACACACATACACAGCACATACAACACACACACACAGCACACACACACAGCACACACAACACACACACAGCACACACACACACACACATACACACCACACACACGCGCACACACATACACAGCACATACAACACACACACACACACTTTTCAAGTAAAATGAAAACACTGATGAATTAAAAACACAAACATTTATTTTTTAGTGTTAATGTTGTTGTTGATCTGTCTGAATTTACATAACTGTTGTCTCAGGCTGGTGGGTGGGGTGGGGGGGGTTCACCACCATGTTAAGTTCATAGCCTGGCAACGAGCACCTAGAGCTTGGTATAACATGTGTCCGTTAGATGTGGCTAATTGATCTGTAATGGTGACATCCACGTCCTCTAGTGGACTTTCCCCACCAGCCTGAGACAAGGATCAGTCTGCAGCCACACGACTGTACTTTAGACCCAACAAGCTCCACAGGCAGACATGTACAGTAGGTGTTCACTCATGACTAGCTCTGTTATATGTTTGTCTGTTTCCTCCTCACCCTGCCTGAGTTTGTAGTGTGTTTTGTAATGATCCTGGTGAAGGCCGTAGGCTGAAATGTGTTGGTCTGCTTCAGTTCTTCTTTTATAATAATAATATAATAATAATATTATGTTTTGTACCTTGATTTTTGGATTTCAGGATTTTAGGACACAGATCTTTCAACACTAGTTCACTGGGTTTTAATGTAATTACAGTGAAGTTAATTTGGAGCAGGCTGTTGTGTGGTTGTTTGGTAGCCACAAGTTAATATGAACTTTTGCAAAATTGAAAGAACATTTTAAAAATGATTCTGGAAAAATTGTTTCTCAGCAGGACTGTAGGAACAAATGGGTTCCTGGAAAAACACAAAGTATTTAAAAAAAAAAGAAACTTTGATTCTATTTTAATTTTCTCATTCTGTCTTCTAACTTCAGAAGAAAAAACAAAAGACAAATTTGCACCTGGTGTTCAGAGCGGTCAGACCCTCTGTGATCTGACCTTCCTCTGTGCCAGGTTCACTTCACTGTATTCTGTTTATTCATCAAACATCACTGAATGTAGTGAAGGCTTGTGGATCAGTGGGCCCTGTGTGTGTGATTGTGTGTGTGTGTAGTGTTATTGTTATTGTTTTTGTGAGGGTGTGGCGTGTGGCACAAGGCCTGCCTCCTCTGGCAAGCAATTGCCAGGGGAGTGTGACTATGCCTGTGGGTGCGTGTGCATGCGTGCGTGTGTGTGCCATTTCAATATCTGCTGGATCGTCCTCTTTTTGTTTTATCTCTCCGCTGCTCTGATGCTTACAAACTGAGTCCACACGAGGGCAGCATCTCTCCACAGGCCTGACTCACAGTCTGTCAGACAAGTTATTAAATCATTATTAATAGTAATGATAATAATAATAGTACAAAATCCTAGAGTTAGACCAGTTATTGTTTTCTATTACACTGTGTTTCATTAACAACTGTTAGATGTAGTTTATCAGCTACTATAGTCTTGTTTCCTGCATGTTTTTGTACCTACTGATTTTATAACTTAACTTTTCCATACTGTATGTACAACATATTTTATTCTTTCTAACCATCACTTACATGCATCTGGACTAGGGCTAGTATATTTATTGTACTCATTTTAGCAGATATTGTGATAGGACCAATACTTTCTCATACAGTAGTCATTTTTATATTTAATTTTCACCTGGGAAAAAATGGATGATGCCATTTTTGTCAGGGCTGTCCTGTCTGTGGAATCTGAGAGGGAGGCCGAGGACGACTTTGCAGTACCTCAGTGCCTCTTTTCTGCTCTGTTTTGTCACATGCATCGGTGTAACACTGTTACACTCAGACATATTGAGATTACCACAATTATTCAATTATTTTTATCATTCGACCTGGATCTGCACTGAAATCTAAAAAAGATGTTGATGTTCAATTTATAATATGACTACACAACATATTTGACAGCAGGAGATTTTACCATTTATTCTGTTTCATTTCAATTCAACTTTATTTAGCACAGGGGACAATTCATTTTGCAGTGCATCAAGTTCAAAATCAAGCCCCAGAACAGAACAGCATGATAGAAATAGGACTTAGAATGAATAAATAATTAATTAGTTAAATTAAGGAAACAGTCAAGAGAATCAAGACAAGTGTTGTCATATTTTTCACTGTTGTAGTGTGCACTCAGCCTGTTTACCTGGGCCTGTATTCAAACTCTGCTTTTGAACATGCTGATATATAGCCTGCATCTCTATATGACTGAAGTTTGACTGGGTAGTTTCACATATTATTTCCTTATAGAAATATTAATTATATCACACAAGTAAAATTTACTTAAAATTTACTTAAAGAGGCTGTTTTTGTAGAATAACACCACTGATTAAACTAAACTATAGACCATACTTGTCTCTGATTGGCTACTCCTGCTCTCGGCCTACATGTGAGTTATCATGTGATCAACTCTCTGAAAAGTGAGTTGGTCAGCGTGTCTCAGAGTTGAAGATGATTCCTGGGGACTGCAGTTTGAACAGTTTGGGAGCGCTTCCTGCATTTGGATACAAACTACTTTGATCCAGATTGGACTGAACCATGTGCGACTATCACAGGGGGAGGAGGCCTGAGACTCAGAACAGTTTTTAATATTCTTTGAATTGATTTGTTTGTCCAATAACAATACTTGTAATTAAATTAAATTTAAGTTAAATTACATTTAAAAAAAAAACTGTATGAAACTAAAAGGTTTCTTGCCCCTCTGTCGTTGCCATCCAATCATCCAAAAGTAATTTTAAAGCTTTTAAAATCTACTTCATTGTGGCTTCACAGTTCTTCGGGTCAAACTTGTTTGTCTGAGGAGTTTTCAGCCAATGTATCTATGAAGTCAGTTGGATTATTGGATTGAACATTTATAATTGTTTTTACACTTTTGTATTTTCTCCATTCAATTTTCACTGATGTACAAAATAAGGATTAAACTCGAGAGAAAGAAAAAGATGAACTAAACTGTGGAAACTTTGTCTTTTTTATTTTTTTTCTACATGTAAGTTTTCCTATTTCACTTGAACTAACCATATTTGTTGTTCCCTGTGTGTGTCAGGTGCTCGATGGTCTGTTGGCTCAGTGTGGGACTGTAGAGAACTGTGAACAAGGTAAGACCTCTGAGCTTCAGGCCCCTATCACCTGTGTGTGTACATCTCTTCTATAGACACACTGCATCCAGCAACCTAAACAGATAGATCACACAGATCATCCCCTTTCTATAGATATTGTATATGTGCACTTTGCTGCCCCCGAGTGTTGGTAGCCTGTAACTGCTACACTCTCTAAGATTCATTTATTAACTCACATTTTAAAAAGTCAGTTGTGCAGAGTTGCCATTAGACCACCTGTCTCTCTGTCTCAGCTACACTATAGTATAGTAATATAGTGTGTAGTAGAAACAATTAACAGCAGTTTGATTAGACAAGTTACATGTGAAGACTGCTGCTCAGATGGCATCAGATACAGATTAACTGTGTGACTCATTAAAACACCAACCAATCAAGACTCATCCTCCAAATGCATGTCACCCATCCAGCAGTCCAGTCTATGTTTGTTAGCATGAGAGGAGCAAAGAAAAGCAGCTGAAAAGAAGCTGAAACCATTAGAAGTGATTTCTAATGATTATTCACAATAGTTAAATGAATGATTTCAGCTTTAAAAGTATTTTGATGATTTGTTATTCATGTGTTACACAGCCAAATAGATTCCAATCAAAAGATGTGGTGCTCAGCTTCCTGTGGAGGCCTCCGCTCTCCTCGCCGCTCGTCTCCTTTGTCAATCCCACCTGACCCATCACTCAGATGGATACATGGATATTTATCACTGATAATCAATCACTGTCTCCACTCTAATCTATTATTCAAGATTGTTGTGCCATGTTACTATAAGTCATCATAAATATTCTACTATATTGTTATATTATTATTGGATTTATAAATTGATTAATTTATTCATTTTCAAACTCAGTCAGATTAATCATATCAACCTGTGTTTGGACAGGTGTAATTGATACCTTTTGGTTTTAAGTACAAGAACAGATTGCAGGAATATTTATACACAGTATATAAGTGATAATATTCCCATTCATATTCGTTCTCTTATTATTAACATTCTTGTATTATTATTATTATTACTACCTTGATATCTTGGCACACTTGTCTAACTTTACTTTTGTTCCTCCACTAGTGCCACATTTTGTTTGACTACTGACATTCTAAGCAACAAATAACTGATCACGATAAATAAAACTGAACTATTTGTTGAGTCAGATATTGTGCATCAGCATTCGCTCAGTTCTTAAGTTGGCTGATGATTATTTTTTCTGACATTATAACGTCTTGCATATCTTAAGTTCTCCTTGAATTTAAGGGACAAATAAAATGTTTCTAATTGAACTGAATTTGATTCTAAGATGCAGATCCTCCTGGTCTAAAGCTGTTATGTAATGATAAAGCGGAAGTCTGGGCCTTGACACCTGTGTGTGGGTAACACAACACAGTTAGTGAATAATTCACTAAAATGTGAAATGTTTCAAACCATATTACATTTCTTAATGACATGGGTTTTGACATCTGGATTTAACATGTTGCATCCATTCGCAGCCAAGTCAAGAACTCAGTGTGTGTGTGTGAATGTTTGATTAATTTCTGCCATTGACACCAGTTTCATTTCTTCTTAAAATTAAACAACATCAACAACAAAGTCTGTATCTCAACCAATGTGTGGTTAACTTTATGATTTAGTCATGATAAATGAATCATATCATTACTGCTGTTACTGCAGCTGTGGTCAACAGGAAAAACCAGCTCCGTCCTCATCTGTATTGACCCCTTCATCCCCTAACATCACATGAGTGTATATGTGTTTTTATACATCTTTCTTCTGTCTCTCAGTGAACACAGACAGTGAAACTGCAGTGGTTAATGTCACATATGCATCGCGGGAGCACGCCAGGCAGTAAGTTCCTCCACTCTCACTCAGTGGATTTGTATATCCATGCTTGTAGAAGTAGAGTAGAGGAGTGTGTGACGATCAGTTGACTGATCTGTACTCTGCGTGTGACACCTAGGGGCCAGTTTCAGGAACTACAGTGTGAGCATTTCTTCTTATAGTAACTTCAGTGGCGCAGTATTAAAAATCAGCCTCTAGTAGAAGTTCTGCATTCAGACTTTACTCAGATTCGCTTAAGTATAAAAATGTTTTTTTAATGATAAAAGATATAAATCAGGCAACAGAATGTCACTGGATTACATACAACTAATAACAAATACACACTGTTGGGTAATAGAATAACAATTCATTGTATTTCATCAGCTGATTGTGTGATGTAAAATCCATTTGTCCTTCAAATGTAGTCCAGCAGGAATAACACAATAGGTCAGAGTTGTACTGTGATGTAGTTATAATAAGGAATAATCCAGATGTGTGTCAGGTGTAGTGTAAATGTATAAGTGCAAGCACAGAATACAAGGACAAATCAAAGCTGTAAATTGAATTGAGTCAAATACTATTAAGCGCTGATCACCGGTTTGACTCCCAAGATGATCTCTAGCGCATTTCATTCCCCCAGTCTCTCTCCCTGCTTTCTTGTCTCTTTACACTGTTGCCCAAAAACATCTTAAAAAGAATGGCAGATGTGGTCTGTATTTAATGTGTGTGTAATGTCTTCCTGTCAGAGCCATCCAGAAGCTGAATGGATACCAGTTTGAGAACAACGCCCTGCGCGTCTCCTACATCCCTGACGAGCTCTCGGAGCTGGAGGGAGGTCAGCGGGGGCCTGACAATGGCCGCCGCCCTGGCTATGGGCCACGGGGCGGGCCCCGTGGCGGGTCCCCGAGCGGGATGCCTTCCAAACCTCCACATGCTGACATCCCTCTGAGGCTCCTGGTACCCACACAGTACGTCGGAGCCATCATTGGCAAAGAGGGGGCCACCATCCGTAACATCACAAAGCAGACACAGAGCAAGTGAGTGCACAGTTTATCTGTGTGAGTGAGTGAGTGAGTGAGTGAGTGAGTGAGTGAGTGAGTGAGTGAGTGAGTGAGTGAGTGAGTGAGTGAGTGAGTGAGTGAGTGAGTGAGTGAGTGAGTGGGAGTCTAGTGTACTCCTGTTGTACTTCAGCTCCAATAGAGAAACAGAGTAGGGATTGAGTCAGTGATCCAATCAACACTGAGTGTCACAGTGTGAGATGATAATCGATCATTAGCCTGGTCCTCAACAGTTTCTAGCACTGCATTTCATTTGTGCAAAGAGACTGGCCACACTCCATTGAGAAACATTTACTTCCTGGTAGGTAGATACTAGTTTAAAACTATTGGGTCTGCCCTTAGCCAGCTGCTAATGTTTGGTTGTGACATATGTCATGTGCCGGAACTGGCTGGAACAACGACGTCCTAGATGTCCATTAATGATGGCAGTGTTGCCACAATGGAATGAAAAGGGAAATGAAAATTGTGTAGAAAAATATGTAGGTGGGTGGAGCCAGGCTAGTGGAGCATAGGAAAGGAGTAAAGATGAAGAAAATGATTTTTAATTAACACTGATCATCTGCTCACATATCATAACAGTGTTAAAACTAACAAACTAAAACTGCAGCCATCATCCTCATAATCCTATCCACCCACATTGCTGTACAATGCCTGATCACACATCTCAGATGTGATGAGCAGTGTGTGGTGGTGTGTGTGTGTGTGTGTGGCCTGTGCTCATCTCACAGGGAATGTGCTACTTCATGTTCCCTGCAGATAAACTACACAGGACAATGAGGATAGAGA
Source organism: Caranx ignobilis (assembly GCA_021432705.1). Classification (NCBI taxonomy): domain Eukaryota; kingdom Metazoa; phylum Chordata; class Actinopteri; order Carangiformes; family Carangidae; genus Caranx; species Caranx ignobilis. Next base: position 52,630,155 of record MU270012.1, read on the forward strand.
CATACAATTATATCTCTTTCTATATCATGGACTGTACTCACAGAACACATGAGGTCTTTTTGCTATTTTATTATACTTCTATTATTTTTGCACATTTATTGCCTGCCATTTCTAAAAAAAATGGAAAGATTCAATAAAAAATTGATCACAAAAAGAAGTGGTTTCATCAAAACAGCAAATCGCTGTCATCAAAGTGTCTTTAAAAATCACCTGTCCTTTCACTGAAAGTCCCTTTCATGCGTGTGCACAGTAAACACAAAGAATCAACCTGGAACAGCAAAAACCAGCACTGGTCCAGTTGGATTTCTCCTCCTGACCTCTGCACACATGACCCTCTCATTTTTAAAAATGTGATGGACAGTACACATCAGATCTGAGTGCATGTTACTGACCATGAGCACGAGCGGTAACAGAAGGAGTGGTGGCGTCCTGGAAAGATGATGTCACCATGACATGATACCATTTGTTACCGAAACAGTGTTGGATGAACAGAAGCATTAGTGCTCATGAGCTCGAACCAGAACAGATTCTTATCTGAGCAAGCTGCTGCTGCTTCAGTGACATGAGGTCAACTTCCACAGCACTGAACCCCAACCACGAGGGGGGGGGCACAAGATAGACATAATGCTGGGATGTAATGGGGTGTGTAGTGCAGATAATATACCTGCTGAGCATTTACTTGCTATTTTTTGTTGGACTCTTGGTCCATGTGTTCCCCTGAGAGCACTTCTCTGGTTAATAAGTGATTGATGGCTTTGTGATGTATTAGGTAGCTGGTGAACATTTTGTCCTCAAAGTTGAAAAATGGGCAGCATAAGGAGTTGAGCCAGTTTGACAAGGATGACTGGGTCAGAGCATCTGAAAACCTGCAGCTCTTGTACATAAGACCATACTTTATGTAGTAATGACCAAGACCCTATGAATAAAGACATTTTAGTTAAACAGTTAGCGGAATGGGACATCTATAAAATATATGAGAAAAAGCTCTTGGGGGTCTACATTTGTTAATGAATTCTTTGCAGGGACAGTATTTGTATGTATATTCTTTAACTTAATTGGGGACAAAAACATCTGTTGAATTCAGTCCAGACATTCCTGCTGGTGTTAGGAAACATCACTCTCTGAGTTACGATGCTGACAAATAGAAGTAAAAACTGAGACTCAGAGTCACAGACACCTCTTTGTTTGAACCTATACCAACCCTGAGCTGACCCAGAGCCAAATATCCAAATATCTGATCATGCTTCTGTTTGTTTGTCTTCTGTCTTAGAGACAGTTTTATATTGATTTATTTGGTATGGATAGTACTTAATTGTTCCGCAGAGCAAAATAATTAATGTTGTCATGGTTGCCGTTGCTGCAGGATTGACGTTCACCGTAAAGAGAACGCAGGAGCAGCTGAGAAGCCGATCAGCATCCACTCCACCCCTGAGGGCTGCTCAGCCGCCTGTCGCATGATCCTGGACATTATGCATCAGGAGGCTAAAGACACCAAGACGTAGGTTTTCAGACAGCTATGAAACTATGTAACGTAACAGGATGGATCCTGTGTGTGTATATGTGATGAATGCTGGTGCTCTCTGGTTTTCAGTGCTGATGAGGTTCCCCTGAAGATTCTGGCTCACAACAACTTTGTCGGACGCCTCATCGGGAAGGAGGGACGTAACCTGAAGAAAGTCGAGCAGGACACAGACACCAAGATCACCATCTCCCCGTAAGACACACACACTCACACACACATACAGTATACTCTAGGGTCTGATGTCAGTGAGTGAATAAAAACTTCAGATAACTGACATATTCAAAAAATGATTAATAAACAAATAGCTGCTTTTGATCCCTTAAATGTAGTTCAAACACTTGTTACCAAGATATATATTGGGGGCAGAACATTTTACTTCCTCCATCATTATGAACCCCCCCATCCCCAACAAAGACATCATTTCTAAGTGAAACAAAGTCATATTCCCTGTACTTTATTAGTTAAAATGTAAGTGTTAACACCGGCGCTTACTGGCCAACTTTTGGCCGATTAACGATCGTTCTCCAATGGCTATAATCCCATAAAGCCCATCAATTGGTTGGGCCCTAGCATGCATGCACACACACGCACACACACAAATACACACACACACACACACACACATTTGAGATGTTTATTTATGCCCACATAAGAAAAAGTACAAGGGGTCCTGCACAAGGGACATAAATACTGCCAGTACAGTTGACAATAGGAATCAGTCAGTTACAAAGTGCCTGGGCGGCTAAACACTGTTACATATGATGACATACAGTTCAGGATACAGAAAACATCGTCTCTTGCAGACCGAGCGGCTTCCTATAATAGTCGATACTGAGCAGTACCTCGCTAGATGTTTAGCTCTTCTTTTAGAGAGGCCGGCCATCCAAAGGCCCCTCACCATCAGCTTGTGCACATGCCCCAGACTACCAAATATAAAAACTAAAAGTTTGCATCTGTAGCCTAGCTGAGAGATGGTCTGCTTCAGCTGCTGATATTTTAGCACTGTGTTGGTTAGAAAGACCTCTTCTAGGCTGTAATCAAAGGTACAGCCGACCAGTTTTCAATGACAACAACAACATCAGGGGTGTTAGCTGTAACATTAGAGAACATTGTGACATCATTACACAGACTGAACTTGCTCAGCTTTACAGCAGAATGTTTGTACAGCATGATGGAGGACCTGAAGATAGATGAGATATCTGCTGATATCAAATCCACAATTCTGTCATGCCTGCATATGTACAGCCCTCTGTAAACATGGCAACCATTTAAGATGTGAGATATGGTTTCAGTTATTTGTTCACTACCATGGTGTATACAGTAAGGAGCATGACGGCCTGGAAACCAGATGGAGAGATTCAGCTTAGTTGGTAAAACCTGCAATCTTGCTTTTATAGCAAATGTAATGATGTTCTCATCCAGGGCAACATTTTTGAACACAGTATGTGTAGTCTCAGCTCAGCCCATTGCTGCCGCTTCCTTTGTTGTTGCGCCTCCAAGAGGTGACCTCGAGCATTTCTTAGTGGAAGTAGATGTTGTGTTCCACAAACATTCACAGTTGCTTTTACTGAGATGTTGGGGTCAAATATAACCTCCTCTGAGACCTCGACGGCCTCAGAGTCAGACCCTATCCACTCTAAGGTAACCCAGCAACATAGATCGTTCAAATCGGGCCAGTCCAACCACACACCAAAGCCAGGAGAGCGGCTGTCCAGCTTTCCACTGGGTTTCCTCTTAAAGCCCAGGAAGTCAGGATCCGACCCATGTGCCAGGGGGACCTTGCGTCTTTTTTAGGTCCAGAAACAGAGATGCTCGGGCAAGCTCTCTGACATAATGGTCATTATTGTTCAGCATATTTAACAGGTGGGAAAGGCTCGTAGCAATATATAACCACTCAAAGTTAGGAACACCCAAAGCACCCTCACGTTTACTGTGAAATATGATGTTATGTGCTGTGTGCATATTTAGGCCTGTCCATTCTCTCACAAAATATACAGTTTTATCTCTCTCTCTCTCACTCACACACACACACACACACACTGAACTCTCTGACTATCAGCTTCAAAGACTAGAGTCCAGCTTGTCAGATACAGGTGCATCTCAATAAATTAGAGTATCATGGAATGTTAATTTATTTCAGTATTTGAATTCAAATAGTGAAACTCACTATTGTAACCTGATGGTGTCACACTCTGATCAGCTGATGAGCTTCAAACACCTGCAGAGGTTTCCTGAGCCTTTAAATGGTCTCTTAGTCTGGTTCAGTAGCTCCACTATAATGGAGAAGACTGCTGACCTCCATCATATTATACTTTATTCAGATGCACCTGTAGTTTGGTGGAGAGTACAGTTGTTTAAGAGAAAATTAGTTTTAGTAAATCCACTCTAAACACTGATCTCTGATCAGTTGTATGTATCTGTAATGACCTCTGTGGGATGTACACAGGCTCCAGGACCTGACGCTGTACAATCCAGAGAGAACCATCACAGTGAAGGGTTCTATTGAAGCCTGCTGCCTGGCTGAGGTGGAGGTCATGAAGAAAGTCAGGGAGGCCTACGAGAATGACATTGCTGCTATGAATGTGAGTATACTCTCTCTCTCTCTCTCACTCACTCTCTCACTCACTCACACACACACACACACACACACACACACACACACACACACACACACCACTATCTAACCTGCAGTCTTCTCCACAGCAACAGACCCATCTGATCCCTGGGCTCAACTTGGGTGCTCTGGGCCTGTTCCCCTCTTCTTCCAACATGCCTCCACCTCCGCCTGGAAATGCTGTCTCTGGCGCCCCCTATGGCTGTTTTGGGGTAAGGAATCTTGCTGTGTGGACAGTACAAACCACCAGAGGGCAACATCTGCCTCTGTCATCAGAAGGTTCTGTGGGTTTTTTGAGGCTTCTCAAACCACAATGTGGTATTTTTGTGTGACCACCAAAGATTGTGGTGCTAGCTGTGGAGAGCCTGGCTAATTTTGTTTTCTCCTCCTGAATCTTGACAATTGTGACAAAATGTGGTCCTTGAGATCTGCTCTAGTGGTGTGTGTCTGTAGATGGGCTGGCATCACAACTATGTGAGATAAAGTGATGACACTTAACCTGTGGTGTGTGAAAAAACATTTAATAATTCAACTCAATCAGTTCAACTCAACTTTAATTATCAATTTTGATTTTATTGTCAAAAGTAAAACCCCAGAACAGAACAGCATACATGATAATAATAAAAAATAGTCTTAGGAATGAATGAATAGTTAATTAGTTAAATTCAGGGAACGGTCAAGAGAATCATGATAACATAGGGTGAAAAAAGACATAATAATGCTGTAATGACAGCTGAGTGCTGAGTGTAATCCTGGCTCAAGATGGCTTCTAGTTTTTCCTGAAATGTCAGAACTAAGATAAACAGATATCCAGACTATAGCAGCTGTGTGAAGACCTCTGTGTCCTCACTTCTCTCTGTTACTTTGACTTAGTAACTTTGAACCACACTGACACTCTGATGCCATTTTAAAGAGTCACTATGTGTAAACTGTTTCCTATCGAGAAAAGCAGTGAACTTTTTATTTTAGGTGGATTTTTCTCTGTCATGTCCCTGATGTAGATATCTACCTGTGACTAATGACTAGAGTCACTGACAGACATTGCGACTGTATCTGCTGTGTGTGTCCACAGGCTCCAGAGCAGGAGACGGTCCACGTCTACATCCCAGCACAGGCAGTGGGAGCCATCATTGGAAAGAAGGGTCAGCACATCAAACAGCTGAGCCGCTTTGCCGGGGCCTCCATCAAGGTCAGTGAGCACATCCACTCCAGAAGCCCACAAGCTGACAGGTGTGGTCTTCACTCTATTTCCTGTCGATAGGATATATACAATGGCACAGACTGTACTTGGGGGCTGTGAATAGATGAAATAACAGTGCAGCATAATAAGGGCTGGATATGGAGCTGTGATGCTTTCAGGGACTGACCAGATTAGTTAGAAAGCTAATTTATGTTTGGAACATTTAACATTTTTCAACCAGATTTCTAATCATGGAAATATGGATCAGTGTGAGGATCATCGTTCTGGACGTCAGGGATTTAGCTTTTATCTCCAGTTTTTATCTCCAGGTATCACTATGTTACCATGGTAATTTACCCTGGTAACAAGGGAACCACAATTGTAGGACTGAAAGCCTAAATTAAACCTGAAGTTACCATGACAACCATAAATCCTGCTTCATAGCACAGAGCTCAGCCTGAACTATAATAATACGTGCAGTCCATTTACCTTACCATTTTGACCTATGTGAATTATTTAATATATTAAGATTATATGGTGTATGATGTTTCCCCACAGTTATATTGACAGAGTCTGTTTATTTTTATTTTAAGATGTTATTCATATAAATCTTAAATATCTTTCATGAAATGATCAGACATCATGTAAAGTGACTGAGAGGACTGCATGATAAACAACTTGCCTTTGTTACCCATCATTCTGGAAAGCACAGTGATAGAGGTGTCAGTGTGTCCTCTTCCAGATCGCCCCTGCTGAAACTCCAGACTCTAAAATGAGAATGGTGATTGTGACAGGTCCCCCTGAGGCTCAGTTTAAGGTAAATACTAACAAGATGTTACCATCTGATGAAGGCTAATTACATGTCTTCTCAACTGAGACAGTAACCAAACTGACGCTGATCCTCCCTGTCTCCCTTCCACAGGCTCAGGGAAGAATCTATGGCAAACTGAAGGAGGAGAACTTTTTTGGGCCAAAGGAGGAGGTCAAACTGGAAACACACATCAAGATGGCTGCTGCTGCTGCAGGAAGGGTCATCGGAAAAGGAGGCAAGACAGTAAGTGACGTGAAGCTTTCTACTTCACATCAAACAAGCTGATGTGGTTACTGCTACTTCCTACAGTGATCACAACTGTGTCACCAGGTGAACGAGCTGCAGAACCTGACAGCTGCCGAGGTGGTGGTCCCCAGGGAACAGACACCTGATGAAAATGACCAGGTCATCGTCAAGATCAATGGACATTTCTATGCCAGCCAGGTACTGCTCCAGCTCTCCATCCCAAATCCAGTTAAAAAAAATCATACATCATTCACCTGAGTGTTTTTTTTCCTTCTGGTGTTAAACCTTTGTCCAACAGGCTATAAAACTATGCTAACGAGCCACAGAACATGGAAGCTCTATCAGTGACAAAAGTCTTGCACTTGTTGTCCTCATCATGGTTTTCTTTGTGGAACTTGGCAGCTCCACATACAATTGTCGTGTGGTGTAGGGGTGCAATGATACATAGATCCAATGACCAGCGAGTCAATAGCATTGATCGAAAATGAAAACATCCATCACTGATTTGTTTGATGCGCCTTTATTTTGAATTTCCCCTGGCTTTCCTCCTCTGTTTCCACCCAAGCGCGAGCATGTTCAAATAAAATGCGAGTGGCAAGCAGCTAGAAAAGAGTCATCTATTGTCAGTCCTCTCTCTCTCTGAATTATTTTATTTTAAGATGCATCAACTACTATGTTGTGTGCTGTGTGTGAGCAACGATAGTAGAGGGCTATGAGCATTCCAGCTGCAGTTTCATATTTCACTCACAAAGACGTGTTAAATATTTAGTCTGAGATCCTAAACAGGAAAAATGTCCACACCAAAATCCTGCTCAAATGTAAACAAACCGGAACTCAGTGTCTGAGTTTTCTTTAATAGAATGTAAAAAAATTGCAAAGTGGCATTTTATGGTGGACAAAGGAATTGTTTTTATCAAAATAAATATATAGTTTTGCATTTAAATGTCTGCTGGAGCTCAGAAATGAAAATGTCAAATGATATTTAGTTGCTTCTTGTGGTTTGATCTGAATGGAAGTGACTGTTAGATCAGATGATATGGTCTCATATTGATCACTGGTCCCTAAATTGAATTGAATGAAAATTGTTCTGTGGCAGACTCTGTGATATTGCAAACATCCAACAGTTGTCCATTGAATTGATATCATATCATCATAATTACTGATATAAATAAAGAAAGAACCCCCACCTCTACCCACCCACACACACAGGCTTACTCACACAAACTCACACAAGCCGTGCTCATGTTACATCATGACAAACTAAGTATTGAGGAAACACTTTCTTGAATTAAAAAATGAGGAAACACAGGAAATAGATTTAAAATATTGAAACAATGGAAACAAATAAAATTGAATGAATTTAGATAATGTAGAATAGAATAAAATAAAATGAAACTAAATGAAAGATATTACAACACCAAACGATAACTCATTGTCATCTCTCCTCTGTTCTCCAGTTGGCCCAGAGGAAGATCCGGGACATCCTGACCCAGGTCAAGCAGCCACAGAAAGGTGGGATGAATATGGGCCCCAGCCCTAACCCCCCAGGCTTCACAGAGATGGGCAGTCACACACAGGGTCTGACTCAGGACCACCAGCCACGTAGGAAGTGAGGGTCCCGCATCCTCCACAAATGCCGTGGGGCAACCCCCTGCCTGACGGATAGACAGACGGACAGACACATGAACGGACGCGTAGACAGACGGACGGATACAGGAGAGCGACACACGGACCCAGCGATAGACAGGGAGAGATATAAAGAGGGAGGGAGTACGCCCGATAGCCAGAGAGAAAGATAGGTGTTTAGAGAAGGAGAGATGAATAAAATCAAAAGATGAAATGAATAAAAAAGAGGATTAAGATTAAAAGAAACTTGAGAACAGAGACCAGATGCCAGGCCAGAAGAGACACTGATTGAAGATGGAGGGATAAAGGAAAGGAGAGACAGAGAGAGGGAGGGGTGGTGTCCTCCTAGTGTGCCTTGGTAGGGCTGCAGCCAGCTCCTCATCTTTGAAACTTTTAACAGATCCTGCGTCAGACAGGTTTAAACAGCACACGTGACATTATTCACCCTGTAAGGTGGCTCCTTACTGTTGTTGTTTACACCTGTCTACAGGGGTTGAGATCTGTCACAGAGGGCTGAGGCTGGCTCCACGACCCTTGGGTTTCCTCAGACACACTAGCAGGGGCCCATTTGAACCCTCTGCTGCCTCCTGCAGACCTCTCCAACCATCTACAGTCAGTCCTATATTTTAAGGGTGGTTTTTTTTAAACATAGAGATATATGTATAGAAATGTTTTATTCAGAGCTATTATTGATAATATGCAGTGAGGCAGAGCCGGGAGAGGGAGCAAGAGAAACTGCTGTAGAGGCTCAGAGAGTTAGGTCATAGGTCTGGCACTAGCCCCACCCATCCCTAACCACCTGAGCCAATGAGAGTCTGGAAGAGGGGCCGCAGATGTTAACACTGCTCTTTAAAGTCCTCTCTGGATAGCAGAGAGATTAGAAAAAAAGAGAAAAAAAGAAGAAAATATGAGGTTGTAAATATATAATCTTCATGTAAATGTTAAAAAATGCTGCGTCTGGCCGTCTTGCCTTTCGTTTTAAAGGGGTACTCTGTATATTTCCCAGCCCCTTGTCTATGAAATGTAGCATCATGTAGCCTACAACAGGGCCCTGGGCTGGGAAGGCACCAGGCAAACCCCCCACATTCAGCTGTGTGGCGGAAGGCGCAGCAAGAGACAGTAAGGGGAGCTGAGGTCGCAGCTGGTCCTGCAGTTCTATTGCAGAGGCTCAGCTCACACATGTGAAACCTTTATAAAAACAACTGTACAAACAGCCAGCAGCTATGCTAGCTGGCTAGCGGCCCGCACCTTAAATGGCATATTTTATATATATTATATATATATGATATGTGAGTTAGCCCGGCCCCTCGGGTGAATGTATTGAAGGCAGGGAGTCAGGTGTGAGGTTTCGCTACACCTGTATGAAAAAGTCCTGCAATGACAGACAGACAAGGTGTGTCTGAGACTTTCTGCTCATTGCCTTCTTCCAACGCTGGACACTGTAGGCCAGTCTCAGACAGAAAGGTTGGCACTGAGGCCTTTAAGACCATCCGGTCATTAAAGCTGTGTTTGGCCCCTGATGCTCACAGTAAGAACAGGAAGTCTGAGGCTGGCCTTGAGTGACAGAACCAAAAACACAAAAAAGGCGAAGTCTTCCAAAGCTCCTTGCCTTGAGCTCAGAGAAGGTAAAATCAGACTGAAGGGGAGCAGCTTCCTTGTTCTCTCTCCCAATCTGCCAAAGGCCTGTGGGCGGAGCCTCCAGACCCTGCCTGCGTATGATAATGAGGGGCGGGGTCTACACCTGGACACTCTTGCCATGATTAGAACAGATTAGAAAAGAAATGAAAAAGAAAAAAAACTACCTCAGGGTAAATTTACCTCAGTATTCCTAACTTTTTTTTTCATTTTGCTTGCTGGTGTTTTATATAAGAAGAAAAAAAGGAAATAAGAGCTGATAGTCCTGAATATTCTTATTTTTTTAAGGAAAAAAGTATTTTTTTTTTTTTTTTTTTAGGTAGTGTCTTGTTGCTTTGGTTATTTTTTTCTGTTTTTTTTTTTTTTTGTTTGTTTATTGTTTTTCTTTTTGGTGTGATGATGGTTGAATGAGCTCAGGATAAAGAAGAGGCAGTGTTTTTTTGTCAAAGCAGAGGGAGATGAAACGTTGTTAGGAAATGGCTGAGCACCATTTTACCTTTTGTCGGTGAAAAAACATGCCTTCCTTCTTCCTGAAGTGTGATTGGAGCAGCCTGGTGGCCAATAGGGAGTGGTATTAACTTGGGGGCGGGGGGGGGGGTCCTAAAGTGCACATGGTGACTGAACTTGCCACTGGGGTCTCTTCTGGGGTCTCTTTTTACTGAGCTCACATCATCATGGGGGGGTGTAGGGTGGTGAGGGTGGGTGGGCCTTACAAATGATTTCAATCATAGAGAATGACTGGCACATTCAGACAACCTCACCCAAAGGTCGTGTTAAGTCACTGCGAGTCCCTTCTCTTCGTGGCTGCCGGCCCACCTCGAACGACCCTCCTCTCCTGCCTTATTGTGATGACATCATCATGACACTCTGAACATTATGATAGGGCTTTAAGTGTTCAGAAATAACAACAAAGAGGTGATTCACATGCGGAAATGAGCTTTGAAGCCAAATTCCACCTTTTTTTAATTTTTTTTTATTTTTAATTAACCTTTCTCACCTGGAGGTCGGCATCTTGTCAGATCAGAGTTGTGTTGAATGCAGCAGCAGCAGCAGCAGCAGCAGCAGCAGCAGCAGCAGCAGCAGCAGCAGCAGTAGTAATGATCCATCTACAGTAGTATAACTGTACATGGAAAGAGGAGAGGGCATTTTACCGACACCTCTACCTACACACACACGCCTGAACTCGCTTCTCTGAATGTGAATATTTATAACCTGTGCACTGACCATGACACCTCAGATGCTCCCTTTTGGCTTACATTGTGTATGTATGAGTGCGTGTGTGTGAAAGTGAATGCAGGTGTGTTTGTGTTCGCTGGGTTTAAATGTTTTTTTTGTCAGAGAATGTGGTGAAACTTCTAAAAAAGCAGAAAAAAGTAGGACGAGAACCTATGGCCCTCCGTCTGTGTTCTACCTGAGCATCGACGGAGAAACACCCAAGAACCTTTTCAAAAAATGGGAGCAAAAAAAAGAAAAAAAATGAGAAAAAAGCAAGAGAGTTTAAAAACAACAACAACTCAGCTGAATAATAGATTAAAACCTGTACATAAAAAAAAGATCACAATACTTTTGTATTTTTGGAGAAAAAAAAGCATAAAAATGAGAACGGGAAAAGCCTTTGAGATAGGAAAGAGTGCGCCAAGCCAAGTCACTGAAGGACACTGCCAGATAACTGATCATCTTTTTATTGTCTTGCCTACGCTCGGCAACATCCACCTGACACACAACCCTTCATCGGCTTCCCCAGCAGCTCATCAGACAGGGACAAGTCTATTGTATTGTGTCTATGCTTCCATTTTTGTCCAGAGGCGGTAACTTCACAGTGCAACAAACACTTTGTCCTGTGCCAAGTTTCCACCTCTATTCCATAGAGCTCTGTTCACGACCACCAAGACATTTAGGACTTGTTATTCAGCCTGGTTTGGGTTAGGATTCATGTGTTTTTGATTTTCTTTTTGGTTTTTGTTTGGTTTTTGACGATACAGCAAGCTTTATTTGGACGTGACATCTGGGGACGTACTGTTGCACTAATTGATGAAAATAACTTTGACAACGTCAAAACTATGGAAATGACCGAGAACCTCCTGTAACACCTGATGCAGTTCTTTAAGGAGAGAAAGGGTGGAGAATGATGGGAGGAGAAGGAAGGATGCAGGGAGGGGAGGGAGGAGGGGGCGCGGCCAGACATCATGGGGATGGGAGGTATTGAGAAACCTCTCCCTCCCATTTCTATCAATGGCTGAATCCCAGGACCTGCTCTCCTGTTCCTCCTCCTCTTATCCTCTGTACTCTAGGAAAAGAGTGAGATGTTTTAATTTACTTTTACTACAAAAAGAAAGATCATTTCATTTTTGGAGCGGGCAGGATCGTCAGGGTCCCTCGCCCTCTCTTGCGCTGGTCTCCACCGTGTTCGTTTCGCTCACTTCTGTTTAAAAGACCTTTTCGATTTCTTACTTAACCACCTTTTTTTTCTTACTATCGTTCTGACTCTTTTTTTTTTTTTTTTTTTGAAAAATGAAAAATAGTTGGATTTGATAATGTTTTGTTCTTTTTGTTGTTGAATGCACAAATAACAAAAAAAGCAGTTACTAAATATGATGAACTACTAACACGTGGTACATGATGGTAACTGTGCCAAACACACAGGAAGGGGCTCAGTCCAAAATGCAGTGTGGAGCCATTTTGAGCAAATGACTTACTGAACTTATGGTCTTAAGATAACTTCAGAATGAAAGTTACTAGCCCACATTCAAATGGTGGTTTGTCATCTTGGATCTGAACTCCTCATCTCGTTTTTCGTCTGTACAGTAGAGAGAGTAGAGAGAAAACATTGTAGGTCACTGTGTCTCCACCGACAGGGCGCCTGTGCTGGCTCAGAGGCCTCAGACCTGGAGCGTTTCTGGGCCCTGATGTCCATACTGTCCTTTCTGTTCTCCCTCAAGTTGAGTGATACGTTGCAACAGCTAGTGGACAGAATTTGGCAGTGTGAGGTGCCACAAAGTGTAAAAATGAAAAACAAACAAACAAAAAAAAAAAAAAACAACAAAAAACTATATCATTGCCACTCACTGAAATCTAAGTGTCAATCTTTGATTTTGTCGTATCATACTTATTCCAAGACTTTTTATTACCCCATTTACTACCATTGGATTTAAGATTCTTAATATCACTGCTGCTGACTATTTTCTAAACCATATCATACATGACACACACATGTCTGAGTGTGTGCGTATAAAGTGTACCAAAAAATACTATCACATTTAGATTTGTGGCAGGTTATCTGTTGCTTTCCATTTATTTCCCTATGAAATAAGACTTAAGTTGCTAGATTACGGTAATGGATCACTGCCAACATGGATGTCCTACTACCACAGCAGCAGCAGATATTGTTCTCTGATGACCGTGAGATTATCACTACCTTTACATTCTCCACAGTTGTTTGATCCTTTTTAATATGAAGATATTATTCACAGCAGCAAGTCTCTGCAACCACAGAGTAAGGAAATGCATGGAAAGTGGTGGAAAGCCCATGGGTCTAAAATATGACAGCATGCTTTAGAATATGATCAGCATCAGTGTAAAGTACACGCTGTGAGTGGGAAAAACCTAGGGAAGCTCAGAAGGGCCATACTCCCAAATATATGTTTTTATCCTGTTATAACAAGAAAACAGGACAAATATTTTGAGATACCCAGTGATCTCAACAAAATGATCAATAGACAATTATCTTGTGATGTTGATATAACATGATTAAAATATATAAATGAGTATGGCCTTTCTTGGTTTCCATACAAATCTCACCAGTGTTGTCCTTTTTATGTAAAGATTGGACTCTTGAAAATTCAGACTTTAGGGTCAAACTATCTTGCTCAGTTTCTTATGTGTGGCAGCAGAGCGCAGCTTTGCTTTGGAGACCTCACAGCATGTAGCTCAGCCCTGACAGACGACGGACGGAAAAAAATATACAGACACTCTCCAGGCTCTTGTGAAGATGTAGTTTGCCACAAAACAGCGCAAACTCCTCCACGTTCTGTCCCCCCCCCATCCCTCAGCAGAAAGGGGCTCGAGGGACACGCTACCGAGATGAAACAAAAAAAACCTCTTGACACATAACTTGGAACGCTACCTCAGAACATAAGCAAACTCAGCTAGAAGATTGTTTCTTTTATTTTATTTTATCGCAAAACAGACAAGAGCAAACAGTCAGTCGGATGTGTAGACAAAAAGGACACAGTCTATGTTACAGTCACAGTTTTTTTTTTCTTTTTCCATTCTTTAATTTATTTTTCGGTATTTTGAAATTTTACTTCTACAGCTTAGAGATGGAACTGTAAAAAAATAAATGAGTAAATTAAATAAAATGACAAAAAAAGACAAAAAAAACCAACAAAAACAAACAAATAAAAAAACCCCAATATGGATACATTACGGTGCAGGGTGGCAAGGGCAGCTGGGATGAGGACTTTCTTCACATGTCGGGGTGGGGTGTGGTGTGGGGGGTGGGGAGGTCTTATTGGCCCACACATTGGCCAATCACAACGAGGTGTTAACAGTTTCTATTTTACAAATTCACTGTTAAAAGCTGATTCGAGTCAGTAACCTCACTTTTTATCAGAACTTAATGCCGCAGTTCTTTGGGTTTTTTGACCTGCCTCCGACTGCTAAAATTACCCACAATCCTCTTTCGGCTCCGTCCTGCAGCTCCACTTCCTATCCCTGTGAATTCACCTTCTGAATCAAGGGGCATGACACCTGTAACCATGTAGGCCTAATTGTTTTGTTGATCTACCTCTTAGGAAGAAAAATAGGTAAATGGTAATTTTTTTTTTTTTTTTTTTTTTTTTTTTTTTTTTGAAAATGGACACAAAAATTGAAAAAAAAGACAAAAAAAGTTGCTCGAAAGAAACATAGGTAAATGAATAACTGGGTAGCGGCATCTCCATATACTGTAGTGGATAGTCTATTAAAGGAAAAATCTTTTACTTCTTCCAAAGATGATTTTGTTTTCTTTCTCCATTCTTGTTTTTGAAAGGATTATAAAATGGAATAAATAAACTGGGGGGGGGGGGGACAAAAGCTTACATCCGTTTTTTTTTTCTTTAAAAAAAAAAAAAAACCCAACATAAATGAGATTTCTTTATCCAATTTGCATTTTCTTTACATGTCATTAAACTTACACTTTTTTTTTAATTTCTAAAATATACTTCATGTTTTATTTTGGTTGACTTCTAATTTTTCTCTCTTTTTTATGACAACAGATTGTATCTCTTGTGTTTGGGTGCATTTAGCATTTTCTTTCTCTCTGTGAAAAGCCTACAGTTAGAGCGCCCTGCGAGGACCTTCTACACTGATCAATGATCTATTTTCACTTCTGATGAGTTGTTTGAAAAAGCAAAAGGACCTGTTGTTTTAGCTGACTGTGTTGCTGCAGGTGGATGGAGGGAGGCCCAGTGATCTGATTCAAACACACTGACCTGATCTGGCTTCAAACTGAACATTGAAGGTCTCCATGTGCTCCGACAAGAGGCCATGTAGAAACTCTTAATGATGTAAAACGAGAGGATAGGTCTCCCTCCCTCCACCAGATGGCGCCTTTGGTCTTCACTGTATGTGGACTTTCACCCTCTGCCTGCCTGATTCCTTTAGTCCTCATCAACACTTGTTTTAAACTCCTTGTAAACAAAACAGAGCATAGATATGAATGTGTTATTAAAAGATGAGAAAATGGACCTCTGACTCCTTCCCTTTATCCTTACTGCCATTTTTAACCCATGCTTTTAGAATATAGAAACTATAATACAACATTTACCACTCATCACTGTGATTGATGGAGAAGCAGGAAACAGAGAACAGAGGAAAAGTATAAACAATGCAAAATCAGCAGGGCTATGGGAGAGTCCACCTGCTCTCCACCTGAGAAGCAACAGCGAAATGAATTTAATCAGTATTTTAATTCAATTAATTACACAATTAACAGCCTTAAAATTGAGATCGGTGATGAGCTGTGTGTAATGGTACCAGTCCTACCACTAGGTGACACTATATTTCAATGTTTTTATTGAATTTTGACATTCACAGAGACAATATGAAAACACTTAACAACTCTAAGGCATTGCACACAGCTGCCAAAATCTATATACACAAAAAAGACCATAATAATTATCATCATATGTGATAATAAAGTGAGTCATACATGTACACATAACCCTAACCCCTGACCCAAAATCTATGGGAAGGGGGTACAGTCGCCGCCATGCAAGAAGTGTGGTGAAGGCCACAACTGTGGCATGGGTGGCTGAGATCTTGTACTACAGTGACACAATGCCCACTCACATGTTTGTGCCATCAATGAATCACCACAAAGTATGAGCGGCCATACTGCCCACCTAACACTGTGATAACAGGACAAATAATAATCAGTACACATATAATATTGTACGTGTGCAGATGTGTCCTCAACTGTGGATTTAAAGCTGGGTTGGTAATCCTTTTCAGAAACATGTTTTGTTACTCTGGGTGAAATGGTTCTTCTACCTTCTGAGTAATCAATACATTATGTATTCAGAAAAAGGAACGAAAATAATCAGTGCTCTGTGGCAGCTGCAGGACTGACACAACTCTGACCAATCCACGCTCTTCGGTGTGAAGAGCAAAAACCAATCAGATGCCTTCATGTCTAGTTCTGTATCCGCCCCCTCGATCCCTGTGTGTGCACAATGATCACATGTCGCTGTTGCCGGAAGAGCGTACATCAGCGTACAGAGTTACAGCAGAACGGATTTCATGCTCATTTATGAGCACTGGCTGAGAAAATGCAGCCCCAGTTACTACTTCCAGCGTTACTTGTAACGGCTCGCCCCGAGAAAAAGGCAAGGAAGAGAAAGCTGGAGGCTGAAAAGGCTGCTAACAAAAAGGCTCTGGATAAAGCCAGACGTCAAACCAGAGTAAACATCGGTGTTGCTTTTGTGGAGACAACTGAGGGATTTGAAGTGATGCTGAGGTTGTTCTCTTTCTGTTGGACAGGTAATTATATGCTTTGCTTTGGGGAGGATTTGTTGAAATGTGTAACTTTTGCTAACGTAGCTACTTTTGTAGCTTGTATTAGCCCAATGCTAATATTAGCTTCTCTGTGGGTTTAAAACCGGTCGGTGATGCTAGTATTGAATAGATTTTATATATATATATATATATATATATATATATATATATATGTATGTATATATAGTACTCCTTCCAGTTTGTGGGGGCGTGACTTGGACGTACACACTGATGGGAGGGGGAGGAGGGGGGTGGAACTCAGAGGAGGTGCAATTTTCAAATCTTGCTAGCTTTCTTGCGAGCTCTACAGGATTACCAACCCCAGCTTTAACAAAAGAAACAACGGCAGACATGCAGACACAATAAATCAATACATTATTTATCAACATGTTCACATATTACGTGACCCAACATATGGTCATGTAATTCTGTTTTGTAAAATACCACTAAACTGCTCTTTCAGTTAAGTGGTACTTGTTGCATCTGCTCATCTCTACTTCAGCTTTAGCAACATATTGTTTTAATTATATGACAAATGAAAATGACACTGACAAAAAAAAAAAAAAAAAAAAAGATGTTTCATAAATTTCTTTTGATCACTAAATGGCCTCTTTTCTCACCAACCTCTTTGTGTATTTGTTTGTTATTATGTTGCATGTCTGCAACAAAACATGTAACAACAAACCAGTATATATTTTTCTGTAGGATGTAAGCTCATTAGTCTTTACCACAAGGGGGCAGACTTGGGCTTTTACTTGGCTTTACTGAAATCTCAGATCTCATTGTGCTACCTACACACAGCACTGACATACCAAGCTGAAACAATTACAGCAAATTAAAGCACAATCACGTCTTTGATAATAATAAGTCATACTATATGCAGTTCAAATGAAAAAAAGAGTGAAGTTCATGCAAACGAATATCAGTTCCCATGATGTGTATGTCTTGTTTAGACTCATTATACAGCCTTATTATTTATATTTTGAAATGTTGATCATTGTTTTCTTTATTTTCATTGAGATGTGCTAATGCTCCGACCAAACCAGCAACAGTCTGAGGTAGAGGGGTGGGACTTAGCGGGAGGCTGTGTGTCTGCGAAAGAGGAGAGACAAGCTATTACGACTGAGTGAGTCAGGGTCAGGGTTAAGGTTTATGAGGTAAAAGCAGCCAAACAGAAACTCAAAACCAGAACTCAAAATATCCCCATAAAAATCTATATATGTTGTTTTCAAAGTCCAAAAGCATCACTATAATAGATAAAATGTACCATAATATCTATAAAGTAACACCACAAACACCATAGACATTAAAAATAGGGTTATCACAAAATGAAATTTTAGTTGATGATTAGTTGCCATAGAAATAATTGCAATTAAAGATTTAATTGTATTTTGTATTTGATAATTTTATGTCTCTATTATAATGTAAGCCTAAACATAGTTTAATAATACACATGCACCTTATAAAGAAGAAGAGTCATTTATTGGTATTAAACTCTGGGACATATAAATAAATTGCTATGAAATGTGGTCATCAAATATCAGAAATGAAGCTCTCCAGATGAACAGTTTGTGGCTCCACTCGTGTCATTAAACCATAGAAGAAGAAGGGGGCACAACTTGATGATGTCATTAAAAAAAGACCAGTCAAACCTCAAACTGTGAAAATATGATAATTCTGTTAGGTTCATGTAGCTGTTTTTATACAGATGAGTGGAAGCCATTTTAATCTGTGATCTGGTGATTATGTAATGACTGAATAAATAATTAAAGGCAAATTTGAGAGAGTTCTTTCACCTATAGGTCCTAAAAAGGCCTCATGTAATTTACAGTATATTATCAGAGCTTAAAACATAATATGGAATACCTAACTTCAGCTCAGACATTCGCAATATTTTATCAAATCAAATCAAGCTCTAGAAAATGTTTCTTGGAGATCAACAAAAGTTCAATTTTTGTTTAAAAGTGTCACAGCTCGTGGCAGGCAGCTGTTCAGCAGCCTTGTGCTCTTGCGCCCGATGCCACGATAGTGTTTCTGTGAGCGCAACATCTGGAAGAAACTGCAGAGAGGTTGTGAGGGGTCTCTTACAATGTTCAGGGCCCTCTTTACACTCTCTCCACTACACCGCTGCTGATGCTGAGGGGCGTGTGCTCCAAACACGACCTCCGGAAGTCGATGATCGTTCTTCTTCATTTTATTCACACTGAGCACCAGGTTG
Organism: Caranx ignobilis; assembly: GCA_021432705.1. Taxonomy (NCBI): domain Eukaryota; kingdom Metazoa; phylum Chordata; class Actinopteri; order Carangiformes; family Carangidae; genus Caranx; species Caranx ignobilis. The sequence continues at coordinate 52,649,042 of MU270012.1, forward strand.
CTGTCCATGCAGCAGCTCTCTAGCATTTTGACGTCCTCCCTGTAGCTGTGTTCATCCTTTCTGTGTCTCTGTTCCAGGTGAGTGAATATTGTGTGCTGTGTTGTATGTATCCTCTGTGGAGCAGTTTGTACATATATATATATATATATATATATATATATATATATATAGACGTGGGGGGGGCACCGAGGCCTGGTAACTGCGATCGCGAGCAACACAGTCACACATTCACTCTGTGGAACAGTTGGCATCTGTGTGTTTGTGTGTGTGTGTGTGTGTGTGTATACAGAGCAGTGAAAAAGTATTTGCCCCATTCCTGATGTCTTTCTTTCTTTCTTTTTTTCTTTTTGTTTTAGGTGTGAGGTGAAAAAGTGTTCAAAGTATTGACACACAGGTCATAGTGTTGTAAAAAAAAACTGTAAATTGTGCATTCGATGGAAGAGGCATGTGGAGATATGGATGTGGGGTCAATTCAAGGTTGGATATGTCACACAAGGCATTATTTTCCTCGTTGTTTAGCCAGAGAGGACACTGATGTGGCCAAATCCACATAGAAGGCCAGATCCACAACAAAAATATTCCCTTTTTTAGATTTCCCAGTAATCATTTTTGTTATGCAAATGAAAATTGACAGCACAGTAAGACTTTACACAGTTGATGACACAGTCATTGAGCTTCATCTCGTATTTAGGCTGGGGCAGGCCACAGCACTTCAACAACATCACTTGCTATATTTGCCCTATTCACATAGTGAATGGCATTGTTTTGATAGACCATCTCAACTATGATGGTCTCCTGCTGGGGTGTGAACATAGGTGTCCTCCCACCCCTTTATGACAGTCTTGCAATTCTACAAAAAGTGAAGGAGCAAAACATCTGTACTGTAATGTTCTGAAGTATATATTCAGTAGTACTGTAAACTTCCAATGATAAAACAGTCTTTATGTTCATGTTTTGCCACTTGTTGTTACCATTATGCTTCACAAGTGCATCACAGTGACTGTGATTGTCTGTGACTGTGTTTTATTGCCTTAGTGTTGTTTTTGGCAGCCTGTTTTAATTTTAGTTTTAGTCTAGTCTTTGTGTCAAACTGTCATTTTAGTTTTTATTAGTTTTAGTCACATTCTTACTCTTATTTTAGTCAACTAAAAGTCTGAGTGTTTTAGTCTTATTTTAGTCAGAATAATCCATGACTATTTTCATCTAGTTTTAGTTGACGAAAACTGATAACATTTTAGTCTAGTTTTAGTCAATGAAAATTTTATTTTAATCTCTATTTAGTAATTTAATTCTTTTTAACCCAGTCAATACAGTACTCATTGTAAAACATGAATGAATTCAGAAAAAGAAAGACATTTAGCTTTCTTTCAGTCTAGTTTGACAGTCAGACACAACTGAAAAAAAAAACAAATATAAATCTAGGAATAAATAATTGATTTAAAAACTACAGCCACAGTGAATGTTTTCACACATACTGGTGTAGTTTAATCTTTCAGCTCATACATGTCTGGTCCAAATGCCGCACCACTGACAGAGCGTCATGTTTCCATGACGACTGACCGGAAAAGACGTGCAGTACATCATGTTTACATGACTCCCGATTGTAAAAATGAGTCTCTAAAGTAATGTTAAACCTTAATAACAGAGACACACGCAGTACAGAGTGTGATGAACACTTGATGACAACCTTCATCCCTGAAGAAATCCAGACACTAAGCCTTTACATCTTTCCTAAACGCTGCTTAAAGGGGGCTGGAATCACAATCACAACACATGGAGGGTGGGCAGAGTTAAGATGGACAGGCAGCCAGCGCTTTAATCTTCATAATAGCAGCTAAAGAGGACTGATGATACCTTCTCTCTCTCTCCTCCTATACTTTTCTCCACTCCTTTGTCCTTCCCAATTTCCACACCTCCCCCCTGGACCTCACTCACTTCCTTGCTGTCTCTCCCAACTCTCTCTGTACCTCCTTTTCTCTTTGATTCTTCCCCCCTCCCCATCTCTCCTTTCTCAACCTCTCCTATTTGTATTCCTGTGTCCTCAGACACTGCCAGGTTTTACCATAGTCACAAATGGACCTTGCATACCTTCCTTGTATGTGTTTGTGTATGTTGCTTGTGTGCATGTGCTTCATGTGGGTGTAGATTTTTAGTGAAATGCTGAAATGAGGTACTTCTTTGTGCATCTTTATCTGTTTAGACAGGCAGCATCTCTCTCTCTCTCTGTATGTGTCTGTGAGGGCAGTAGCTCTGTGACAGTGACTAATGGCCAGCCATGGTAAACGATGCAGAACATTCTTAATAGGAGACACATGAGGTTGGTTAAAAATCCTGCCTAATGGAGAAATATGATACAAGAAGATGTAGACAGAGTAAAAGAAGTTGCATAGAGACAGAAATAAGGAAGGATGCAGAAAAGTGGCATGTAGATGAGAAGAGAAAAAAAGAGAACAGATAAAGGAGAAGTGGGGGACATATTCTTGAATCAAACTCGCTGATAACAGAGCATCTTGAAAGAGCTGGTTCTTGATTGTTTATTGGATGATGTTGAAGGTCTCCCAAAGTTTGGTGGAGAAACTGGGTGCTGGACTTTGGCTGTTTAAGTGTGATCCACTAAAACAGTGGAGCTGTTCTTGAATCCAAAAACAGATAATGATCTGAATCAAAATTTTTCCTCGCCAGATATTCTTGTCATTATTCGTAAGGTCAGTAGTTCAATGTCAAGATGTTGTCTGTGGCTGTGCAATGTCCTCCTGCTGATTCCAAAGCATAGAGCTATTCTTTGCCAGCTTGTTCCAAGGGATAAACAGTAGGCAATTGTCCATGTAGAATATTGTACTGTGAGCAGGACGACCAGCTCTGACTGGGGTGGGCCTCTTGAATCAACTTAATATCCCTTTGACTCCTTTGACTGATCTTGAGTTTTCAAATGAATTTATGATCACAAAACATGAAGGGGTTCAAGTGTAACAAAGCTCTTTTGACTGTCACCTTCCTCAAACTGCTGGCTAATTGATAGAAAGAACAACACTGTCCATGCATGTCCATTGAGCTTACAGAAAAATCTATCCCACACTGTCAGGTTCCCTCACATTGGCCCTCATTTATCAAACTTGTGTAGGATCTGGTGTAGATTCATTGTGTAAATATCAGTGTACACCAGGTGCCACGTGTGAATAAAGATCTCAATATGCTTTACTCAGTATGGGACTTATAAGGGGGTAATATCAATATGAACAGTCATTCCCCCTTAATAATACTAAGTAAATATAATCTATTCTCATGGAACAAGCATACAACTAAAAGTGTTAATATTGTCAAAACAAGTCTGAATTAAGACATTTTAACTCAGAATGTGCCCTATTCTAAAGTGGAGTCTTGCTCATATTTAATTATCAAGTAGTTTTGACAGTTATTAACCCTAACATGTTCACTATTCTAAAGCTGCCTCCCCTTCACACCTACTAAATATCTTACAGTACACAACTACTGCAATTAGCAGGCAACCCAGATAGCATTAGTACAAATATCTTATTTATTAATGAAGAATTTACAGAACAATGAAGAGATTGGCATACATCTATTAATATGGATGGTTTCTACCGGTAAGTCTGTATTTCAGACAAGTTAAGAATGAATGTACAGTTCAAACCTGCAGTATCATTTCCAGGTCACACATATTACAAACTACAAACCTCATACACTTGTCTGTACAGAATATTACAGAAGAGACGCTTGTCTGTATTTTGATTCTCTGGAACATATTCAATTTAATGCCAAAGTAAAAGTAAGTACACAGCAAAAATGACTTCTTGCTTAACCCTAACCCTAACACAGTGTGTTATCTATCATTTCAATACTTCATCAACAAGAGAAGGAGTTTTCCTCTTGATTTCAGGACCTTCTTCTTCTCAGGCAGTGGCACACTTCTTAGCAAAGGACAGCAGAGTCTCAGTTGCAGGATCAAACTTCAGGCTGTTGAAGATTTCAGGGTCCACAGTCCACTCTGATGCATACACCCACTTCCCCCCTTTTTTTCCCAACAATGATCCCACTGACCGTGCTGGTTTTACATCGCTTTACAACCACAACACACACATGCCAGACCCCCCCCCCCCCACTTTATCTTCTATTCAGAACATATTGTAAACAAAAACTCCAGCCAGCTTGTAATGAGACACATTACACTTTGAATTCAGTTAAAGAGGAACTATGCAAGATTTTTAGACTTTATTAAATTCAAATGATTAATTTATTAAACAGCGTAGTGATGGTTAAATGACTTGACTCGACAAAATCATGTATGTCGTGTTGCTCTCCTTCGCTGCGATAAGCATGCTGGGATACCCGACAGCGTGACCCAATGTATTCTCAATTAGAGCAACACACCACTTTGTGATTTTGTCATGTATAGTGGGGCTTCACATTTAGCTGTGGTATAATTAGCATATACGGTGACATGCGGTGAACTCTAGGACAGGGTAGGCAGGTGGTCACAGACCAAGATGGGGGCTATGGAGGATCACCACCTCAGACAGCTCATTGCGCAAAAACATCATGACAGGTTTATGCACAATGGTTTGCACATATCTAAATCTTAAAAATATGCAACATCTTTTCCCCACGATCCATGCCATCCACACAGAACTGCCATCAGTAACAGGATCGCGATATTGGACCACCGTTCACTTCACACAACAAACCGTTAACATAATCCACACTCAAACTTAAGCAATAAGGATGTTAACTCTATGCAACAAGCTGATATTACAAGGTTTACAACAGATATGTGAGACAACTTGGGCTGTGTGTGAAGGGTGAGGAAGTACGTTAAAACTTACTGTTAGCTACCGTAGCCCAGGCGTTACCTGTGAAACTGCTGGACGCAAAAAGCGAGGTGGCACTTCTCTGTGTTAGCACTTATGTTCACGTTGCTTGTCAAAAGCAGACATGGTACAGTTTTGTTAACAAGCAGCGTAGTGCTCTGCCTTTTGACGTACATGTAAACTCTATGTGGGGAAATTACTGCGCATGTACAAACAGCCACATACACACCGTCCTAGCAGGAGAGGCAGGGGAGGTCTGTGCTTATGCTCTGGAATACAACACAATGGCGAATGAGTTGTGCAGCTGCAGCGTGGCCAGAGGTTAGCTGTTGAGTTGCTTTTATTAAACTATGAAAATCACCAAATTCTGACACATTCGAACTTGTTGTAAAGTTAACTGAAATTGAACGGTTAGCAATAATGAAAATATGAAATAAGAATACACAAACAATCTCAAGTCATTTTTATTTGAACAGAAACAAATGCAGTGGTTGGTGTATTTCTGCTGTGTGCCTGCTTGCTTGCAAAGTTTGGGCAGCATTGTGGCGAGGTGATTCACACCCATTGGCTCTCGTGTGAACCTGAAATGTTACACACAGATGGCTAGAGAGCCGGCGATGTAGTAGGCTGTGTTTCTTATCAGCTCCTCCACTCCAACTTGCTATAAGTATTTAGCACTCCTTTTTTGCACTTTTTGACGGTGAAAACTGTTTATAAAGCCTCAAGAATGGTCAAGACAAAGAAACCGACTCAGAAAACACCCGAGTCTTTTCCAGAGATCGAAGACGATCCGCTGGCCGAGCCTGCTGCTAACGCTAGCTCACCTGACCCGACCAGCCCCGAGCATGCTCACGGAGAAGCGCCGGAGGAGGAGGACTTCTCCACCTTGCCCATTGTGGAGGCCATTAGACCAGTGATTTTCAACCAGTGTGCCGCGCACACTAGTGTGCCGTGAGAGATCGTCAGGTGTGCCATGGGAAATTATCTAATATCACCTAATTAACCATTGTCGGGTGTCTGTGCTGTAATAAAGTGTGGCAGATAATGTAATACTCTTCTATTTCAGTGGGTGGCAGCAGAGGGGTATAGACAATAGAGTTGGTGCTGCGTGACACGTGACAGTGACAGTTTGTCACTGGGACTTGTATTTACCGCGGGACTTGTATTTACCGCCAGTCAAAGCCGGCAGTTTGTTTTCACTGGAATGGGGCGTGGCCTCACTTGCTACTGTCATCTATCACAGCAAGACGAGCAAGTTGACAGTGATGGAGAAGTTTTTGAGAAGGGAAAATGCAAATGCCGAACAGGGCCCTGGACAAAATTCTGATCCAGATGAAGGCCCTAGTATGAGTGGTCGACAAAAGAAAAAAGACAAGACGGTGAGCTCGAGGCAATACAGCGAAAGCTATCTTTCATTTGGATTTACTTTCACTGGGGATGCAACGGCACCGACTCCGCTGTGCTTGGTGTGTGGTGAGAAGCTATCCAATAGCGCCATGGTGCCAAGCAAGCTTAAACGCCATCTCCAAACGAAACACCCTTCTGTTCAAAACAAGCTGATGGACTATTTTGTACGCTTACGTACAAACAATGAGAAACAGGCAACTTTTTTGAGAAAAACCACAAAGGTAAACGAGAGAGCCCTCAAAGCTAGCTACCTTGTTGCTGAACTCGTAGCTAAATCAAAAAAGTCCCACACTGTGGCAGAAACATTAATACTGCCAACTTGTAAAGCCATTGTAAATGAGATGCTTGGCCCTGACGTGGCCAAAGAGATAGCTAAAGTGCCTCTCTCAGATAACACAATTGCCAGACGTATTGATGACATGTCTGCGGACATCGAAACTGTTGTTTTGGAGAAAATGCGCATCAGTAAGAAATTTGCCTTGCAAGTTGATGAGTCGACAGATATTAGTGGACATTGTCAGCTCTTGGCCAACGTGCGTTTTGTGGATGTAGAAGCCATAAAACTTCCTATTTTGCAAGGCACTGCCAGAAAAATCAACAGGAGAGGAAATATTTCGGGTCACGTCGGAATATCTTGACAAAAGCGGGCTTACATGGGAAAACTGCACAGGTGTCTGCACTGATGGAGCCGCAGCCATGGTCGGGCGCATCAAAGGCTTCGTAAGTAGGGTCAAAGAAAGAAACCCGGATGTTATTGTTACGCACTGTTTTTTGCACCGTGAGGCCTTCCTTGCAAAGACCTTGCCAGAAGATCTAGCTCTTGTGTTGGATGATGTTGTGTGCATAGTGAACTTTGTGAAGACGCGACCTTTGAAATGTCACTTATTTGCGTCTATGTGTGAGGAAATGGGAGCGGAACATAAAGTCTTATTGCTCCACATGGAAGTCTGGTGGCTGTTGCGCGGCAAAGTGCTGGCCCGTGTGTATGAGCTGCAAGAGGAACTTAAAGTTTTTCTGACACATGAGAGGTCTGATTACTCAAAGCTGCTTGCAAGTGATGAATGGTGTGCAAAGCTGGCATACCTGGCTGATATATTTCATCATCTGAATGAACTGAACACACGGATGCAAGGCCGAAATGAAAACCTGCTTACAAGCACTGATAAAATGAACGGATTCCGTTTAAAGGTGCAGCTCTGGCAACAACATCTGCACACTATGTGAGTATAAATACTCACTTAGTGTAAAATTTAGAAACTATATTATTAAATATATGTATTATATGTACTGTGTTACAGTGTCATTTTGTGGCATGGAGAGTTTAATGGACGCCTGGCCGAACTGGAAAAAGGTTATGATGACCTGTGTGCACAAAATAAACTTCTGAAAGCCAAAGTGATCAACTTAGAGGGCTGCTCGAGGAGACAAAACATTAAAATCGTGGGTTTGCCAGAAAAAATTGAAAGAGGGTCTCCAGCTACGTTTGTGTCCAACCTGTTGCCTAAACTTTTGGGAGCTGAACATTTTCCCAGTGGCGTTAAAGTGGATCGAGCCCATCACATCGGCACACCAAGCAACCGGCCGTGAGTCATGATTGCAAGGATACACCACAACACAGATAATCCGGGTGGCTCGCAATGGTGGTCCGCTAGATCTCGATGGGCAGCGCATCAGCATCTTCCCGGATCTCACAGCAGAGGTGATGAAGGACTGCAAGGAGTTTGATCCCGTTCGACTGAAACTAAAAGAGGCCAGTATCCGGCATGGGTTCCTGTTTCCCGCATGTCTAATTTTTACTCATGCTGGTCAAACCAAAATATTTGTGTCACCAAAAGAGGCAGCCGCCTATGTTGACAAACACGTGAAGCCTCCAGCAGCCGGAAGTGCCAAGTGACGAGGCAGGCGCCACACAAGCGACAAGATACTGGTATGAGTCACACAGGCTTTCCTGCACCTGTGTGTTTTTTGTTCTTCTATTAATACGGACAAACGGACCAAATGAACAGTGAGGCAAAAGCCGACATGTTTCTGTAAGAACTACAGAACTCAGACTCAGAGTTTATGTTCAGTATTGTTGCCTTAGTGTTATGATGTCTGTGCAGTGTCACTGTTAGTTATTATAGTCACTATGATTGGCCCTCATGACACCTCAATACCAGGATAATCTTTCAGTACTTATTTGTCTTTAATTTCTTCTAAGTATAACTTTATTAAAGTCACAGATGACCACAGAAACTGACATTACAGCGTACAGCTTCGACCTTTTTTTTTTTTTTTTTAACACACAGATTTTAGTTGTCATCCACATTTAACTGTCATCTAAAGAGTATACACTATGCATAATACACTTACCAGCGGAGTATAAAATTAACACCTGCCAAGCGCCAACAGCAGGTAAAAAATAAGTTTGGCGTGTAAAACAAAAACACACACCTGCCAGTGGCCTATGGAAAATTTTGGATTGCTGCTCACTGTACGTGTGGCGGTGGTTTTGATTGTCATGTTTTGATTAAAGCCCTTCGCGTCAGGGTTTATTTCTATACCCCGACAGGATGGATTACCCGGTGTGAACTGTCGGATTTCTCTTCATCCTGTCGCTTCGCATTGGAGTTCTATCCATTCTGTTGGGGTTTATTTCTCTATAACAACCTGCTCACTCTACATTATCCTGCTTATTCTAAATTGCCTCTGAAAAAAAATGCCCGTAGCAGGTGAATCTGCACACATAGCAACAGCTGAGTCGATGAAAAATTTTAGGAGAGGCTCAGTGGGGGGTCGTTAATATGGCGGTTGAGTCAGGCACGGAGACCGATGATGTGTTTCTCTCTGAGAGGTGTGTCAACCAGCCAGTGTAATACTATGATCCTGCACTGATCTGACTGATTCAAGTCATTAGGTCACATGACCTGGAAGCTACTGAGCTAAAATGCTAATATTTACGTTAATGACTGAGGTTTCGTATCGAATACCTTGATGGTTTCCAAGGTATTCAAAGCTGTTCAATAGGTTTTAGTGCAGTGACACCAACGAAGGACCAGGTTGTGGGATAAAATCGTGTGGACGTAGGGTTTAGCAGCCTCAGTTAAATTTGTTTGAAGTTTTGTAGGTTGAATTTTATTGTATTGTACAGAAGCCGAGAACATCCATGTATAAATTTTTTATTGCCATTTTCTTGTGATAACTACTTATTTTTTTTCACAATTTGTTTATTGATTTTTCATTTTAATGAACATACATTCATATAACATTCAAAGAACAAAAAACCCTTTTACCCCCCTCCCCTCCCTCAAGATCTGCAGTAAATGAAATGTACATGCAAATATGAATATGCATACAGAAACACATTCAGTGCATCTCAAGTCTATGGTACGGTCATTGTCTTCATTTCTATTTATACTACACAATACTAATACTCTAGACATGGAACTAGTAGTAAGCCGTTTCAAGGTTATAAAGGTGGTGGCATCTGTCCTTGTCCAGATCCAGGCATTTGTCCATTAAAGTTATTCATGAAGGTTAGGAATGAAGACCACATCTTGTGAAAGTCCTCAATTTTTCCTTTTGCCATGTACATTAGTTTTTCCAGTGCCAAGTTAGATGACAATTCTGTAATCCACTGACCAGAGTCTAGCGGACCACCATTGCGAACCAGTCCCTGGGTCTCCCAATTTTTCTTTTAATTGTGTGAATGACATTAGAATACCTTCAGCATACAGATCTTTTATTTTACTTATTCCTCTCTCCAGGAACAGGAAAGTTTGGGGGTGTCATTTAAAAAAGTGTGGGCTTCATGCCAGAGTGTTTTTGAGGAATGGATTTTGCGTGTGTTTTTCCAGTATTTTAGCTTGTGGCGAATAAAGGTACAAACATAATGGAAGTTCTATTGCATTACTCTCTATCTTCACCCAAGCTGGAACCTATATGTTGTGGAAGTAATATATGGCTGCCCGGAGTTGGGCTGCCCAGTAATATAGCTTCATGTTGGGAAGTTTAAGCCCACTGCGTTCATACGGCAGGTAAAGGAGAGAAAGACGCAGTCTAGGGCGCTTGTTGCTCCCTTTAAAATGGGTGAAGTTTTTCTTAAGAGTAGAGAAAAAGGAGGCTGGTAAGGGGAGTGGAATCGCCTGAAAAAGATACAAAAACTTGGGCAAGACAGACATCTTAATAATGTTTATACGTCCTATCATGGAGATGGGCATTAAGCTCCATTTCTCTTAACCCACTGGTTAGAGCCATAGATTCTTCTATGGCTCTAACCAGTGGGTTATAATTATTAGGTATTATGTCTTCAATGACAGGTGATATTCTAACACCTACGTAAGTAAATCCTTCCGGATTATTAGTAAATTGAGTATAGATCTGGGGACCTTCTCTCTCATCCCTGTTCAGTAATAGCAAAGCACTTTTTTATTGTTGTTTTTGTAGCCAGAGAATTGCCCGAATATCTTCAGCAGATGGCTGAGGGCCTGTAGTGAGGTTCCTAGCTTTGTTAAGAACAAAACAATATCATCAGCAAAAAGGGACAAACGGTGTTCTGCGTTACCAATTATCATGCCCGTAATGTTAGACGATTGGAGGATTGCCATGGCCAAGGGTTCAACAGCAAATAAGAATAATAAAGGGCTCATGGGACAGCTTTGGCGTGTAGATCTACTGAGATTGAAGGGCTTCGAAATTTGGTTATTGGTTGCAATTTCTGCTACTGGGTCAGTATATAATAACTGAATCCATTTAAGATATTTTTCCCCAAAACCGAACCTTTTTAAGACATCCTGTCACGATGATCCTGTCAAATGCTTTTTCAGCATCTAATGACAGGATTGCGTGGTCTTTGGCATTTTGTTTGGCATATAGCATACATTTAGAAGCCTACGTGTATTGTGAAAAGCTTGTCTGCCAAGAACGAATCCATTCTGGTTGTTGGCGATCAGGTTGGGTATTAATGACTCTATAAAAGCTTTAGTATCTTGGTATCACAGGACATTAAAGATAAGGGGCAATACAATGTTCTGTCTAAGGGACATTTGCCTGGCACCCTTCAGGAGGGAAATTACAGCAGCTCTTAAAGATGGGGGCAAAATTCCTTTTTCATATGATTCATTAAACACCTCCAAAAGGTGAGGTAACAATTTTCCTGCAAATGTTTTATGTAATTCTCTGGGCAGGCCATTGGGCCCGGGTGCCTTCCTACTGCTCAAGCCTTTCATTGCTTCAATACACAAATGTCTATCAAGGTGAGTTTTAGCTTCTTCGGTTAATGTTGGAAAATGGAGTTTATCCAAGAACTCCTTCTGTTTTCCTGAGCTGTTCAACAAGTTATATTCAGATTTGTACAGATCCTCATAAAACTCTTTGAAAACAGTGTTTATTTCAGATGGATCAACCAGGATTTTCCCATCTTGTAGCTTAATAGAATTAATAGCTCAATCAGTTTGTAACTTTTTCAACCTCCATGCTAACAGCTTTCCGGCTTTCTCTCCCTGGTCATAATATGATTGTCTTAGCCACAACAAACTGGAGGCTATTTTATTGGTGGTAAGCTCATTGTACTGGGATTTCATTAAGGTAAGTTCTTGTTGTTTTTCTGGGGTGTCATTGTGATGAAGTTCTTGCTCTAATTTTTTAACTTTTTGTTCACGGGTGTCAAGTTGTGAATAATATTTTTTAGATTTATGTGTAGTGTAACTTATTATCTCAACTCTTAAATAGGCCTTGAATGCCTCCCATTTTACTGACGCACTGGTTTGACTTGTATTAACAGCGAAGTACTCATCTATTTTCCCATCAATAAACTTTACAAAGTCCGGGCTTTGGAGCCATTTAGACTGAAAATGAAATCTAGGTCGTGAGGACATAACATTGGGTAATTCCATTGTTAAGGAAATTGGTGCATGGTCTGACAGCAGTATACTGTCGTACCAACATTTTTCAATTTTTGACAGTAGCCCGTGTGAAATTAAAAAATAATCTATTCTAGAGTATGTTTTATAGGAGCTTGAAAAGCAGGAAGAGTCTCTTTTGTTATGATTGAAATATCGCCAAATGTCAATTAAGTTTAGATCAGTCATGAATTTTTGGATCATTTTTCTTGTTTGTTGATGGGAGGTATCAATACCAGTTGAGCGGTCCTGAATCGGATCTAGCACACAATTAAAATTGCCACCAATTATGTATTGACCAGGGTAGGATGATATAGAGAGAAAGAGGTTTTGAAGAAAAGAGGGGTCATCACCATTAGAAGCGTATACACATATGAAACTAACTTGAGTGGACACTATGGTACCGTTAAGTATAATATACCTCCCTGATGGATCTATGTATTTGTTTTTTAATTGAAAAGGGATTGATTTATGAATTAATATCATGACTCCTCTGGCATGAGATGAAAAGAAAGCAGAATGAACTTGCCCTGGCCATCTATTTTTAACTCTGTTTATATACAATATCATAAACTTTATTGTCCCACTCAGGGAAATTTGTCTTGGACTCTGTAGCTGCACCATGAATGTCCTGATGGCCACAATGACACAAACAATACAACCTCAGCCATACCAACACCAACAGTTACATAAAATGACAATATTGCACATAACCCGTAGAAAACACATACTTATTGCCATATTGCACACATCCCATAATGTAGTACATACACACATCTCATAAAGAAGTCATGCTAAAATGTCACCATAGTGAAAGCACTGTAAAAATGTAAAAAATATGGCACAACCTTCGGCCTTAAGCGGCTTTGTTAAGAAATGTAATGGAGGTTGTAACAAATCAATTCTTAAAACGGTTGAGTTTGCAATGAGGGACTCTGTATCGTCTGCCCGAGGGTAGGAGGTCATACTCTGAATGAAGGATATGAGAGGGTTCATTTACTATCCTCTGGGCTTGCCTAAAAACAGTTTGTTGGTAAATGGACTGCAGAGTCTGGTAGTCACTTTTTCCAATTACCTTCATGGCCGTGTGTACCAGACGAGCAAGTTTAGTTTTTAGTTTTGCGGTGAGGTTGCCATACCAGGATGATATCCCATATCTGACTAAACTTTCTAGCACTGCCTGGTAGAATAAGAACATGATGCTTTTGTCCACCCCATATACTCTATATCACTTTCTACTAAATGAGTTTCTAGGAAAATTATGTTGGCCTTCATTTGCTTAATCCTGTTCAACACCTGTTTCAGTTTTACCAATTTATTCAGCCCTCTTGTATTCCAGCTAGAGATTTTTAACACTGATCTAGTAGTCATTTGTGTTTAAAATAGATTTGCATATTTGGAAGACATGACCGAAAAACTGAAAATACAAAACCAAAAACATAGCACCGAGAGCCTATTCCCTCCCCCTAATGCACTTCCCCAAACAAAGTACATGTGAACTAAAAAAAGAGTGATTAACTCTGGTTACGTTCAACGTTTGATCCACACAATGAGGAGCAACGTGATTCATGCACTAATACAGCATCATTTCAATCAGGACAGACTATTAAGAATGGAATAAGGCAGGTTGTGAGGCAGAAAGACATTTATTGTGTACAAATAATTTTGGCGCTTAGGCTTAGAAGACAGATCGATGGATGTGAAGCTTCTATCTGAAGAGGACTTCCCCCGGGCCCAGACACTGGAGGTGGTAGGAATGACTCCTCCTGACATGGAAGCTTCTGGCTGAAGATGAAGATGGCCTGGATCTTGAGGAGGTGAAGGGGAGGAGGTGGGTTGAGATTTCGTGTGCTGGATGACAGCTGGATGAGAGTAGAGAGAGAGCGCTTTTAAACATGACAACTGAAAGCTGATTGGAGAGGGAGAAAAGGTGGCGGATTTGAATTGGATGAGGAGAAGTGATGAGGGGTGGATCAAGAGGGAAGTGGGAGAGATGAAATAGACTCAGTGAGCATGCTTAAAGAGATAGTCTTCCTGACTGAACTTTCGCTAAGCTTCATTTCAATCAGGACAGACTATTAAGAATGGAATAAGGCAGGTTGTGAGGCAGAAAGACATTTATTGTGTACAAATAATTTTGGCGCTTAGGCCCCAGGGAGTAGCTCATCTTAGAAGACAGATCGATGGATGTGACGCTTCTATCTGAAGAGGACTTCCCCCAAAATAAAAGGTATAACATATCTGGATGGGCGGTATCAAATCTACGTGAAAAGAATAATAAACAGTTAATATGAAGAGAATATTCAGACATAATTGAAACCCAAATCAAGCCATGCAAATGGCTGAGCTGTACAGCAGAGATGCTTGAATGATGCTGCAAATGGCCGCCATGCAAATGGCTGAGCTATGCTTGAATGATGCTGAGAAAGGCCATGCAAATGGCCGGCATGCAAATGGCTGAGCTATGCTTGTATGATGCTGAGAAAGGCCATGCAAATGGCTGAGCTATGCTTGAATGATGCTGAGAAAGGCCATGCAAATGGCTGCCATGCAAATGGCTGAGTTATGCTTGAATGATGCTGAGAAGGGCCATGCAAATGGCTGCCATGCAAATGGCTGAGCTATGCTTGAATGATGCTGAGAAGGCCATGCAAATGGCCACCATGCAAATGGCTGAGCTATGCTTGAATGATGCTGAGAAAAGTCATGCAAATGGCCGCCATGCAAATGGATGAGCTGACAGGGAAAGTGGCTTATGTGCAGGAGAATTTGCTAATACCACCACCAGAGATATGCATGACTTACCGGGATATCAAGGTTTCAGGTTTCTTTGAGTGGCAAGGATGGAATTGGAGTCTGGTCGAATGTAGGAGGAGTAGACTGAAGAAGACCAACGACCCATTTGTTGGAGAGAAGCAGAGGAGATGCCTTGCATGGCAGCAGAGGTGGCAGCACCTATTCTGAATGAGTGACCTGAGTACTGCTGAGGTGAGAGATTGCACTGGAGGAGAACCTTTTGAAAATGCTGCAGGAACCATGATTTTGACATTGGATTATTGCTTGGTGTCAGGAAGAGAGGTAATGATTTGAAAGAGGATCTAAACCGAATATATTTAATCATAGCTCTACAGGGGCAAAATGGGGAATCAGTGCGAGCTATAACTATGGAACAGGCAATAATGAGAGATCTGAATAGCAAATATCTTTAACTGGATCAAATAAATTAGGGAGTGAATTCGCTAATCCTCAAAAACCCATAGAAGGCTAATAGGAAGACACTGATGAGAAGAGAATCTATATGAGGAGAAAACAAGCCCTTACGGAGAACCGACACCATGTGGTGCAGTATGGCGAGAGTGATTGGGCATCTGTTATCATGTGACTGGGGGAAGCATTTAGAAATTCCCCTCAACAATAATTTGACTGATGGGTTGGCAAACAGACTGGGGAAAGAAGGATCATAGCACCTAACATTGAACTGGATGCCTGCTAGCAGGCCACGAATATACTGAGGCTTAAAATGACGAACGTCTGTACAATAAGTAATAAATGCACAAACAGTTTTAATGAGAACAGGTTTCAGGGGAATGTTGAGAGAGGCACAGAAAGTGGCAAAAGTAACCCAAGCAAAATTGTAGGTTTTTAAAGTGGAAGCAGCTAAACCTTTCCTCATATAAACCCTAGCAGACTCTAGATAATTATGCAGTGGTGCATCTAGTATAGAGTGAGCTCGCTCAGAGGAGGAACGGGAGTGGGATGAATGCGGGCATCCGGGCAATGGCTCCGAATGACCTGGAAGTTGAAACGGGACAGAGAGTCAGCTACGATGTTGAAATGACGGGGCATGTGACGGGCGGTGATGATGAAGTTGAGGTTTACTGCTAACCAAGTGATGCGTCTCATGAAGGGCATGATTGTGCTGCATGAGGAGCAACCTTTATTAATGATGTCAACGACCGCCTTGTTGTCGCAGAGAACAGCGATTCTTTTGCGTTGCCAGGAGCGACCCCACGTGACAGGCTACGGCAATGGGGAATATCTTGTAAAGGGCGGAAGAGAAGTCCTGCTGAGACAACTCAGGGGACCAGCGGTCCGCGAACCACTGACCCTGGAAAAACCCCCCAAAACCCACAGATGGAGCCGCATCTGTGAAAAACTGAATGGAGTCAGAGGAATGCACGACTTCATCATAGAAGAAGGAAACACCGTTCCACTTTTCTAAAAGCAGAGACCAGAACTTTAAGTTAGAGCGGCACCCTTCATCTGAAACTATCTGGTCGTGCAGGTTCAGCACAGACGATGCTAAATCGAGCAGCCTGGAGATGAACGAGCAACCCTGAGGAATTACACGCATTGCGAAGTTGAAATGGCCCAGAAGAGAAAGTAACTGCTGTTTTGTGATGGTTTTTTCTGACATGAATGCCTGGCTAATTTTGCGGATCCTGATCAGTTTCTTTTCTGGGAGAGAGGCTTTCATCTCGACAGTATCCAGCAGGATCCCTAGAAACTCAAGGGATGTTGCGGGGCCGAGAATTTTCTCCTCAGAGAGAGGCACACCAAGCTGGCTGAACAGGCGCTTCAGTTTTTCCAGCGAGGAAACCGAGTGGTCATTTTGGGAGTCAATGAGCAAAAAATCATCCAAAAGATGAAACACTGATGGGAGTTTAACATTATTAAGCAGGATCCAGCATAGAGCCTCTGACACCATGTTAAAAATACACGGACTGCTCCTACAGCCAAAAGTGAGTCTAACTGCGAAATAAAACTTAGACTCCCACTTTATGCCAAAAAGATGCCACTGAGATGGGTGAATGGGGACGATCTTGAAGGCATTGGTTATATCCACTTTAGATAACCAAGCCCCCTGCCCGGCGAGTTTAATTAGTTTAATTGCGTTGTCGACTGTGGCATAGTGGAGTGAGAATGGAACAGGAGGGATAAGACTGTTAACGCTCATGACGGGGCCTGAACGAGGGGCTGATAAATCAAATATTAGTCTTTTCTTTCCTGAATATTTCCTCGTGGTTATACCTATTGGACTAGTGCGAAACACGGAGAAAGGAGGGGAGTCGAAGGGGCCGATTAAGTAACTTTTATTGAGTTCTTTCCCTAACAGCTGAGATACGCTCTCTGGGTCTTTGAGAGCAGACTGAAAATTTTTTGCAACATAGCTGGAGTCCAGGGATGAAACAACTCCGACTCGGAAACCTTGTGATAGTCCAGTGAGCAGGTGATTAGTGAAAACAGAGTCAGGATGAGCAGACAATTCAGCAGCCAGAGCTTTCACATTAACTGGAGTAGATGGATGATTTCTTAGAATGACTGAGAGCCGCGCTGGTTCGTTTGGCGAGAGTGAGCCAGGCGGGCGGGGATCAGGCGGCGGGGACACACAGATTGGGGTTGCACATCTTTGCATGCACTACAAACGTGGAGAAATACACAACTCGGGTAAGTGCAAACATTTTCATTGAAGTTATTGCAAATGGGCTGATTGTTGAATAGTTCCACCTTTCTACCACGCTTGTCGGTCATGGAGCGTGGTGCGGGACCATCATTCTGAGGTGTAGGAGCCGGCGGCAGAAATGGTAGCTGTGGGCACAGAGACTCGGGGTGGCCAATGCTCCCGCATGTGCGGCATGAGACTGCCTGAGAGCCACCGATTAATATGATGAGGATTTCCAAGTCCAGGACTGACCAGTTTAATCGGATGTTAGACTGAGAAATGTAAAGGGCCGCCTTACTGGAAAATGCTTTGTGGTACTGATAAAATAGATTTCTCCCATATTTTAGATTGAGATCGCCTATAAGAGCCAGATAGGCATCTAATTTGACCCTCCTGTCGGGAAAAACGGAGCAGATAACATCCCTAAAAATCCCGAATGTGACCAGGAATTCACCTATTGACAAATCTCTGGTGAGACGGGGATCGGCAGATTTGATGATGGCGGTGATATTCTCAGTGGAAGAGACTTTTTTGTCGCACTCTGGAGATGGGAGGATAAGGCTGACGAGGTTAACATCTTTGCCTTGCAGGATCTTTTGCCTTATGCGTGGAGAAATGTTTGCTGCAGAGGGAATGTATGGCCTACCTAGCAGAGGAGCAGGGACAGCTGATGCCAGCGAGTGAGACACCGCTGCGTTAATTGTGGCAGGCGGAGGAACGGCGCTTGCGTGCGGCAGCGCAAGAGCCGGGGCTGAAGCATTTTCTAGAGACTGAAGGCGGGAATTGATAGCCTGAACGGATCTCACCAGGGCCTGCATGCTGGATAGCAGGACGTTGTTAGGCAGTGAAGATGGACCAGTCGAAGAGCCGGCGGCCGGTGCAGCAGCAGCAGCAGAGGCCGGTGGAGGAGCAGCGGCGGGCACGGCAGCGGCGAAGACCTGCAGAGAAGGCGCGGCGGCGGCTGTGGCTGCGGCTGCCAGATGAGGTCCAGCGACGGCAGCAGGAAGTGACTGGCTGGCTGATGGATGACGCCTCGATGAAGACGCTCTCCTCTTTGAACGAGGTCCGTCTGACTTCTTGGACCTTTTTCACCCACGCTGAGACTCAGTTGGCGCGGGTTCCTTGACAGAGACAGGACAAGCAGCGGGGGAATCGCTAACCGCGATCAGGCTTGCTAGTTCTTGAAGCTGGGACAGTTGGAGCCCAGGGGCTAGAGAAACTCCTTGGGCCCTCAGCTGAGATACCAGGATCTGATACTCGGACTGAGAGGATGCAATTCAGACGCTTCTGCGCTGCACAGAGGGAGACTGTGCTGCCTCCAGCAGAAGTTCGCCGCTTGGATTAAAATCATCGAGAGGATCAGAGTCGTAATCCGACATTCTCAGGCGAGCAGCAAAGAGGCAGAAAAGAAACAAAAGAACAAACTCCATACAGGTATGCGCAAATCGAACAGATTTCGTGTGCTGGATGACAGCTGGATGAGAGTGGAGAGAGAGCGCTTTTCAACATGACATCTGAAAGCTGGTTGGAGAGGGAGAAAAGGTGGCGGATTTGAATTGGATGAGGAGAAGTGATGAGGGGTGGATCAAGAGGGAAGTGGGAGAGATGAAATAGACTCAGTGAGCATGCTTAAAGAGATAGTCTTCCTGACTGAACTTTCGCTAAGCTTCATAAGGCTCACTAACATGTTGAAAAACGACTCAGAGTTCAACCAGCAGTAAATTTTAAGGCGAAAATGAAAGTAAAATAAATAAATCCAGTGGGGAGAGAGAAAGAAAAAAAGAGAGAGAGAAAGAGGAGAAACAAAACAAAAACATAAAACAAGACAAAACAAAACAACAAATATGTAAATAAATAATTAAAAAAAAAAAACATACACATTAGCCACTATTATTGGGTAACCTCTTAATATATTGTCACAGTAAATAGCTCACAACTCACACGGAAAAAGCTCGAAGGATAAACGCCTCTCAATCTTGTATGTAATTCTCAAAATAAGGGTGTCCCTATAGTGAATAGAGGAGGGAAAGTACAGTTTGTCCAAAACACAAGTCCCCCGTCATGTAACCATAGTGGTTTTCAAATGTACCGTTACCTTATTTGGATGATGTGATGTTGAGGTTGGAGAAATAAAGTTCAGAAGATATACTCATCGGTTTTCGGAGCTCAGGGATCCTCGAGGAGTGACCATATCGATGGATTGAATATTGCGAAGAAAATCCTCTGCTTGGGAGACGGATGTGAAGACCCGGCGCTTGTCGTCATGGGTGATGACCAGGTGAGCAGGGTAGAGAAGCCCATAGCGGATATTCAGGGCGCGGAGCCTTGCCTTCACTCCATCAAATAGACGCTGACGTTGTCGTGTTTCAGCTGATAGATCTTGGAAGAAGCTGACCCGCTGGTTATCGTAGCGCACCCCCCTCTGTCTTCTGGCTGCTTTAAGTGTATTTTCATGGTCCTCATAGTTCAGAAAAATAATAACGATTGGTCTGGGTGCTGAGGACCAGTTCGTGTTAGTTTGGCCGACCAGTGCGCCCGGTCGATTACTGCGGGGGTGGAAGTGTCGCCTAGTACCTTAGGGAGCCAATTTTCCAGAAAACGGCACATGTCAGGGCCTTCGGTTTTCTCGGAGACCGACCAGTCTCAGGTTGGAGCGCCTTGCCCTCTCTTCTTGTTCTTGAATTTTATTGCGCAATGTATCTGTTGTTTGTTCCAGTTGTTTAACTTTTTGCTGGAGAGCGGTGACATCTTCCTCTGTCTGTGATATTCTCTCCTCCGTTTCCCCTATTCTCCTTGAATGGGACAGCAAATCTCCCTTGATGCTGTTAATAGCCTCCAGCATGTCGGCTGACTGTTGGCCGAAATCCTGCTTCATCGAGCATTGCATTCAGTATCACTGTATTTGAAGGTCCGCTAGCATTAGCCTCGTGGTTGCCGTTAGCATCGTGGCTAGCGCCAGGTGTAGCTGCGTTATTTTGTGCTGTTACCTTCGGAGGTTGCTGTCCAGGTTTGATGTTTTTTGGTGGCATAGCTTCTTCAGAGCTTATCCAAGCGTTTAAGTGGGTTTAAGTTGACTTTTAGTCGTTTTTCAAGTATTTTTTTTAGAAAGTCAGCGACGAGCCAAGTTCCTGTAGTCCTGTTAGGTGCGCTCCGATAACGATACTTTTAGATATCCAACTCGTGTATATGAAAAAAAAAGAGTTTTACAATGAAAACTTGTGAATGTGATTATGATACTGTATTTTATACCTCTGTATAAGAATTAAACAAGCTGCCAAATGTCAAACTTGTTTTTTCTTTAATCAGAGCAATTAAAGACAATAAGAACAGCTCCTCTGACTTAGATATAATCCTTTTTGGACCAGACAGAGTGGTCTTCAGGTTAGAACCTGACTGAATTTGAACTCGAACTACAACAAAGTTCACATTCTATATTGACTGTCATTTTACATTTATATGTTTTTGTTCAGAAACAACAGAATGTTGACATGATCCCCCTTCAGTCTGTTTCTTCTCTGGCTCATTAACTCTCCTGCCTTGGAAAATATCCTCTCTGATGAAGCAGTGATTCCGAGGTACTTGGCTGCAAGTCTGCTTAAGGACGGGAAGGCTTGCTCGTGGCTTTTCCACCAAAGTAATGGGTCCTGGTCCCTTGGAACTGGCTTTTCCTCCGTGTAGCGACGCATTTCAATAAGTGCATCAGTACCTGTTGTGTGGTGCTGTTGGGCTGCCAAAACCTGAGTGTCAAAATCAGCCCATATCCCTTTTTTCACTTGGGCAGAGCTGGAAGTAGGTGCAGGACTCCCTGGTGAGGCAGAGCTTGGCCCAGGTGATGAGGCAGCTGCCTGTGGGGCTGCAGAAGACGACTCAGAGGTTAGGTGATAAGTTTCCTGCATTTCAGTGAGGAATCGCTTTTTCATGTTTTCAACATTGTCTTCGTCACGGAATACTAGGTTTTTAAACCTGATATCCAGGAAAGTGCTTGCAGCAAGACTGTCGCAGGTTTCAATCCCACGGAATCTGCGTTGAATTTGCAGTCCCAGCTCTGCTGACAGAGAGCTACCTTGATGCTCAGCAGCTGCAGCTGCTCTGTAAAGTAGTGACACAAGGGGGATTACTTTTGACACCGAGACATATTTTTCTGCTGAAACCTCTCGTCACCTCTTCATAGGGTCTCAAGGCCTCAACAGTTAGGTGGATCATGGAGAACTCTTCATCATTTAAGCACAAGGAGCTCTTCCCAAGTAGACAAAGGGCTGTGGTCACCGCTTCCCTCTGTTCGTGCAACCTCTCCAACATGTCAAAAACTGAATTCCACCTTGTTTCCACTGATTGGATTAATTTATGCTCTGCACCCTTCAGTTGTTTTTGGATCTGCTTCAGCTTCTCTGTAGCTTTTGCACTATGGTGGAAAAAGGAGACTATGCTGCTGCATTTTGTCAAGAGCTGAACAACTTCAGGTACTGCTTTTATGTCATCTTTTACCACTAGGTTTAAGGTGTGAGCAGTGCAAGGGTAGTGCTTCCACCCAGCCTTGTGAACTGCAGAAACCATATTAGCACCGTTGTCAGTAACAACTTCTATCACCTTCTGAGTTATGGCCCACTCATTTTCAGCTCTAGAGTGATAATGTCTGCTGTGTGCTGACCAGGGAAACAAGGAGTTTCCAGAACAAACTCTTGCATTTGCCAGTTGTCAATGAAATGACAAGATACAGTCAAATATGCTTCTGTGGTCCTCGAAGTCCACATATCTGTTGTGAGAACCACACTGTGTGCATGTTGCAGAGCTGCCTTTACTTTCTCTTTACAGCTGCTGTACAAGTCTGTAATTGTGCCTTCCATCATACATTTACAGCTTGGGATTCTGTAGTGTGGATCAAGAGTCTTAACAAATGCGTTAAACCCTCTGTCCTCTACAATTGATATTGGCTGTAGGTCCTTGGCGATCATTTCTCCCAGACTTCTTGTAATTTCTGCAGCTCTTTGGGAGTCATCTATGAAAAATAAAATTATTTTTGATGTAAAAGGAAGTCTTTTTATGGGACGTATAACTCACATACAACCAAAAATAGACTAAATAGCTGCAGTTTTACTTGAAATATACCATTTAAGTAATAGAATTTAATTATTATACATTATATTAATTCAACTTAAAAGTGATACTGAATTGTGTTAAGATGATGGCAGGAATGTGATTGAATGCCTACACTGGGAGGAAACTTTTTTTATCTAACTAAATAAATAAAATTAAATATTTTTTGTACATTTATCTTATCTATGTCTTTATGCCTGTGATGGTGGGCACTGTGATGTATTTCACCATACCTGGATATTGCCTGCCTCTCTGCAGGGCTTCCATGAGAGAGGTCTGCCTCATTCGGACTGCAGGTGTGGGGGCATTTCCCTGCACTCCGTCTCTCTCACTCTCCTCTAATCTCCTCCTCTGCAGGTCATCGTGTTTTTTAATGTGGTTGACTTTCAGGTGTTTAGTAAGATTTGTGGTATTGCCACAATACTTGACACACTTTGTGCACAAGTCAGATGTAGCTTCATTTGAGTTTACTGCAGTGAAATATGTCCAATTGATGCTCCTTTTGCTGAGCTTCTTTCTCCACCGCTGTGACTGACTGACGAGTGACGGCTGCTGGCGCGCGCATGCACAAAGTGTGTCAAGTATTGTGGCAATACCACAAATCTTACTAAACACCTTTAAGTCAACCACATTAAAGAGCACGATGATCTACAGAGGAGGAGAGTGAGAGAGAGGGAGGGCATGCGACGTGTATATCAGTTCGCGAGCTGCCGACCGTGGCCAAGCCGGACTGGAAGTGGAAGCCAGACGGAAAAGTAGTTCCATATCCGACACATATATTGACCACAAGTTTCACTTTTTACTTATATAAAATTGATTACAGATTCAGTGTCATAAAAGTATTAATATTTCCTGTAAAAGTGGATTTGGAATCGATATTTTGATATAAAAATCGATTCTGAAAAACACGCCCCCAGATCGGAAGTATCGATATTCGTGGATCGATATGCACATCACTACCACTTATAGGAAGATACTGTAATAGTTGGTTAGCTGCTGTATGTTGGTAGCAGGAGACTAATAAAACAAGTCTGTTGCTAGGCTCAACTAACGGTGCCTGTTGTAAACACTACACAGACACAGACATAACAAAAGAGTTTTTTCATGGGATAATTGTCCAGAACCATGTGTAAAACTCATATAATTGCAAGCTGATTCATGGGATCACATCGTCCCGATTTCGGCCTTCAAGAACTGCCATTAGCGGTCTGTTCTGCTGTATCAACAATGTCTTACTGGTAAGCATGGACATGAAATCATCTCTGTTGCCCTTACAGAGATAAAGACATGGTTACAGTATGACAGTATATGAGCACTCTGCAAGTACTGCTGCAAGCACTCTTAAAGGTAGGGTTGGAGAGCCTGGAAAAACAGGCCACCTTTTGAAAATACACAATTCAAAAGTCCAAGCCCCTTTCCTCAGACTTGTCTTTGAAGCCACGCCTCCAGAGTGCAGGAACACGCAGTGCTTGGTCAGCATTGGGTTCACATCAAGGTGAAGCCCTACTACAGTATCACAGAAAGATGCGTCACTCACATTGGGATTATGTTGGGTCACCCTGCAAAGGTATCGCCCTCACTGTGCAGCATGGCTAAATTTCCGTGAGCTTTTTCTCATGGCTCATTCATGTGAAACTCATTGAAGACTCCAAACACGCACGTGATTAGTGCACGAAGAGCGGTATCCGGAGAGGAGAGAGGGAGAGAGGGACAGAGTTGGCAGTTTGATTGACAGATCACAATCCAATTGACTTGAATGTGGTGTTCAAAATGAATGGATAGTGTTTTTCCAGGATTGTCTGTTCCGCAGGTGAATCACTTTTTTCACTTTTGTAAAAAAGCATTTCATTAACTGGGTGTGAAGAGGATTTTAAGCAATTTAGTAAAAAATACTCCAGAAAAAGATCTTCAACCAATACCTTTAACATTTATTTGAATAATGAACTTAGGGTAATTAATGTCTTATTATTTAATTATCTTACTAAAATGCTCATATAATTTTTTTTTTTTTTTTCAAAAACAAGCTCCTCCTGATTTGCGTGTATAATCAACAGTGACAGGGCCAAACCCAAATAATACCCACTTCATGGTTCTCTCTAACAATCAAAATATATTCATAAGGTAGATTTAAAAGAAAATATTTCCTTTTCTGTGTGTGGGTGTGTGATTGTATGTGTGCATGCATGTATGTGCGCAGTGAGGGTGGGAAGTGGTCAGAGGCTGTTAATGCTGCAAGCCACTGAATGAGACGGTGTGGGGAGTCGGTGAGTGCAGATAAAGCCCTCCTCATGTATCAGCCTGCTCACCTGTCTGCAGCCAGACCTCTGTAATGGATAGACATGAGCTGCAACCATCACTCATACTCACAGCCTTTCTCTGTGTGTATGAGAAAGAGGTAGAGGAAAGGAGGGAGAAAGACAGAGAGAAATCGTGTGTGTGTGTGTGTGTGTGTGTGTGTGCGCATGTGTGCCTTTGTGCAGTTTCTTGGTGGGAATGATAGGTCTGCATGGGTGCATGACAGAGACAGAGTGTGTGTCTATGCATGTTTGTGTGTGTGTCCCTGGTTGTGTAACTAATGCATGTCACCTTGATTGGTAATGACACTAAAGCATACCAGTATTAACATGAATGTATATTTTGTGCCTACACAAAATGTAGACAGACCATCTTTGTTTCATGTCCAACTGACTTGACCTCTACATAGGTCAAAGGTCAGCCTCCCAGCCGTTGAACTGAACACCATTATTAAAAGTCACTGTGTGTGTGTGTGTGTGTGTGTGTGTGTGTGTGTGTGTAATTCTTAAATGTCATTATAATCTTTACAATCTGATTATGGGAGTTGCAGGTCCTGAGTGTATATGGTCAAACACAGGACCACACACAGAGCAGGGAGTTCATATTCAGAACTCCTACAGAGCAACATGGACCCATGTGAGGCACACACACAGGCCTACAGTTTATGTCTCCAAAGGGTCAATTTGCCTCAGGAAAAAGGAATGACATCACCAGTGTGGGGGATTACCCCCTTCTTCAACAGAAAGTTAAACAGTGAATCAGAAATCAGACTTTTGCTTTTGCTCAATGCGTTTGATACCCATGACCAAAACAGTCATACACTCTGACATTAGCTGTGTAACAATTCATGGGCTGGATCCTTTGGAGGTCCCAGCCTACGCTGTCTATGAAGAAACAGCTTCGGAGATACCTAAACATCAACTGTTGGTAAATGGGACAGTCTAGCCTCTGGAGCATTTCATGATTGTGTTCAAACGTCATTACAACAAACATTTGAAAAGTGGCAGCTTTTTACAATTCCTTTTTTTATTATTATTATTATTATTTTTTTTTTTTGGAAAAGGCATTTTGTGTGGTAAAGGACACTCCTCCGGGCCCTTCATGATGTTCCTTATTCACTTTCTTGGAAATATGTCCTTATATATTCCACCAAATATAAAAAGCTTAGCACTTTTACACATAAAGTCTAACTATACTCTCTCTTCTACCCACATGCTTACAACTTGCATAATGACAGTTTTCTACCTCATGAGTCTAACAATCTTAAATTGTCAACTGTGATGGCTGTGGCCACAGCCACACAGTTAGCGATAAGTTGCGCATTCACATCACCACATGTTTAGTTATGTTCATTTGCAGTCAGTTTAATACATGAAATACACCAAGTTTGATTTGGAATTTGTTTATTAAGCATTTGGGTTGGAATTACATTTAATTTACTTTGGTTTTACAGTACTATTTGATTTAAGTTATTAATTTCTTTGTCTTGTTTGAGTTACTCACCAGCCACTTACCTGAAGAGCTCCTTCCTGGTTTGGGCCAAAAGATGGGATGGAGGGCGGAGCCTGACTACCAGCCCGGGACCAGACCAACTGCTCTGACAGCATGGGGGGGAATGAGTTTTTTGTGTTGATTTACAGTTATTGTTTAAAGATATATCCCCTGTGTATTTTTAGTGGTTTGGTCCTTTAGTATATATACGTTCTCTTGTGCCTCAGTTGGGGAAGTTTTTTGTTAGTTGAGTTCATGCTTGTTCTGTGGCCTTATTTCTCAGTAGAGTCATGTTTCGTTGACCTTATGATTCTGTTGATTTAGTTAGGTTTGTTTGACTCATTTTTGTTTTGTGCATAAAATAAAAGAAGCACAGTTTTTTCAACTTTTTAAAACTGTGTCCTCGTGCCTTGGCTGTTTGGTCCGTGATACCAGCTATGTACAAGAAAAAGAAAAAAAAAGAACTTAGAGAGGACAGACAAAGTCCGCTGGAGTTGGGGTTACAAATTCAATCCATTTTTTCCAAAATTAGGTAACATGTATTCTTTTGGATTCTTAAGCAATTGGTAATTTTTTCCATTTTGAATATTACCAGAATTATTCCATACCAATGCTCCATTGTAGGTGGTGTTGGATTTAACCTAACTTCCTGGTAATGGATTTTTTACTTACAGCTAGAAGAGCCTGAAGCAGCTTTATGTCCCTCCTTAGTTTCAAGCACACAACATGACCCTGATACAAATTTTCAAAATTCAGGGGTATCTGAGACTTGAACACTGTAATTAATGTGTTATGAATGCCACTCCAATACCGGTTCACTTTGAGGCAGTCCCAGAATACATGAAAATGTTTGCCTCTGGAGAACCACATTGTCTCCAACAGTTTGAGTTTGTGTTCTTGTATTTTTCTTGATATGGGGTCTGAAAATATCTTATAACATTTTTCCAACAGTGTTCATTCAGCTTTTTACACTTCCTACAGTGTTGCGCAGCCTCAATATTCTGCTAGCTTGTATGCTAGGTGGCTAATAATAATGGTACGCATACGGATACGGGATACAGATGCAGTGTGTCTTCCTTAGAACAGGCAAGAGAAGGCTGGATTTGTTGGCCACGTTTGGAGGAGCCTTCGAATTAGGACAGGCCTTGTTGCAATGCTGTGATGTAATCGGCCTTCAAATGCATTCTCTGAAGGATGTAGTTGCTGAATTGGGGCACAGCTATGTCTGAATATGTCTGTTGGGGTTATAGTACAGCATATATAGTATAATATAGTATAGTATAGTATAGCATTATCCCTACAAAGCCCTTTTCACTTTCAGGCTTATTAAATCACATTACATAATAGGACAGTCACAGGTTTACAGGTTTATGTCTGGAAGTGAATACACTCTTGTGAGCTTCGAATCAGAGTACTTGGTTGTTAAAGACATACTAGCTGTGTTTGAAATCATCCACTCATTCACTCACTCCCTACATCGTGTTTATGATATATTGTGCTACATGAGGAAAGGCATGATGAAAGGAGATTGCGGACACTGCACTGGAATGTTCTGAACATGCGTCAACAGAGGCGCTGGATACTTCTGTGACGTCAGGTGACACATCATGTCAGCATCATGTAAACACACCGGACAATTATGGGAACATTTAAGGATGTGATTCTGCATCTTGGTTGTATTTCTTGGTCAGTAAATTGTTGAAATATTAATGGTGTGGAAGTTTGGTTTTGTCAACTACTGTTGTGTGTCCCCATCGTGAGCTGTAATAGCTTGTGTGCACGAGCTACAAGCTACTTAGCATATGCGAACTAAGTGGCTATTTGCTTAGCTCATAAGCTATTGACTAGCAGGCTATTAACCAAAAACAGTTTTCTTTATTTGAAGAAAATGCTGCTTGTTATTGTTTGAATGCTGCTTGCCCAACTCTTGTTTCTCAGGCACAGATGGAGACGAAGGCAAAGGCATCTTAGGCGATATTTGTTGATTCACTGACGTCAACAGGTAAATAACCCAAACCTGTCTCTCTCTCTTCTTCTTCTCCTCTGGCAAAACACGCATTGCATAGTGGTATACAGCAGTACAATGTAGCGTACATTGCTTGCTCACTCACATTTGGTTGCATTGTCAGGGATTAAAGTTCTCTGTCGCAGAGGCAGAGACCTTCCTACTGCAGATATTATACTTATTGGCCATTTGTACCTGATACAACCCCACTTCCAAAAAACTGAACTATTCCTTTAAGGTAAAAATGTAGCATATCTAGCTAAAAATCCTGCATAGCTCCTTTTTAATAGTGTGTTGCTGCTGTGTCCTTGGAGAGTTAGTTAAAGTAATTGTAATTGCTGCAGGAGTTGACAATGTCAAAAACCAAGGAGAGGTGTGTTAACTCAGCAACATGGAAATGGTATGCCTTTGCATGTCATAATTAAAATATTAAAATTAAATACTAAAAGACAAAGCTTTGGGGGTGTGGACATAGAATACAGACACAGATTAAACAGTTGATTTGATTTGTATATTCATCTTTGTTTAACTGGACTGTCTTTACAGCAACAACAACATTTATCATAGTGCAAAAAGCAAACATGAACATATAGCTAATGTATCACATGAAAGAGCATACAAAAATATAAAGTGCATAGGCTTGTAATGAAATTCTCACACATATTCAAGGAAAAAGAGGAAGGAAAATGGGTTATAATGCCATCGGTGACTGATCAGTACCTGAGGTTGTGCATGTACTGTAGAAACATTCAATTGTTAGCAGGAAATACAACATTTGTATTTAATTAGACTGATTTTAAAAAATCTTGCAACTTTCTTCAAAATGATGGAAAATCGTTAACTTTACATGTCAGATGACTCTGATACAGCCACTTCATTCTGGTTCGATTAGTAACATAAACAGTGGCAGTGGTGACATATTCAATTTAATAGTTTAGCTATAACAGCATCAGCCCATTACCACAATCATGAAGTTTGGGATGGCTCACATACACATGCCGCTTTAAGTTTGTTGTGATTTTGCTGCTGATGCTGACACCGCACAATCCACAAAGTGTCTTGTTTGTGTTGCTATCGAAAGTGAAAATTTCCCTTATTTCTATCTGTCTCTTTCTTCCATACATTGTCATGTTTGCTGTGTTGCATTGTCATGTCAGCATGCTACATGACAGCATGTTCCTAGGCTGAAATCATATTTCCTTACTACTGAACCGAGAGATTAGTTGTGATTGTCTGTCTTCTTAACTCTTTAGAACAAAATTAGCTCCGATTGCATTGGGTCTCAGGGCTTTGTACATAAGGGCCCTGGTGAGGGTGGTCTCATCTTAAATCCATATTACCACATTATAGGAGAAGTCGTAGCCAAAAGATGTCGAAAGAAATGCATATCCAGGCTACAGACTGGAATATTGTCATCACTCATTTATAGCTACAGTCATTTTGCATGTCATATAGCTAAATTCATTGTGGGAGCATGATGAATGATTGTGGTGATGTCTATTCTACTGTGTGTGTGTGTGTGTGTGTGTGCAGCCAGCAGGAGTAGGGGAAAACAGCAGTAGCCACTGCAGGGATACACAGTGGGCTTAGTCACTAAGAAAATAGATATCATTAGCCAGTTGCTGCTCACCCACACACACACACACACACACACAATATATATCATTAGCTGGCTGTTTAGTATTCATACCCATCCACTCTACACCTCTTGCACACACACTTCTAGGCAGAAATTAGCCAGCAGCACCTGACACTCCATCATGATGTCACTGCACGATTTGGGTGTGTTGGTGTCATCTGTGTGTATGTGTGTATGTGTGTGTGCGTGCTTGAGAGTATGTGTGTGCCAGAAGAGTAGAAGTAGAGGGTGGGAGAAATTAAGGAAAACCCGGCCTCAGCCACTGGCGTTGTAACACCCTATGGTTTCTGCAAGGAGAAGACAGACAGAGAGAGAGAGAGAGAGAGGTTCGATGGACATTTACTCGGAATATATCTTATATATAACATAGTGCATATTTGTAAGTTTTAAGGCGAACTTCATTACAAGATGAGGAGTTTAGAGCTACACTTTCAGACCTCTGAGGCCTCACAGTTGTGCTTTGACCTGCAGTGGTACATGTCAACCAGCGTATGTGTAGCTCAGGATTCTACCTCTCCCCTGTTCCTCTTGCTGCTCTCCTGGATTTGCCCCACTCTGCTGCTCTACCTCAAGCTGTTCCTCCAGCCATCTCCCCTCCAATCCCTTCACCTTGTGGTTTAAACCCATA
This sequence comes from Caranx ignobilis, assembly GCA_021432705.1. Lineage (NCBI taxonomy): Eukaryota > Metazoa > Chordata > Actinopteri > Carangiformes > Carangidae > Caranx > Caranx ignobilis. The sequence continues at coordinate 52,679,749 of MU270012.1, forward strand.
TGTTTTTGTTCATCATCTGAATCTTCATGTTTACAGGTTTAAAGTGGAACAATGCAGGATTTTTAGCTTAACTACGCTTAATTTTTACCTTAATTAGGCAGCTTCAGAGTAATTGTGATGGTTAAATAAATGACTTGTAACTTGTTACAGGGAGAGTGGAGGCTCTCTGCCTTCCACCTGGCATCTCTTGGCCAAAAAACCAACCTTGCAACATCAGCGCCTCCGACCCGGTGTCCCAGCTCTCATCTCAGCGGCACCGTGACACAAACGCGCCCTGTAAACCAGCAATTTCATGTTTATTACCGTTAAGACTATACAAAAATACACATCGTAACACATGTATGATAAATAACGTTATCTACCTATTGATTGCTTCCTCGTCGGCTTTGTTGAAAACAAATGCACATGGCTGGGAGAAGGGTTAGGAAACCGTGGAAAAGTGACCAGACTTGCATAGTTCCTCTTTAAGGTAACTGAGGATCTGGTCTTGTCTCAAAGCCACTCAAATTGGTGACAAGACAAATGAAATGTTTAATCAGTTTTGACTACCATGATTATCTGTACAGTTTATATGCATCCAGGGGTATTTTCAGTTGAGGCAAGGCAAGGCAAGTTTATTTGTATAGCCCCTTTTTACAAACAGTTTGTCTCAAAGGGCTTTACACAGCAGTTTGTTGAGGGTGTGGGATCAGGCAAGAAAGACATTTAACATGAAGAATGTTTATTTCCCATTTGTTATTAGTGTAGTGCAGCTGTTTTGTGTATGGTGTTCTTCCTCCTTGTGTGTGTGTAGGTGAAGCTCCCAGCCCTGATTGACCACTCTAAGTACACCCAGGCTTTATAAGCCCTGCTGACCTTCAAGATGGCCACTTGGTGTGCAAGTCTGACCGTTCTAGGGCCTGATCCTGGACATTCCTTTTGTTCCTGAGGCAGTGGTAGGAGTGAGAATCCCTTTTATGTTCATAATTTTTCTCTTGTTTTGATGCCAGGAGCCTAGTTAAGCCTCCTGTCTTTTGTTGTCTTTTTCTTTTCCTATGAGGTCAGGTCAGGGCACCAAGATGTTAATGTTTGTAATGTTGGGAACATGCTCATCTCAAACTGCTTTCCTATCTGAGATTTGTTTTGCTGACACTGTGAGTGAAAAAGGTGGGGAGCTCGTTTTATGTCACATCCAGGTTTCCTGCCTATATTTGGCTGTTTTGGTGTTTCTCATCACTTGGCAGAGTTGTGCCACAGGTCATTATCTCCCAGGGGAAACTAGTTGTGGTGCACAAGTATCATTTTAGTAATGGGCTTATGAAATGACCGGGAATATTTACTTATCATCATGGAAACAAATTAATAGATGTTTCCACATACTGTTGGGGAAATTCTTTGCTATTTGCTGTTGGTGAATGATGAAATAGAGACTTCAGTCAGCTGACAAGTTTTTATTTTTCTTGCAAAGAAAGGTCAGTCCTCACCTGAGCGATGATGGTAAAGGAAAGACCCTGGACATGGGATGACCTAAACCTTTATACCTGAGGAACGACCCAAGGGTGTGTTTCACACCTTTTGGTCTGCTGCAGGGAGTGGCACTCCTGATAAAAATAATTCTCTGAGGCATAATAAATAAATAACAGCATATAGGGTGTGGGTAAAGAAAGGGGGGATAAAAATGCTAACACTGTTCTCAAACTCACTGGTAGGTTTAACACACCAGACTAACAGCTCATTTGAATCACAGAAATCTTGTCATGGGAAAATAAAAATCGAATTTCCTGAAGTGAGTAGAGAAGTGATGACTAAAAAAAGCAATCCCATTTTTTCTCATCCTTCCAACTCTTAATGCATTCATCCATCCATCTCTCCATCTCTCTTTCTTTCTGCCTGTTTGTAGCTGAGGAAGATTAAACAGATGTGACAAGGAAGTTAAAGAGGAAATAAGAAGATGGAAACCTGATGGTAAGATGGTAAAGACTCTGCTGCTCTGTATGTGTATGTGCTTATGTTTGTATATGTGCATGTTTTAGATAGTTGACACAGTACAGTGCACAATTTTGTGTGTCAGAGGGGGTTTGTCTATATGTGAGAATTGACCCCATCAGTCTCACTCAAGGACTCACTTAACAGCACATAGGGGGCCTCCAGCAACACATGCTCCAGGGTGTGTGTGTGTGTGTGTGTGTGTTATGTCCTTGTATTTGTGAGGATCACAACATGTTTTTGAGCAGTTAAGTGAAGACATTTTGGCTGGCTATTTCAAAGACCTCATCATCCCCTGTTGCCCTAGCAGAGTAGTTTGCTTCCAGAATGCAGGTCTGTTAGTGACTCCCAGTATCTCTAAAAACAGACTAGGAGGTAGAGCCTTAAGTACCGGGCTTCTCTCCATGGGTCAGAGAGGCAGACGCTCTCACCAACTTTAAGTTCAGGCTTAAGTCCTTCCTCTACGACAGAGCTTTTAGTTACGGCTGGCTCAGGTAAACCCTGAACCATTTTATAGCTACAGTGGGTATGGAAAGTATTCAGATCCCTTGCAGCTTTATGTTAAAATCAAAAACAAAAATTCATTTTTTCCCTCATCAATCTACACTCACCACCCCATCATGACAGCACAATCACCTGAACATAAATTTTCAGACCCTTTGCTCTGACACTCCTGTCAGTCATTCAGGTGACATCCATTTCTTATATTCATCTTTGAGATGGTGCTGCACCTTCATTTGAGTCCAGTTGTGTTGAATTAAATAGTTTGGACATGATTTGGAAAGGTACACACCTGTCTAAATAAGACCTTACAGCTCATTTGCATATCAAAGCAAAATGAGATCCATGAGGTTGAAGGAACTGCCTGAAGAGCTCAGAGACAGAATTGTAGCAAAGCACAGATCTGGACAGGGCTACAAAAAATATTCTGCTGCACTTATTGTTTCTAAGAGCAAAGTGGCCTCCATCATTCTTACATGGAAGACGTTTGGGTCAACCAGGATTCTTGCTAGAGCTGGCCATCCGGCCATACTGAACAGTTGGGGGAGAAGAGCAAAGAGTCAAAGAACACAAAGATCACTCTGACTGAGCTCCAGAGATCCTGTGTTGAGATGGGAGAAAGTTCCATAAGGTCAACCATCACTGCAGCCTTTCACCAATCTGGGCAAAATGGCTGAGTGTCTGGTCAGTACTGCTAACAGAATAGTAATAACCCCCCACCCCTCATCATACGCTGACCATAGGCCTGAGAAAGTGGAGCATTCAAAATCAGATTTGTTTCAAGAGAGGGAGTTATTAAGCTACAATGGATATGTCTGCTACCTCCCCCAACAACACCATCATCAGAGAGATAAGAGAAAGACCACTTTTCATCAAGTCAACATGAGTTCTTGGAAGCTTACCAAAGACAAGTCAGCCTGCTGAGCAATGGAAAGGGTTGAGGGTCCAGAAACAAAGACAATTACTGTTTGTAATATTGTAAAAAGTCAAATTCAAACATATGAACCTCTAGAGCACAGGCAGAGCCCAATTGGGCTCTACCAACGAGTCATGAAAAAACAGCGTCCAACAGCACACTAATCACGTAGAAACATATTCATGCTGCACATCAAATTAAACAGAAGAAACTCGGCTACAAGTCATTTTACTTGCTCCGCTTCACTTTATTAGCATACATTTTGAAACAGGTAATGTTCAGATGTTTTATAGGTTTTGCTACAGATTTTGAGCTGCAACTGCATCATTCCAAGGGGATACTCATTCTAAAAGTTTTTTCTTTTTTTTTTTTTTTTTGGCAGAAATGAAATCTGTGATTTCTGCTGTGTGCCAACCTCATTTACTCTGACCCAGTAACGTATACACTGAGACTTGCACATCTGAACAAATCTTACAAGTGTTCCCTTTATTATGATAACAGGATTATTCAAATAGACATTGTGGTTGCAGAGATATACTCTGTTCATTATGGGCATATCATTTTCCAGCAAAATTCCAAAATAGAGGCTAGTTCTGAACAGGTTAAGACATTAAAAACAAAACCCATCACGTTTGCAGTGATGAAGCTCATTTAGCATACACCTTCAATTTTCCCACCTGGCTCCAAACAAAGGCTGACACTTTGAATCCTTTTGGAACAAGGGTGACTGGCTACCTTATCTACAGTTTAAGAGAAAAAATATGGCGAGATAAAGACATGAAAATTAAAAATTAAAACTTAAACATTAAAACTTAGCATACAAAGAACACATTGAAGTGAATGATGCAGTCCTCTACATGCTCCACCGTGCCCTCTCTCATCTGGAGGAATCTGGTGCTTATGTAAGAATCATGTTTTTTGATTTTTCAAGTGCATTTAATACCATCCAACCCAACATACTCAAAACAAGCTCAAAGAGATGGGAGCGGATTCTTCCTTTGTCTCCTGGATCACAGATGACCTGACAGAAAGGCCACAGTTTGTCAGGTTGGGGAACTGTTTTTCTGGGACATTAATGAGTAGCACGGGGGCTCCACAGGGGACTGTCCTGGCTCCATTCCTTTTCACATTGTATACAGCAGACTTTAAATACAACTCTGAGTCCTGCCACATCCAGAAATACTCAGATGACACTGCTATTGTGGCCTGTATTAGAAATGGACAGGAATCTGAATATAGGGATTTGACTGGAGTCACAAAAACTGCCTCATGCTGAACACCTCAAAGACAAAGGAAATGATCATGGATTTCCGTAGGTCCAAGCCCTCTCTTCAGCCAGTGAACACTTGGTGGTGACAGCCTATAAATATTTAGGTGTTCACCTTGATAACAAGTTGGACTGGTCTGTTAACACAGATGCACTTTACAAAAAGGGGCAGAGACGCCTCTTTTTCCTTAGGAAGCTCAGATCTCTAAACATCTGTAATAAGACGCTGCAGATGTTTTATCAGTCTGTGGTGGCAAGTTCTTTATTTTATGCTGCAGTCTGCTGGGGAGGAAGTTTAGGATAAAAGCAGGCAAAGAGGCTGGATAAGCTTGTAAGGAAGGCTGGCTCTGTCATTGGAGTAAAGATGGACTCTCTGGAGGAGGTGGTGGAGAGATACACAATGAGGATGATGGAGGCCATCCTGAACAACACGGATCATCCACTTCATAACACCTTGATGGATCAAAGAAGCTACGGTGGTGGACGGCTCCTATCTCTTTGGTGCAGGACAGAAAGATACCGAAGATCTTTCATACCCACAGCCATCAGACTGTTTAATTCTTATGCAAATGGATGATGAGCTAAAAACAAATGAATTTCCCTTTGGGATCAATAAAGTAATTTCTATTCTATTCTATTCTATGAAAAAGGCATCTGCAAAAAACCACCTACCATGCCAGCACTCTGGAGACGTCATGAAGAGAAAGGAAAGGAGAAAGGCAGCAAGGCAACAGATGAAGAGTATATGCCTCTTTGGATCCTTAGCAACTTCCAGACCTCTTCTGTCAGCCGTCAGCTTCTGGTTCTAAACCTTGAGGTAATTGATTTAATTACTGTGACATCATTATTTCTTTCTCATAGAAGATGTGTTATACATTGGAAGTGGCCTGTGAACATGCTCCAATCTGTGCTTCTAAAGGAGTTCTGCAGACACAGCCCTCTCTAGCCAGACGGCAATCTATCTCCAGACTGGTCTGGAGAGTTTTAGGAGTGCTGGGATTAGCATGACAGATACATGGTTTGAATGGGTGGGGGTGTGGGAAAGCTCTATGCACGTTTGCATGCATTTGTGTGAAGGTCCAGCGTGTTTTCTCCTCTTGGTCGAAGAAAGCGTCATTGTTTTTTGAAGTATTTCATATTGACATTTTGCTGTTCCTTTTTTTTGTACTGTCCGTGGGACCACTTGTTCCTGTTGGTTTAAATGCCCAGGTCCATTTGTTTTTGTTTTGGAAGGGGACCTCTGGAAAATTCAGTCTTGAACCACTGACACCAGGCGGAGCTTCTTGAGATGTTTTGATTGAGACTTTCCTAGCAGCAGAAGTTACATCCTTAAAGGATAAGATAGGCTATATTTTATTGTCCCAGTGGTGACCTTGGACTTAGGAGTGTCTGCATTAAGAACAATAGTAAAAGACAAAAACATACATCCTGGCATAATAAAATACAGCAGTAGAACAACTGCCTCCGTTCAGTTGCACATGCTTCTTTAGATCATAATAAAGAGATACACATATTACAGTGATACCATGATGAGCAGCACTAAACAATTTACATTACATTTAAATTACTACCAGTGCAGAATATCAGTATCTGAACCAAATGTCCTGACAGACCTCTAGAAGTTGTCATGACACTTAACTTACTGTAAGAGCACAAATGATGGAGCTTCAGGAAAAAGGTAGTGGATGATAAGACATAATGATTCTGTGCATAGTGAATGCCTGTGGCAAATCCCATTGTATTTCACAGGCATCACCAAGTCATGATGCTAATCTTGCTCCATGGGTTGAAGGTGCAAAAAAGAAAATTAGATAAACATCAGTTTTATGGGGTGTATTTTATTGGTTATGAAGGCATTGAATTGCATACATTGTATTATTTCCTGTACTTAACTACAATATTCTGGAGGTGGCACGATGGTGCAGCGGTAAGCACTGGCCTCTCTGTGTGGAGTATGAGTGATTGGCAACTCCAAACGAGGATGTGAGTGTGTGACGTTGTTCATCTCTACATGTCAGTCCTGTGATAGACTGGTGACCTGCCCCCCCTGCTCCTATGACCCTGCAAGGGTAAGCTAATTACAAATAAGGGGTGGATGGATCATGTTTCTGGCGAACTTTCTTTGTTTCTTTGTCAAGGTTTTATGAATGAAAATGTATATCATTTGAAGTTCGACTTTTTCTTTTGATGTTCTAGTCCACTGTACACAATGCCTGAGACATGACACAAGACAGAACACTGAGTCTGTAAGCTTACACAGTGCCTCTGTGTGTGAGAGCAACACAAGTCTATGATACGTTTGTGTATTAGATTTTCTACATGTTTGGGTGTGTGTTTTTATCTTTATACAAGTAAGAAAGACCATTGTGTGTGTGTGTGTGTGTGTGTGTGTGTGTGTGAGAGAGAGAGAGAGAGAGAGAGAGATGAAGACAAATATAATCAGACTGCAATCACAACTTCAAATTAAAACAGTATGTGACAAAAAATTATTTTTACATAGTCCAGTTTGCATCTGGGTGGGCACACACACACACACACACACACACACACATTGTTTTAAATTCTGTTTTACTTACTTTACTTTATTGTCACTCTAGTAGTGTCTAGTGTTTGAACAGATTTTTGACATTTACATCCGTGCTAATAAATGAAGAGAGAGAGAGACAATCAGAGGCATATCACCTCCGTTGTATTCCATATATTAGCATTTGAGTCTATAAAGGCAGACATACAGTACACAACTCACAGCTCACAACTCTAATATTGAATTAAGTAAAAATATATATTACATAATATACTGGGTAATAAAATAGATAAATGATGATTATAAATCATTATTGAAAATAAAGCAAATGTTTTACTAATGTGATTTGTAGTTTACATAAAATAAGTCCATCCTCCAGTTATATTTAGATTACAATGATAGTGTGGCTGAACCAGGGTTTTTTTTTTTTCCTTTTCATAAAATATGTATATATATATATATTTAATGTAATCAGAATTAAATTTTATCAAATCATCAATCAGTTTTGTGAATAATCAAAGAAAAAAGAAAAAAAAAAAACGAACCACATAGGGCTACACTGTTTTTGCTTTCAGTGCCCTGACTCTTTTTAAAAGAAGCCACAGGAAAAACTGGATGCTTTTTTGTGTATATATTATATTATATTTGTAGAACAGCTACCATAGGACAAAACTATGTTAACAGTATAAATAAACTTATGTCACTTTGCCCTTCTTAAAAATATTTCTTCATATGATCAATTTTCAGTGAAACGCATATACACATCATTAATGTGTTGTGCTCTTAAATTTATAAAAGGCTGCATTTTTTTCCTGTATTTTCTAAATTAAAATTCCAGAATGTATTTTTCAGTATATGTTTGCATTTCACATGTAATTTATTTTTATTATGAAAATAATGATGCTATGAATTATAATTCACTTAAAGTTTCTGGCAAAACTTTTGCAACAGTTTTTCGCCTGAAGCAAACTTGTGGTATTTATAGTTCCACGACAGTTTTACAGCTACAAGTATATGCACGCACGCACACAAACACACACACACACACACACACACACACACGATCACAATGCAGTGACAGATTTACTGATGCTAGACTGACAAGCTCAATAACAAACAAAAAGTCCACCCCTCTCTCTCTCTCTCTCTCATCATGCATCTTTGTGCTCAACCATTCTCTCGTCCTAGCCATTGGTGAATTGACTCCTTTCTTGTCACCTGATTGGTTTAATGGATCTCTCTATTCTTTTCTCTCCCTTTTTGTCTCCACCCACTTCTCTCTCTCTCTCTCTCTCTCTCCCCTCCCATTAACGATATTTCTGTCCAATCATTGTCTTTGCCATCAATCAGCGCTTAGTGAATGTGGGAAACCACGTGACAAGAAGAGAGAGAGAGAGAAGAGGAGAGAGAGGGGGTGGTCCCTCGTTCTCTGTGTGTTTTGTTTTGTTTTGTTCTGGTTAAAAGAAAGTGGAGGGTTGATGAGATGGACATTAATCAAACTAACCCCTTAGAACGGCCTCTCTCTCTCACACACACACACACACACACACACACACACAGATGGTCTTTTTATACTTGTGAGAACATTCATTCTCCCCCTAAATCCAAGTCTTAACCCTCAAACAGTCCTTAGAGGATGAAATGTCCTCACAGCAATGGTTTCACACAAACACACGCACACACTGGTACACATAATAGTGACCACAAGCATGCATACAAACTCTGTATGTGTGCTCACATATGTGAGTTTGCTTGCTCAAGGACAGATGCTCACTCACTCTCTATCTGTGTCTCTCTCTCTTGCTCGCTCGCTCGCTCTGAGCTCAGCTGGTGGTAGGAGTGTATTCAATTCCCTACAGAAGAGGAGAGCAGCTGGCAGAGCTCAGTGTTTCAGTGTGTGAGTGTATCAAGGGACATGGGCGCATTGGAGTCTGGTCTGACTTGGTAACACCTGACACACACACACACACAGATAAATGTGACAATGAAATGACACGTGGAGCCATAAAAGTTAATCACCCCGGGTGCTGTGCTACCCTACTATGCTCAGTGTTGTGGGAAGCCAAATATGGGGGTGGGCAGGCAGAGGCAGAGGAGAAAGTGAACCAGGTAATGAAAGGGTTGAAATAGAAGCAATCTAAGTCCACACAGTGAATTCCAATAATATCCACTGGGATATTATATCAAGACCAGATCAAAAGCTACGGCTGGCCTGCATGTGGTCAACGTGTTTAAAGAGGAACTATGCATGATTTTTAGCTTAACCATGCTTCATTTCTACCAAAGCCACCACCACCTAGCGTCCCTTGGCCGAAAACCTTGCAAGATCAGTATCTCTGACCCAGTGTCCCAGCTCTCATTGCGGTGGCACCATGACAAAAACGTGCCCCATAACCAGTAATCTCTTGTTTATGATAGATAAGACTACACAATATGCACATCGTAACGTGTATATGATAAATAACATTATCCACCGCTCCATGGAATGCTTTCTCAATGGCTTCTTTGAAAACAAATGTGTCTAAGGTGTTTACGTGCTATTCAGACCTGCCAAGAGCTTGTCCACACAGAAACTGAGGTTTCCCAGACCAATCTTTTTCTTGTTCGTTCCTGTTCTACAGTGAATATGTTTTGTATGTTAAGAAAATACACTTAAGTTGACTGTGAAATGTTTGTATACTGTTTGTATGTATTGCAGAGCTTTCATTTTGAAATCCACCAAGTTACTGGAAGCAGGACATAACAATGTAAATGGTGAGACAAACACAACAGCATGTGTGTATCGTGTCTGCTTCAAATTATCCTTCAGAAAGCAATGGCTGTAAGTTTTAGACATTCTTTATACGTTGAATAAGGAGTATTGATGAGTTTTATGGACATTTTTTTATCAGGTTTGTAGTCAAGTAGCAGTGTAATGTTACATATATATATCTGTGAGACAACTGTAGCTTCATACACTTACCTGCTAACTGTCTGGTTTCTTAGTCTATAATGCAAATGCAGCTCCAACAACAGTACCTGTTGTAGATGTAGTGAGTTACAGTGTTAATGTTAAGCAGTTATTTCCTCATCTGTTGTTTACATAGCCATCCACTATGTAATTTCACTCCAATTCAATGCTCTCATCCTGACTTATTTGCTGTGTGAAAAGTCATAAAAGGAGCAACAACACTGACTTCCTGGCTCGTGACGAGAAGTTTAGCTTTTGGCCCTTTACCACTACACAGTTACAGCTCTACTCAGCTTGACACAACTATCAACCAGGGCAAAAGCTATTTTAGGTATCTCTGCATTTCCTCGCATCTGGATCATTCCAGCGATCTGTAGCAGTTTTACAGGTGTGTCCTTTAAGCACGCCGCACATCTCTCCTCTCCTCTCCTCCCTCACCAGTACCCGGCTGGGACCAGGACAGAGAGTCATCACCGCTGCCTTCACCCTGTCTCTGATCCCTCCGATCAGGGGTTTTAGATCTGAGTGTGGCCAGCCCAGTTAATGACAGCAGATATCCCAGTTACCTGCTCAGCTAAGACAGTGAACCTCACCTGCTGCTCAACACTTGTCGCCTTCTCCCCACCTCTTCCCCATTTGCTGAGGTTTTATGATAAACCAAATTTTCTTTTGTTTTTCATCTTATAGGCCTATGTCCTTATCCTCTCTTCATTTCATCTGTTCTCTTCTTGTGTTACCAACCACATTTTACTTTCTCACAGATAGCCTCACTTTGCTGTAGCTTAATCCATCAGCTCAAATTTCATTTTGCATTTGTGGCCATCCAGCTTTCTGTCCACACTCTCCATGGTGGAAACGATTACCACGCACAGAACCCTCATTTAAATACTGTGGTTTGCGTGCACTGTTATTTAGCGGGTTACTTTAGATCACCTGTTTTGCATGCGCTAACCAAATATACAAAATTGTACCAGGAGCACGCAATTTAGTGCTTCTTATCTAGGCTCTCTCAGGCTCAAAGAGAGAACGGTACAGTTCTTAAAAAGTTTTCAGGAAACGCGGCATCGTTTCAAGAAATATCTGCGTACACATGAAACCACTGGAAACAACTCTTAATGCTGTAGTAGTACATATGCCAGGCCTGCATGTGGTGCTGTAACACTGCCACACAAATACACCAGAAATGGAGAAGAAGATGTGGAGCATACGCATAAAGTCTGTGCGCTGCAAAAACAAACTCCAAACAGCATTAGTTGACTAAACAGGAGAATGTTGACTTGGGGTCAGAGATGAAGGGGCTATGACATCATAATGCAAATGCCATATTGAGGCTTCCATGTGGATGAAATGCTGAAATGATTAAAAACAAAAAACAAAAAAAACTTTTGCAGGTACTATTAAACCCATCTCCGTGTGGGCAGGCCCTAAGTCTTGAGATGATCCTTGTCTCTCTGTTGTGTGTCTATGTTAATTATTCCTCTTCCAGGCATCTGGGAAACCAAACATCTGTTTGGCATCACTGAAACACCTTATCTACATGTTTAGTGTTTCCAGGAATTCATCAGGGAGCACTTTCACAGAATAGCAGGTTATCAGTCAATAATCAATGTAGTATGAAGCTATGAGGCTCAAAACGTTTTCTTGCTTACATTTTTTTTTTCAATTTGGGAGCTTTGGAATTTCCCTGCAGGATCAATAAAGTCATTCTGATTCTGATTCTGATATCAAATGTTGAATGCAGCCACTCATGCTGTTTAAGTAGGTGGGGCAGGCTAAACAACATTGTGACTGTAATGAAATTATACTATTATTGTGTGAGCTATGTTTTAGGTTTAATTTCTAGTTGCTGCGAAGTTGAGAGAGCAAGAGAGCTCAGGTTCTTTTAGCTGCCACTACATTTGAGCTCATTCATAAATATAGAGCATATAGCATAACATTCATAAATATTATCTAACTCCACTGGGGGAGACGTAGGAGGACCGAGGCTTTTTTTTTTTTTTTTTTTTTTTATTTGGCTTGTTGCCATGGTGAATTGTGTTATATGTGTTCCACTGATAAGGGCTTTTTTTTTTTAATATCTCAGCTTAACTCTGGGTCAAATGAACTCAAATTAAACAGGGCCCAGAAAAAGTCTCTAACTCTAGAGATAATAAGTTGGCAACATTGCAGCTGTAAATACCCCTTAACACCACCTGTGGGCACCAAATCATTTTGAAGGAACAAGAGGGGAAAGTCCAACTCAATTTACTTGGCATCCAGGAAATATGATCACTCAGCCGGTCAGAGATGTTTAGACTGGAGCCAGACTTTAAAGCCCCTACAAGGAACTTTTATTATGTGTTGATTCTGGCGACCCCTGTGGACAAGGTTTCTCTTTGAGGATTCCGTCCCAATATCAGCCATGATGAAAATATAGTGCTGAAATAGATTTAGGTTTTTACTCGCTATAGCAATAATAATATAGCAACAAGCCGTGCTCTAGCACCTGCTCCTTGCCCTCTGGACCAAGTAAGTGCCCTTTTGAAAATTCGTTTTTTTTTTTTTTTGTTTGTTTGTTTGTTTTTTTCAACACAATCATCTATAAATACTCGACGATTAAAAGCGTCTAATAATGTGCCAATTACCCCCACGCCCCTCCCTCCACACACAGGAGGTGTGTGTGGGCAGCGCATTGCGTCTCTGTTTCTGTGGAGACACGACACGCTGCCCACACACACCTCCTCCCCTGCCCTGACAGCCAGGTAACACACATAAATGAATCGAGTCGAGTGATTTGTTTGCCCCTTAAACCTCAGTTACCAAGCAATAACTTGCATTTTATACTCTCTGTTGTGAAGTGAGCACTGAGCACCTGCCTCCCAAAATGTCTGTGCACGCCATTGGCAACAAGTCAATAGTAATTTATAGCCTGAGTGCCTTACATCGCTTCGTTGGCCGGTGGACTGATGTCCACTGATGTCCACTGTCCACTGCCTCCTGAAGGTAAAGAGTTACACTATTTAGAAATAGCTTATCTTCCCACCAATGGCCTCATTTGTTGTTGTAGGTCACACAGAGACATCAGCAGAAACAAGAGACTTTTGCATATCCAGTTAAAAGTTCCTTGTAGGGGTTTTAAGGTAAATTTGCTATTGGTGGTTCTCAGTAAAGCTGTGCTCAGACTAAATATCCACTTTATTGATGCAAATTTGCCACAAATCCTCCTGTAAAGTGCTAAGTTTTGTTTCATGTTAATGTATAGTTGTCAAATTACTCACTAAATGTTTTTGTGAGACTAAAGCCAGACCTTTAAAATGACAAGACTCATGTCCTGGATATGGAGGATGTACTCTATGAAGGTGTGGCGCTTCATAACCGTCATGTATAGTGAAGGCCTGGTTTACGGAGGGTTTTCTCTTTACCACTGCTGTCAACCTCGATAGCCTCAAATCCTCTTTTTCTTCCCCATGCTGTTGTATAATAGAGCTTCAAGTCAGTGTGGACAGGACACAGCCACTTTACTCATGGTTGTCTTTGGGCTCAGTGTTTAGTGTTTATTTCTCTGATCACTGATATTAACACACCATCCCTGACAACCAGTACAACAAGAAACAACTTAACACTCAATCAACTAAAGAAGAAGAGAAAAGAAATACACTCTGAGCCACATCAGGTGACAGGATGTGAGGAGATATTGCCAGTCTGTGACACACACAGACACACAGACACACACACAGACACTACACAAACTTATCAGTGCTGATAGTGGCGTGTTAATGGATTAGCCTCATGTAACAGCAGCAGTGCTCGGGTGGCGTGGGCGTGTGTTTATGTGTGATAAGCAGATTCAAAGGACATATTGATTCTGTAACACTTTGCAACTACCCCAATATCCATTTGAGCCAACGTGTGTGTTGGCTCACACACATTTTTAAATTAAATTAAATTTAGAACAACATCAAAATACATCAGTGTGCAGTTAGAAACTGATACTATAACACAACAGTGATCAAAAGATATTACTGATTCTGATTCTCTAAGCTTCCAATGCTGAGGGACTGTATGAGGACAGTGCAGGCAGGACTGCAGCACTTCATCAGCATCCTGGGACATAAGCAGGAGCCTAGCATTTAAGTGCTTAGTAATGTGTAAAATCTAAAATCAAGTGTAAGAGTGACAGGTAACCAGTGAGAAGTTAAAACAGGAGGTAAATGATCTTTTGCAGGTTTGTGGTGTTGCATGTCTTGTGAGCCAAAGTTCCTCATCTCTAACTTCAAGGTCTCTAAAATTACAAGAAGTCAGGACAATTTCTCTCAGACATTTAATACTTTTTTTTATTCTGTTGTTTAATTTATTCATGATACAAACAAAGAAAGTAGATGAATGTGACAAATCAATTTAGGACATTGACATTGGCCAAATCTGATAATGGAGGGAATAAATGACCATAATTATATTGCTTTCTAAAGTCGAGACACTCAAAGATTAATGCTCACTAGTCAGAGGACGGTGATCAATGATTGAACCAACACACGACATGACAGTTACGACCACATAGAATAACATAAAAAACCAACCATGATGAACTGCTACTAAATAACTATCATATCTTTAACAGTGTAGAGGGGAGAGTGACTGTGTGTGAGTGTGTGTGTGTGTGTGTGTTAAATCACTCACAGTTTATTCTAACATTTTTATCAGTAATATTCATAAGGATGTTGACAATGATTTTATTTCATTTTTGGACTCAACCGTCTTCTTGTCAATAAAGTCATTCACAGTTTGAACCACACCTCTGACCACTGTGTGAGAAACAGCATTGAAATTAAACATTTTCCAGAGTTTCCACGGACTCCACATCATTATTCTTCTATTCTAAGCACTGTTACAGAACTACACACTCATTAGTTAAAAATCTCCAGTCTAGATGTATGTATACAAATATATAAAATTGAGGAAACTATTGCACCAGCATTCAATTCTATGCAGGTTTCAATACAGCAGAGGCCTCCATTGTTGACCTCAGTCCCTCCCAAATAGACCATCTGGTTGATGGTGCTGCAGGCTCAGGACAAATCATAGCTGCCTGTATTGTATTCCAGACACACAGGACAGGATGCTAATCTTCTGAGATGTCACAACAGACACCAATATCCTCTTAAGTATTTTCTTAAATACTTTCTGAAGTCATTCTTAAGAAATTTCTTAAGAAAACTCTACATCTAATTCATGAAGGTGTTCTTAGACTGCAGAAAAGTTTGCAGTTGTGTTCTTAAATTGATGAATGCAATCTCCTTGTAAATTGAGAGCGTGTGCCAGGTGATCCTAAATAACATAGGCTTAGCATAGGTAAACGCCCCATCAACCCTCCTAAAAGGGCATGAGACAGTGACGTGTGCACACAGAACCAACAGAAACTGAGCAGAGAAGATGAGTCGAGAAGGAAAGTTAAAATGTCCAAATGAAAATCTGCAGAGAGCATGAGACTCCAAATGTAAGAAGAACTTTAGTAGTGCTGAAGTGGAGGTACTGCTGCAGGAAGTCAACAAAAAACATGCTGTTATATTTAGTTGCGTCAGCAGTGGATGCAAAGTAACAGAAAATACAGATATAGGGGATGTTGTCAGTTGTTCACTAAATGTTGTATCTGAAGAAGAGTGCACTACTGACAAAGTAAAGAAGAAATGGTTTGATCCAAAATCTGAGGTTAAAAAAGTATTGCCAAACAAAGCAAGTGCAGAGCACTGGAGAGGACAGGCTGGTCCAGGCTGATCTGAGCTGGACCAGTACATTGCAGTCATTATTAGCGAGATTGCATTCTCAGGTGTGCCATCATAAAT
Organism: Caranx ignobilis; assembly: GCA_021432705.1. Classification (NCBI taxonomy): domain Eukaryota; kingdom Metazoa; phylum Chordata; class Actinopteri; order Carangiformes; family Carangidae; genus Caranx; species Caranx ignobilis. The sequence continues at coordinate 52,695,691 of MU270012.1, forward strand.
ATCATATTATCATATATCATGGATAGCGTGGTTCCCAATAAACAAAATTAATGTGAATTAAGTGTCTATAGTGTTTTTTAAGAGACCACAATGCTTTGTAAAATAATTTAAATATTTATTAAAAACATCATAAATGATAAGAAAACTATTCTAATTCAAATCATATAATATTATAGGAGAAGAGAGGAAAACACAATAATCAATGATTTTACACAAGTGTCAGCTCTCAAATGTGTGTAAGTGTACTCTTGAGTGTTTGTAGATTTTGTTCTTAGCTAAGGACAAATCCTGGATAAGAAAACATTCATGAATGCCACAATCTGTGTAAAAACTGTGTAAGTGGGACTTAAGAACAAATTTGCTCCTAAGAACGGTTCATGAATGAGGCCCCATGTCTTCAGTGTTACTTCCAGCTCAAGTGGAAAACAAAATAACTCCAGTCTGGCAGACTGAGAAACATGGTTTCATTCTTAAATGATAAAGTTTGTACTATTAGAGACAACATTTATCATCTTGGGTGGGGGTGGGGGCTAGTTGTAATGTCAGATATTGCCCTCCCTCTATATTAAATATAAAAGGAGGCTCCCACATGCTTGGTATAGCCCCCCTCCCTCTATTAAATATGAAAGAAAGCTGAAAATCACAGGACATATCTGTTCTGATGATGTCAGAGGTCCTGAAATGTGTGTTTCTCTTCTATAATACACATTCTACATTTCGGAGGTGACATCTTTCCACATACAGACTGCTTTTTCCTTTCAAATGGGGCAGAACTCTGTGGGAAACAGTAGGACAGACAAAGCCTGAGGGAGAGCCAGGATCTGTTACAACACTGGTGGGAGAAGCAGTTCTGTGGAGCTGTGCACCACAGATGTGCACGAAAAAACAAGCGCATCCCACTGAATGTGTGCCGCTATGGTGTCACTTTGGGTGGTGAGCGCGCATGATGTGCATCTACATTGAAAGTAATGGCACAAAAGTCGCTACGTCTAAGCAGTCCCTTGTACACACGCTTTTTTCCCTTTGGAATCAATAAAGTAATTTCTATTCTATTCTATTCTAACCAAGGCAGTGGCCAAAATCACCCAGGCGGCCCGTCTTGGCCTTAGATAGGCAGGGGAAACCCTGTATTTAAACATGAAACATGCTTGAGTGGAGTCCCAGAATAAAATATGAAATATGAAATGAGCCAGATAGGTCCCCTTTAATTACAACCATCAAACTAAACACAGTTTGCTTGTTTGTGTTCAGTGAGCTACGTGTCATGGTTGATAGTCTCCTTCATACTGTGTGAGTAAAAAACTCACAAATTCCAGCCAGCAGTGAGAACCACTGAATGAAAACACTGACTGGGGTTAAGGAGAGTGCTCTGTGCAGACCAGTTAAGTTTTTCCACACCAAACTGGGAAAGCCATTTTTATGGAACTAGCTTTGGGAGCTGTAACACTGGAACATTCTGCAACAAGAAAGAGACAAACGACACAGACAGACAAAACATAGCAGCAAGTATTTAGTTGAGATTTAAACAACCCAAGGCAGATTCACACAGGCGTTAAGACAGACAGACCCACACACACACACACAGTGACTTTTAATAATGGTGTTCACAGAAGCCCTCCTGACAGTGATTGATGTGGTTGGGACCTTCTGGGGCCAAAGGAATGACCTCTCAACCAATGAGAAGCCAGCTGCATGACCTTTGGACCAATCACAGCACTTCCAGGTCAACTGTGACCAGAGGGCGAGCACCAGGACAATCTGCCCATCTGGGAATGAATGGATGGAGGAGAAAATAGAGAGAGACCACCAGAGAGAGTAAAGACAGATAGATAGATAGACAGAGAGCTCCTCCTCCTTCACTTCTCAAACAGCCTTAGTACTTAAAAGTCTTCACTTACACATTTTTATCATTATTTACATATTCATTCATGAACAACATACAAAATTGAAATGGAGGAAACCCTTCAAATGAATTTAGCTGAGGTGGTGTTAGATGGTAACTAACACCAACCTCAGTTACATCAAGCTTATGTTCTGTTTTTGGTGCTTTAGTTTAGGCTATAGCTTTGGCCTGTCCAGGCTGACAGTTTGTTTTGCTAGCACTGAAACTTTGATGTTGTCAAAAGACGATGCGAAGCCAACTGTCCTCAACAAAGTGAACGTGAAGAAGCCAGTTAAACTATGTCAGTGTGCGGTAATTTAATCTTAATAACACGCTTGTTGTCCTTTGCACTAAAACAAAGGGAAAATGTGAGTTCTTGTTATTTATAGGTTATTATGCTATTATTTTACTGGTCCATCCAACAATGGATCAGTTCATCAAGTATAATGTGAAAGTTATCAAAATAAATGATCAACTACATTCACTGTCCCTTCCACAGAGCTGTATGATGGAAGAATTCACATACTTAAGTCAATGTATCAACATCTAACATGAGAAGTCCTACTTTAATAAAGATACATTAGTATTAGTACAAGAATATTAAAGGTTCTCTATTTGAAATTCAATGGCACTAGAAGAGGGGAGATGAGGGGAAAAGCAGCCCAGAGACAAGCTGGAGCCTTCTCCGTCACCAGTACTGGCTCTGGTCCATGATTGGAAATGAAAAAAAACTTCAGCCTTGGAGCTGTTGTATCTGCTGGGATCAGCCTGCATAAAGGACCATCAAAACATCCATAGAGTTTGTACCAGTCATGTCAGTGCCTTCATGCACTGACAGGAGGTGTCCATTCCATCACCTCTTAATGCTAATAACAACAGTGTTGTCACATACACAGCAACAGCTCAGCAATCAGCAGCTAGTTCAGTTGTAAATATACTGCAACAAGATGTTTATTGCAAACACAACCATAAACAAATGACTGGTAGCTTATTCCATAAGTGAAATGAATGATAATATTGCTCCATGTCAGTACCTCAACACATGGCGTCAAGGTCATCAGAGCATCTGACCTGAGGAGTCAGGAGCCGTTTAAAACACAAACTACATTATTTCAAGGGTTTAGTGTTTTCTTCCATAAAAAAGGACTGAATCAAAGCTATAGCCTCACTCTGCTTATGACAGTGAATTGGTAGTGCTAACTGTCATGGTGCCCCTGAGGAGGAAGCTCAACTCAACAGTGACCAGCTGTTGACAGCTGGTTAGTACAATACGTTATTTCATGTAATGGTGAGGAGTGGAGCCTCACAAAGTGAACTTCACCACTACAGCATGTGTTAAACATTATAACACACTCACACACACACACACACACACACAGACATACAAATGAGTTGGCAAATCACAGCACATGGATTGTAGCATGGTCAAAGTGATGGATAGATGCTGGGATTGCTTCTCATTCTACACCAGCCTTATGAAAATCACACACACACACACACACACACATGTGCACACACACATACAGGTCTGGTGTTTATTTACAGCCAGTGTCAAGCATCTGAGATTGATTATAAATGAACACTGGCTCATGATTAGCTTGAACATGAGGGTGCATGTGTATAGGTGTGTATGTGTGTGTGAGTGTGATATATGAGTCTCAAAGAAGTGTAGGTTAATGACTGGTTCTACATTTATCCCAGGAATAATGACTCTCTCTCTCTCTCTCTCTCTCTCTCTCTCTCTCCCTCTCCCTGTGTGTGTTTAATATGACATAAGAAGAGATACAGACCTCAGACATTAACAAGTGGTTGCAATTAGCTGTATTTTTTCATAAATCACAACATGCATACACACCCACACATGTGACACATATGAAAAGTGAGACAGTTTATCACACACATATGCACACAGCCACCACCACCACTACATCATCATCACCTATCACTTAAGGATAGATGAGACTTCTTTTTTTAATTTTATTTTATGCATTTCACGAAAACCACAATCATTCCCTAAGTAATTAACAGACTTAGACCTGACCACAGAACTGTGCCAAATATACACCCAACATCCACCACTCCCCAGCTGGGGATATATATATATATATTTCATCTGTCATCACAAAGTAATTGGGAAAACACTTGAGCTGGGAGGGATTTAAAGAAGAATTAGTACCAAATTAGATTTTTTGCATGATAATAAGAAACAGCAATGTCTGTATGATTTTGCAGTAATTAAAGACATCTGGGAACATAGTTTCTGCTGTCTTTGATACCTGCTTTCTCTAATGACAAATATATACTAATACTAATACTAAAACTACTACTACTACTACTACTAATAATAATAATAATAATAATCATCATCATCATCATCATCATCGAATTTCTCAAATTAAATCCACAAATAGTCATAGTATAAATAGTAATATTTGTATATTTTTATGTTTCTAAACTAATGAGCTAGAATGGATATATTAACCAGTAAAGGCATTAACATTTGTTAAGTAGGTGAAGTGGCAGCATGAATACAAATACTGAGGTGGAAAGCAGTTTCAGTTGTGTGTGGAAGTGTGAGTGCTGAGTGAAATCAAATGTTCTGTTTAAGTGTACTTGTAAATAGTGACTGGAGCTGAGGTATCAGTTTAAGTAAAAGCAGTTGAAATGTCATTGAAATGAGAAAGTAAGCTGAGATTGAGGTCAGTTGAAGTGGCTCTTGACGTGGAGACTGTTTAAGTGCAGGAACATTGATCACAGTTGATGTAAATTGTGTTTAAAGAGACTTGTTTTGTGTGAAATAGTGTTGAAATTTCATTTTAAGTGGTTTGACTAAAGGCAGTGTAAGTGTCAGTGTGTCAGCTGACATGTAGGATCTGAAAGCAGTGAACTGAACTGAACTGTTCACTTGGTTGTTTGTATGAAAACAGCATTTTAAAACGTAATGAAATGGAACCAGTCAGTGGTTTTCGATCCTTCAGACTGACTGTGGTAAAAAGTCTTCACAGTTTCTTTGTTACACTGTCTAGTCTGTGCTGCTCAGCAACAGCTCAACACACAAACACAAACACACAGCTGTGAGGCAGCGTGGCTCCCACACACCCCACCCAGCTGCCATCCCATGTCAGTCAAAGTCTGCCATGACCAATCAGAGAGGCCTGTCACTCCCCTTTTGTCCTGGACACCCTTTGGCCATTTTAGACAAGCGGAACAAACAGCTATTTAGACACTGTGTGTGTGTGTGTGTGAGCCTATATGATGCTGAGTGAGAAACATTTGAAAGCCTGTCTGTGTGCGTGTGTGGAAATAAAAGTGTTTGTGAATGACACTGTGACAGTTATTGACAACAAGCTTCTGTGTGTGTGTGTGTGTGTGAGAGAGAGACAGAGAGACAGATGATCAAAGTAAAAGTAAAGTAGATCAAGGCGCCACTGTTGTCATGACAACACATAGCTATGTAATGGTAACAACAACCGGTTTTTCATAAACCACACATATATGTATATAGATGTATATGTTTATATCTATATGAATATATATCCTGAAGGTATTTTTATTTCCACATCATAACATTTGCATTTGTTTTCTGAAAACACAGTCATTCAAAGATTATTTCTGTAAAACCATTAACCATTATAAGGAGGAGCTGTATTTGAAGAACAAATGTATTAACAGGAGATACAGCACTGCTTTATAACACAGAGAGTCCATATTGCAGATATATTCATTTGTAACTTAATGCAGTTTCCAATAATTTGCTGATCAATGAATCGGAGGTGAACATTTTTGTTACATTATGACACATAGATGAAGATGAAGAAGACAAGTGTTGTGTTGTTTATGTTAAGGTGTTTGAATAGGGCTATAACTCCATACACTCTGTTAGAGAAACCCTGTGGTAGATATTGATACACACACACACACACACACACACTCATGCAAACACACAAAGAATTGTGAACACTGCTGTAACCTCATTATTCCACCATCTAGTGGTCAAAAGGCAAAAGTGCATATATGGCTTTATGTACAATGTAAAGTTGTAGTTCAGCAGAAAATCCAGCTCATTAAATCCATTGGTCAATACAGAAGACTGGAGATCAAAAGAACAGAAACAGTAAATGCCTGTGCAATTGTGTTGCTTTTTGCTCTCAGGGAAAAATCACAGCAAAAAAGAGAAGCAAAAACTTTTATGAGTTTGAACCTGAAAACTGACTCAGCTGACAGCATTCTTCCCTACTGTGGGACAAATACAGGATTGTCTGATCCTGTCGTACTTGTTCTGCAAGATACCTGCCAAAACTTTGGATTCATGTCTTTGAATTTGATTGTGCAGATCGTTACTACAGGTAGATTTAAAAAAAAAATTGCAGCACTATTGCAAAGCACTCTACTGCTTTCCGGCTTTATCAGACCGCCCCTCCCCACCCTGCCCCGGCCTGCCTTCCCTTTCCTCTAATTTCATTAACTTGTCTCTACATGTTTACCTTTGCACTGGGATAAATGGTTTTTCTGTTGCTAATTGTGGATGTGTGTTTTTTCTCTTGGCTGGTTTTGTGTTTCTCCAATCAGAGCTCTGAGATCCTGTGTGGAGCTCGTTTGTTTTTTCAAGCACAGCAGCATCATTTATAACATGTGTGTGTGTGTCTGTGTGTGAGAGAGACCCATTTTTGCTGTCTCATGGGTCTGAAATGTCCCACAGAGTACAGCACATCATGTTATAAATGACAACTGTTTTCTACACTAAATAGTGAGAATTTCACTTAAAGTTAGACTTAGAGTTAGACTAGAAAAAGTAGAGGCTATGGGATATGAAGTTTAAACTTAAATTCAAGCTTGATTTTACCCTAAAATTCATCATAAAGTTAAGTGGAAAAACCTTACGCTGTATACATATGAACTGTATGCTTTGTAGTTGTATAAAGCTGGGGAGGGGTGTGTGTGTGTGTTTCATGGGAAGGTAAGATTGCTTTTTAATATTGAGTGATTCATCTTTTAGCACACTGATGATCTTTGGCCAGATGGTGACATGAGGCCCCTCAGTTTGCGCCAGCCAAGACCTGGGTTGTATTTATTTAGTTTCTATTTATTTGAAAAGGAACCATGCAGCTGAGCGCTGTAAAGGCCATGTGTTGTGTTTCTCTTTTCACTGCTCAATGAGGAATGATTGAGTTCGGCAACGAGGCCTGATGGCGCTGGACTGAGTCTATGCAGAGCATGTTTTTAGTTCTTTGTGGTGTTGATAGAATGTCAGCATGTAGGGCTGTAAGGGCGAATACACCAGGTCCAAACTGGTTGAACTTCTTTCGACCAACCATGCAGATCTGATCTGGTACTGTACAATGAGCCCAGTCCATCTCTGGAGGCATCAGATTTTAGGACCTGGGGATCTCCAGAGCTCTGTGGAGGTCTCATCCAGTCACACCAAGAGTTTCTTCCCTTTAAGCAAGTTTATGTTGGTTGTTTGAAGTTTCTAGATGTGCCAGGCATTTAAGAAAGTCAGTGAGTTCAGTTCCGTTGGACTACAAAAAGACCTAATGGGAGCAATCCTGGAAATACTAATGATTTTATGAAGTTTCCCCACAACTTTCTGGAGATATACAGATGGTTCAACAAGTTCTTTTGTACTTTTTAAAGGTTTCTAGACAGTCTTTTTTTTTTCTCGGCAATGTGAATTCAAGATTTTGTATGAGTCTAAATTTTCAAATAGTCTCTAGATTTACAGGGGCATCTCTAAGTGTCCAGATTTTTGGGGGTCCCTCTGTCTCTCTTGAGATCTCTAGGGGGTTTCTCAGACTGCTGTGCCTGGCTGCTGTTGGCTCCTTATGGTGTCAGAGGCTTGGCGTTTTTGAAGATGCTAATTAGTTTTTACAGCCCGGCTTCCAGCTGGAGCCCGCTGCAGAAAAATCACATAATTACATTTCCACATCAGATTAGAGGTGATGGTTTGCAGGCAGAACATTTGGCTGTGCTGAGACAGCCCAGTAGAAAGCTGAAACATTACCTAAACTCAGAGACGGGCCAAATGGAAAGTTGAAATGTTCCCTCAGTGCAGGGACAAAGTGTAACTTTATCAACACATGTTTTCATGCAGGTTTAGGATAGATAGACCTCTCTCTCTCTCTCTCTCTCTCTCTCCCTCTCTCCCTCCCTCCCTCTGCTCCTCCCACTTTTTTTTAAAATCCCGCCTATTATCTCTCTCTCACACTCAATCAGTGTCTCTCTCCCTTCCATTTTCCCTCCCTCTCTCTCTTTCTCTTTATCTCTTGCCCCTCTCTCTACCTTTTCTGCCTCTCTCTCCCCCTTTTTTTGTCCAACCCCTGTTCACTGACATCACAGCGTAATTACCCAATCAGAAACAAGCCAATCCATCACTGTCAAAACGATGGCCAATCGACCACTGTATGATAATTCTGTGCAGCCAGTGAAAGTGAGAAAGACTCTTTCCATGTGGTCTATATAAACCAGGAGCAGCAGTGAAACTCTCTCTCTCTCTCTCCTTCTGTCTCTTTCTCTCTCTCACACACACACAGGACAGAGAGGGAGAAGGTCTGATAACAGTAGTCACTGCCAGCAGGACTGGGATGTTGGGACGCAAATGAGACGGAAATTATGTAGAGGCACAAAAAGAGACACACACACACTGAATACTTTTAATCATATCACACTGGATGATTCATGAAAAAACAGTTACCTGCTCTTCTGAAAAGTTTTCAGAAGAGCAGGTAACTCTTCTCTCATCTCTCAGATGTTGTGACCATGATGATGAAGGACAGATGATTTTTATAGTTGTTTTAGTGTAAGTGACCCTTTTGACTGAAACATGCGAGGATTTCTGACATTTCCTTGTCAAGGTTGATACATTATATGTCACATCCGTATCCAGTGTCAGCTAGGACTGGCTCCCCCCAGTAACCCTGCACAGATTAACGGATGCCGATATAGATGCTAATTACAACTGGTGCAACAATTACTTACACTGAAAATAATGGTGATTTTACAAACACAATAAACACAAATGCAAACACTCACCATCAACTCACAGAGCATGTACTACAGGCTAAATGACCAGAGTCCAGTTTGCAGACTGCATATCTTTGGTTTTGGACAAAATTTGCTTTTAGTTTAAACTTAACCAAAAATTCGGATATTAGATTTTATTATGGAATGTGAAGTCCTCAGCTGTAATTCCTTGACACTGTGTAAAGTATGAGTTCTTTTCCACTGGAACATGTTGGCAAAATAAATGTGACTACTGTATAATCCAAACAAACAAACAACAAAAAAAAGACAGACACTCGTTAATTCTTCGACAAACATACAGTTTAATGAACTGCGTCAGTGGGTGAGCAGAGAAAATGACAACTTGTGTCAATAACATCCAATGTAAACAAAATAATTAGTTTGTCTTTGGCTTCTTTCTTTTTTTTTTTTTCCTTTTTTCCAACTAGAATATGTTCATATCTATTAAATTCACAAAATACCAATAAAATAGACAGTATTCCGTTTTATTCTTAATGTGGCCACAAAATCCTGGATACAGTTTTAAGGTCCCTTTCACTATATAGTGACTTATATGTACAAATATTACTCTACCTTAATGAGGGCATTTTAACCTATGTCCTGACAGTGCAACAGTAACATATTGCCTCTTACAGTTAGTTTCTTGTCATAAAGTATCATTACATTCATTTACAGTCTTTAAATAATCTTTACAAAACACATTAATGCCATTAAAGGACCCTGCAAACAGTCAGAACAACACAAACTTGATTAAAATGAGCAGTTCAGTGTAGTTCAGTGCATGAGTGATGTCACTTTCTTCGTCTTGTGTGTGTCTGTACTTTTTGGTAACATTATTTCAAATTGATCTGGATATGTATTTTTGTGGCAACATGTAGAAAACTGGTATTTCTAAATTTTGTTTTATGCAGAACAAAAAAATCCTCCTGTCATTTATCATTTTAAATGAAGACTTGACATTCCTACTCCACCAAAATAAAAAGTATAAAAGTGTTTGATAACCACCCCAGTTTTATAGAAAAGCACAAACGTCTTTACCTTTCTTCTTGGACACTTGGTATAAAGACCTGCTGTAAGTATGGACTAGCATCACTCTCCAACTGACCTTATTCATCAGGTCACGCATAATGTAACAAAATGCCATTGCACAGAGAAACAAAGCCCTATTTCTGACTGGTTAATAGCAGTAGAAAGCAGCCCACTATCATCCTCCCTTTAGTCTGTTACTAAAAAAATAGCTTTGGGACTAGAAATCCTAAAGTTGTCAACGAGTCTGGTCTGGGTCATTTCAGTATGGACCATTTGATCTGCTCCTTGGCCGACTGCAGAACCTGGAAACAGACAAAACAAACCAAAAAATATATATAATGTGTAATATAGTACACTGAAGCACTGTGATAAAATACATTAAAAATATGACAAAACTGCACATAAACCATAAATACAACACTTCCTAAAGAAATTAGTTAATAGGATTGAATCACTTCAGCAATAGGTAGAAACTGTATGTGATTATAAGATATTGATTAATTGACTGAGATGGAGACTAATATTAAGAGTTTTGAAATTTCAATAGTTGTGCAAGGGTGTAAAATAATCAGATTTCAATGCAATATAATTGATTATACCTCATTAATATGTACTTTACTGTATGTTATGTGCCTTTGCATGTGATTTCTGTAAGGTGACCCTGGTAGGACAGACTTGTATAGTACTGCAGTGGCAGTGTTCAACCACTGGAGGTCAGACCAGTTGATATGAACTCACAATATTTACCTCTTGTTTCTCTTCAAATTCAATGTTAAAAAAATAAAATAAAATAACCAATATCATATGCTGTTCAATGGATGTACATATGCTGTAACTGATCACTGTTAAACAGCAGCCAGTTTCCAATGACACACAGGAGGTCTTGACAAGAACTCACTAAAATAAATAAAGGCCCCACTAAGTACATTTTTATTACAGTTACATTTTGATAACATTTATTTTTCCACTTTTGACTACATAATCCTATTTCAAGCACATTTGTATGAAGGGCGACCTTTTCTATTTGTAGTTTGTTCTTAAGTTTTAACAATAACTTCTTTCTTCTTTCCACTGAATTTCTACAGTTGCTCACAAGTTTCAATAAAGTTTTATCTCTTTTTTGGGGGTAGAAGCAGAAGTGACCATCTCCCTCCTCCTGTCTGTCCCTGCAGGACCACTGTCAGTACTGTCTTCAGTCTGTAACTAAAAAAACCCAGACGGTATTTCAGCACTTGTTGTTTCTCATTTGGACAGCAGGGGGCAGTGGGAGCTCAAGTAACGTTCATTGCAGAATGGAATCCTGGGAAATGTAGTCATATGGCAATTCCATCCTACTCGTATTGTCATGGCCAGTTTTAGTCTGTTACAACTCAGTGAGTATGAGGTAATTAACTACAATTTACCTATAATACATGTGTCATTTTGCATTTTACATTTACACCACTACCCCTCTGACACAATAGGACGTTACAGACTTAATCAGCCATCTGTGGAAACACATGAGGTTTGTTCCACTGGCACTTTATTCTATAGCTTTAATTTCTCAACCTGTCACAGCCTCTTGTTGAAGCTTGAAGTTCTGACCTCCCAAACTGGTGTAAATACCTTAATACTACTTTTGAGTCCTTAAATGTAGACCTACAGGTGCATCTGAATAGAGCAGAATATGATAGAGGTCAGCAGTCTTCTCCATGATAGTGGAGCTACTGAACCAGACTAAGAGACCATTTAAAGGCTCAGGAAACCTCTGCAGGTGTTTGAAGTTCATCAGCTGATCAGAGTGTGACATCATCAGGTTACAATAGTGAACCTTTTCACTATATTCTAATGTTTTGATTTAGTGAATTTTGGGTTTTCATTCAATGTAAGTCATAATCATTACAATTAAAAGAAATAAAGACATGAGGTATTTCAGTCTGTGTGTAATGAATCTATATATGAGTTTGACTGTTTGAATTGACCTATTGAAATAAATGAACTTTCCCATGATATTCTAATTAAGTGAGATGCACCTGTACATATAGATATAGAAGAAATGCAGTTTAAGATATTAGTCCAGCAACAACAGATCTGTGGTATAGTGTAGGGCTGCAGTGAAGTTAGTGGAGACTTACATTAGAGGTGAGGGCCAGTTTCTCTGTTATGTGCTGTGAGGGTTAAAGCAACAGAAGAGAAGAAAAGAGGCTTAGAGGATGAGTACACACATACATGCACACGCACACACACATTCATTCCTGCACACAGACAGGACAAGAGTTAAAGAAAGAAGAGGTCTCAGTGATCAGTGCAGCAGGTTTGAATGAGTCCAGTACTTAAGAGAGCCACTGTGCTTTAGAGGATGTGATGTTAATCCAACAACAATCTGTTGACCCATCAATCCCATTCATTTACAGTTGAGCCTCTTAGTGCTGTACGGTGCTTTGGAGAGGAAGCCAGGCTAGTTGCTACCTGAACCATGTTAATGGGCTGATAAATACGCTGTTTTAGTGTTGGCATGTTTCTGTGAGAAAGCTAAATATCAGTGTTAATAAGAGAAATGCAGCCACAGCATGAATGCATATGTGAATCCCTGCCAGATTTTTTGTATGTAGAGGTCACTTTGCTTGACACTAGAACAGAGGATGTGCTGGAATTGCCCACAGTTACCTACAAGTGATAATCAGACCTTTGTAATGATGTGAATAAAAACTCACTAAAAAGTCACCTCCAAGGTTTGACTGTTGACTTGTGTAGCTGAGTCTTGATTTCCAGTTTGATCATGTTTGAAGCTGTTAAAGCATCTCCACTGTGTTGTGCCACAGAGCCAGGTTTAGGTCCTCTACTTTCACCTTCAGTTGGTAACACTGGCCATCTTCTTCTTTTCATTAACTGCTTAGATCGTATCATAAGATGAGAGTTTTCTCTGATCACCTTTCTGTGTGTTGTTTTCAGTTTAAACAGACTCCATTTTGGCACATTTGGTGTCATTGTTTCAGTTTCTAAGAAGAAATCCATGTCTCCAGTGGTGCCAGGATTTGAATCCCCAGGTGCTCAAAGTCCTACTTACAAACAATGCAAGTGCTATCCAAATTGTCCCAAGCTGATTGGAGCACAATGGTTGCCACTATATTTATTTTAGACTATTTAGCTATTGTGTATAACTCAGACTTGTTTTTGTAATTTATGTAAAATTGCTGTGGCAACATTTCAATTCCCCTTTAAAAAAATACCCTTTCTACATGAAAAACATCTGTGTAATGTAACAGTGTAATTGAACGTGTACCCAGTGCAGGGTATATAACTGCAACTGGTGTGTGTGCGTGTTTGTGTGTGTGAGTTACCTGGGCCACACTCTGCTCAGACAGTGGGTTCTCATCAGCCTGTAAGACACAACAACATCACTGGGTGTACCAGACAAGAATGCAAAAGCAATGCAAAACATTTCACACACACTCCCTCTCACACACATGCACACACACACACACACACAAACACACAATACTCAGGCGAAGCAGTGCAAAAACCAGTACACACAGTAAATCAGTTATATTGAAAGCGTGTTTGTTAACAGCTTGATCAGTCACTGCTCATATTAGAATCTTAAACCATGCCAGTGGTTCTAGGTAGTGTCTGTCTGTCTGTTCACAGCCTTATAGATTTCCTGTTTCATCCACTCGTGATGAAATCTAACATCTCTGGTGTTTCAGTTTTTTTTACGCTAGCACCACCAGGTGGTAAAAGTTTTCAAAGTCAGCCCAGTTCTTTACACTCACACTCTCTCACCATGCATTTACCTGATCTGTCTCGCCCGGCCCTCCTTGGTCCCTCGACTGCCTCTGTCACACTCTCATTCATTCTCTCATTCAATCTCTCGCTCCTCCTCTCTTCTCTGTCTCTCACCCTCTTGTCTGTCTGTCTATAGCAGCTGGCTCTTGTCTGTCTGTCCCTCTAGGTTACCAGTGATGTAATCAAACAGGACAAAGCCATAGGCTGGCTCTGACATTAGCTGACACCAATCAGAAGAGGAGACACAGGGAGAGGGAGGGAGAGAGAGAAAGAGAGAGAGAAAGGTAAAGCAGGTAAGAGGAGGCAAGAAGCTGGTGAGAAAAGCTGAGAAAAGCTCCAACGTGAGTCTAAATGACTCATGGCAGACTCAGGTCAAACAGCTGCTCTCATCTCTTAGAATATAACAACTGATTTTCTGTATTTGACTTTGCCATGATTGAAGTAAATGAACACTCTCATATGATTGGCAGATGTAACTGACTCTCGTCTTACCCTGTAGCTGACCTTCTGTAGGACCTGCTGAGGGTCACTCTCCAGGATCACCCTGGCAGCAGAAGGCAAGCAAGGGTTATTTCCTGACATGTTATAGACTTAACGATTCACTAAAAAATGCATAAACACTTTCACTGATGCTGAAAACAACTCCAATGGTATCCTTAGCTCATATTTTACAGTTTACATAGTTTTAAGGCACAGCAATTTGTGTGTGTCAACTGCATAAACAATACAGGTATTGTTCTATTCCATTAATCAGCTATAAACCTTATTTGTCTCTTACCCTCCGTCAATAATTTCGTCCACAACCAGGAAGACTCCCTCCATGTTGTCCAGTAAACACCTCCGCTCCACATTTTTCCTGCAATGACAAACACAACAATTGTCACCTCCAGACCACAGTCCCTCTGTATCCCATTAAATATCATCAGGAATGGTTTGATGTTTTGGGCCATGTGGTTGTTCACTGTTGCTGCATATTTGTTGAGAAGGTTAATGATATCACGCCACTGCTTCAAGTTCAGGTCCACAGTCACAAGTCAAGCTGAATAAAATTGAATTTGTCAGATATTTTTTATTATATCGTTATTATTGTCATATGCATAATAACAGCTGTAGGGAGATGAAATATATTTATAAACCAGTCTGTTCTGAGTTATCCTGACACTCTCTTATTAGCTTTTCTTGGTTGTTAGAGTAACATGTGACTCCAAGTGTACAGTGATGTAGTAATGGCTGGGGTCTGGGGATGGATGAGTAGGAGGAGGTTCTACTGAAAGCACACAGCAACTCATTAAAAAAAAAAGAAAAAAAAAAGGCCATATTTGTCAGTAATAAAAAATGTGTCTTGCTTTGGTAGAAACTCCTGCTTTACCTCACCTAAACCATATACGCCCAGTGGATACAGACTGTCTTCGGTGGGCTAAAAGCAATATTAATCCACACCCCCCACCCCCCATGTCAAGGCAAGTGGAGCATGGCTGGGATTAGTAACAGTAATGTAATTACTAAATTTCCAATTATAATCCCTTACCCTACTTACCCACTGAGACAGGTAATGTCATGAATAAGTAAAGCATTACTGCCCAGCACTGTTCCATAAATACTGCATCCATCTGACATGCTCATGTCAATGTTTAGATTCAAATGTCAGATCTCATTTGCACAACAGCTACACCTAAGAATGTGTGGAGAGCACACAGTGTGGTAAGTCACACTCAAGCATTTACGGACATTTACATACCACACAAGACAACTTAGAATAGTCTGTAATCTTTCATACTGAATAATAATATAACCTCTCAGCGTCTCTATTGCTCACACTGCATTACCACTGCATCCGTTCCCATGGCAACCACATCATGGCCGGTAATGTTGCAGTCAACAGCAAGGGATCTGAGTGTTGAATTTTACATCAGTTTCAACATGGAGACTCATTATCTCTCCGAGAGGCTGCTGTGGAAGAGGAGTGGTGGTGAGGAGAAGTGTGTGTGGATCACCATCAGCACTGATGGTGCTGAGGCTGCACCGTGCAGGACAAAAGCCACGATATCAGAGTGACGCATGTGGATGCACAAGCACCGTTTCCATTTCAGTGCCATTCTCTGAGAAGGGCAGGTTTGGGTACGTACCTGAGGATCTGACTGAGGGAGTCAAACAGGCAGTTCAGTACTGACATCAGCATCAGCTACAGAGAGAGAAAAAAACACAACAGAAAACAAAATGACACTTTTGAGGTGAAAACATTTGATAATATAAATATCAAACTTGCACCTGGAAAGATTTAATAAAATGTTATTATAAATGTATACATAGATCTATCAAGAGTATATACACATCATCTGGATATAGGAAATGTATGAAAAAAATAGTACAATATATTCAATATATTTACATATATTAAAACTGTTTATTACAACAGCATTAAGAGAACATTTCTATATATTTATGTCTTTTAAAATCTCATTCATTTTAATGTTGAACCTCAGATTTTGGGAAGGTGCTCTCTGATGGACCCGAATGGAAATAATGTCAGCTTTGTGATGGATATATAAATAATAAATAAATTTAAACATTCATACATTCACAAACATATATGTATGGGCTACATACATTTGTCATTAATCTACAAGTTGAACACAGATCACAACACTGACACATTATTTACTTGCTTATTAAATCAGATCTTAAATATTATAATATTAATGATTGTATAATTGTAGTTCATGAATAATAACACTATAGCTACAGGTTAGTATACATAGATTGCAGCTAGACATTACAGTAGTAAATACATTTTGGTGGCTTTTCCTTCCTGTGCTAGATGTTTCTGCAGTAAAAGTCTGTAGCTAAATGGCAGATTTGAATATCTGATGAAACCAGAGGAAAACAAAGCTTCATCCTGCAAAAAGAAACTCAGATTCATTTCCTGCTCTCTTGTACCTATTGCTTATGCTGTAAAACCCCACTCATGTCCCCGTCTGCCTCTGCAGAGTTACTGCTCAAGTAATTTGAGTTTTCTCATCTTTTCATCATCTTGTAACTTTGTTACTTATGTAAAACGAGCCAACTGCCTCATTATTTAAACAATGACAAAAAAAAGAAACCATAAATGGTAAAATGTGTGGGTGGAGCTGCACAACCAAACAAAATGTAGTTAGTTGAAGATGGAGGCAGACATGAGGAAGATGGCCAGCCTGCACCAACATAACTGTAAAAAAGTGTACAAGAAGAAGAACAACTGCACAGTGACAAGCAACAAGATGAACATAAGATCCACAAGAGACAACATCTGTCATCATCATGTGTTCATGTGTATTTCTAACAGGACATCAACATTTCATTTTTCAAAATCATAGTTATCATTAGTACAAACTCACAAAATTAACTGTTGAATTGCTGGTCTTACTAAAATCTCCAAGTTTGAGTCAGTTTTTTATTTTAATGCAATACTGACTTCACTGAGTCCATATTCAGAAAAAAAATTATATTAACAATTACTTAACACAGTGACATGGAACCACTTGATATAAGATTTTCAACTAAATCTTGAGTATTATTTTTGAAGTGCATCCTAACAGCCCTGCTCCCCACCTTGCTAAATGTTTACTGAACAAACCTCAGCTCCAGAGGGCGCTCCTCTGTTGCTGGCCATGACACTCAATTCTGCAAGACTCAAATCAATCAAATCCTCATTTTATTATTTTGTAAATACAGACAAAATGCATTGTTTCCACCTTACCTCATTCTCCTGTGCACTTCCTACAACATAGAAGAAGAGGTCTATGCTGCCCTTGTAGACAATGGTCATCCCCTCCAGGAAAGCTATCTCATCTAGAATGAGAGGAGGAAAGAGTCAGGTTAGAGGTGAAACGTAGAGTTAGGATTACACTTGACACATTTGAGGGTTATCAGAGGGTGTACTCCCAGCCTGAGCTGTAAACGCCCATGTAACCACCTATTTGTTGTTAGCCCATTACGACATAAGAAGTACCAACTGGGCATACAGTGGAAAACAAACGTGGATGCAGAGTTTTGTTATTAACCTCATCCTAGAACAAAAGACATCCAAGTGTGTTGTAATTCAAGGGACTATGTGTAAAGTATCTGTAGTATGTATGCATGGAATAGCTGACAATATATCACACATGTTTGGAATGCATCCTCTCCTCTCACTATAAATGAACATAACTAGGCCTCTGTATTGTCATCAGCCGTCTGTGCATATGCGTTTGCAAGTGAGTATAACTGGGGCTGGAGAAAGACACGCTTCTCAGCTGGAGATATAAGAGAGAGGAAAGCAAAGTGAAAGAAAAGAAAAGTTTTAGAGTGATGAAGGTGTGAGGGAAGGGAACAGCGAAAAAACAGGGAGTGGAGTAAGACATTAAGTAACAGAGCAGTTGGACAAAGAGAGGATGGGGGGGGTAGAAGGTGGGGCTATCCAATGTAAAAGATCCAAGAAAGGGGAGAAGGAAGAGGAGACCAGAGGAATGAAGGAGGAGTTTTGGACAAAAGGAGGAATACGGTGACTGGGTGATAAAGAAGCCGGGGGTGGGGCTCAGGTATCAGATGTGAGAAACTCCCACTTCCCCTGAAAATGAAACTTCTTCTGCAGCACCTCAAAACACATGAGAGGCTGTTTGGTTTCTCTGAGCAGCCACATGAAAGTGGTCTTGGTTTGAACATTATGTAAAGAAATGTTATCAAGTTATTCTAAATGATCCAATTTCTATACACCAACACCAACACCGCAAATGACCAAATATGGTTCAGCTCTTTGGTGGAAAACAGGCTCATGTGAAAAGTGCTCCAGGCTAGTATCATGTTTTAGTCTAGTTTTGGACAGTACAAAGCTTGATGCTTAAGAGACGACATTGGAGACCTGTGTGAGTGCAAGTGTACAGTACAATAGACAGGAAGAGAGGAACCAGTGGAGAGCAGCTTACTGTCTGCTTTGTGCGTCTTGTTGAAAACATTCCTCTCAAAGTTCTTCTGCTCCTTCATTGAGGGGTAAAACACAGGGTCGTAGTACTGAAACAGAAGCATACATGAGAGAGCACATTAACTGGCTGTTTCATTCCTGCTCGGGCCCTTCCTATTCAACACATCACAACAGATGATGCTGCAGGAGGGGTGTGTGCAGACATGTGGCTCATTTGCTTTGTTCTGATTCAGGGGCTAAAATGACACAATTGTTGCATTTTTTTTTTGTGTCGTTTGTGTTCACATGATAACAGTCCCAAGCAACCCAAAGTTGTAAACAAATGTCATACATGAACCAACTGTTCTCTCATTGGTCAGAAATCTTACCCAGAAGGAGGAGGATTTACCCGGAAAAAACAACACCCGTGGACCATCAGCAGTGCGTGTGTGTGTGTGTGTGTGGCTAGTTTGTTTTTGACTCAGTTGTGTCGGTTGCTGAGATTATTACGTTCTCACTGCAGATGAGCCGCTCCAGGGCTCAAATGGAAGAGAGCTGAGACCAGCCCTTCTTGATGATCTCGGCCCAGCTGCTGTGATCACATCTGACCAAACAAACCCATCTTTGGGGTGAATGCTCACTGTTTCAGAGCCACTGCTCCAAACAAACCAAGTCTGAATAAACCCTAAGTATCCTCTTAATGCAGGAGGAGATGATATCAGTATTTTTGCACATTTAAGTTGTAAATGTTTGTAGTTTGTAGTGTGTAAATGTTGTTTTCACAGCAACAAACCCTTTTTTATACTATTGATGTTTGGTATCAGTAATACCCACGCAGTAATTAGCTCTCTAGTGTAAGTAGCGGATTTCATTCTGCCACTCCTACCCTACATTGAGTTTGCCTTCACATGCACTTGAACTGATGTGTGTTCCTGTTTGTGATCTGATCTGTCTACTGCTCACACTTGTGTAAAGAGAAAGGTATTAAGTCTTTTGTGTCTCAAGAACACATGTGTATAATTGACTCAAGTGATGCTACTTCACTCAACATTGGTTGAGGCCAAACCAGAACCTCCAAGGCCAGAGTACCAGAGACTGCAGTTCCTCCAACGGCCACTAGAGGTCCAATCTGCCTGCTCAGCAACTGTACTGCTTTTTATTTTATTTATTTATTTTTTTAAATTTCTGCGTATCTCACTGATTCAAATTGTATTAAGGCTTAAAGCTCTGCATAGTTGGGGGCGTCTCTGCTTTGAGTGAGTGAACACATGGTTGCCACTTAGGATGCCCCCAAAGTCTCAGCACCATGAACGCGCCCATCTCTTTTCCTATTTTTGGACTGGTAGCAGAGTCAGGCAACACTACAATAGCAATGGTGCAGCAGATCATTCTTTACAGTTTGTTGGGCTACTGTGACTACTTGTGTCATCTCAGAAGGAAGAGGAGGTAACTTGTGTCATTTGTTGTTGTGTTTTTTCCAGGATTCTGATTAGTTAGCATGGCTTTGTTACACTACCGCCTGTAGGTTTGGCATGCTCATAGTAGCTCTTAACAGTGTATTTATGTGAGTTTGTGTAAATTAAGAGCTCTTTTGAAAATGAAATGGTGTGAACGATGTTATTTTTAAAAAAATGTTGCGGGAAAATATCTATCTTTGTAAATACCCAGCTATGTGTAAATGTGACCTGAAACAAAATCTGAGGTGTGGAGTTAGCACACTACTGAAGTCTGCTCCTCATCTCTGCTTGAGGGTGAAGGCTCCAGATTAAATTAGCTGCTACTGGCACAATACACTGTTGTAGTCCGACACATTGCTGTCCATTCTGCACTGCCAATACTTCACATGGTGTCACATTAAAAGAATTCATCAGATAAAACACAGGGGGGCTTTTATTGTGGAGGAGTCACAACACAACTCATATTTTGTTACCTTTGGCTTCGTGTTTGGTTTCAACTGTTTCACATTTTGAAATCCCAGTGGAGAAAAACCTTGAGGTTTGACTGGGGAATCGATATATTGAGTAGTTTGGGGCTTTGACATAAACAAATATAAATAAAGGACAGTAATTACATAACTCAAACTAGGCAGTATATTCATTTTCACATGGGAAGAAACTTGTACTGAGGACCATTATACTATTCAATCAATCACAAATTTTGATAATACTGGAACACAATTTTACAATAGAAAAAAACAAAACAAAACACACCAGTATCACAGATGTTCAGATTTAAATGGCTCCTTCCAACAGAATCTCCAGTGACCATGGTCTAAATTTTGGTAATTAGAAGTTAATGAGCTATAGCATGTAAGGTCACCTTCACAGTACCTTCACCTTACCTTTGACAGAAGTCTGTTGCCATCATTATCGAGGATGAAAACAGCTTTCACTGTGTAGAGGGAAGGTTCCTGCAACATTAAGCACAAAGAACATGTTAAATATTTCAGCTTTGCTGAGTCACCTCAGAGGGACTTCTGGGACATAATGCCACAGCTCCAGCCCTCTCTCACCTGACCAATGTGTTGTATCAACCTTTATTATCCAGATAAACCCTGATTTCCTGGAAACATTCTGTTTACATTTCACATCAAAACACACATGTAGCCCAGTCCGCCCAGTGTCTACACTAAACACTAGACACTATTCACTGTTTCACTTCACATGCTTCACTCCTGGTTTTAACGTTAATCTCTTCCAGATGTGGAAATGACCAAAGATATTTTCCATTCTCCTGCACACCCTCCACTCATCCTTTCTTCCATCCATCCTTCCATCTGTCCGAAGAGTTTTCAGACCCGGGACAAAGTTCTGTTATGCACTGACTAGCATAAATTCACAGTCAGAGTGTATCACAGAACTTTGACCAGGAACTCAGAGCATCCACTTTCCAACATCACCTGGGTCGTTCAAACAGTTAAAACCTCTAATGGTGCTAGAGATAAAGATTCAACAAAATCATCAGGAGTCATCCTCTAAGGAACTTGACTATCTGTAAGAACATTCAGGTAAATCCTTCCAATAAATTACCAGTCATTTTAATCTAGACTACTTGGGGAACAGGAAGTCTCCTGGCCTATCAGCTGTCTTCAGATACACCTGTAACTCTGGTTGGTCAATGCTGTCATGTGTTCTATAAAAACAAATCTTGGTTGGTATTCATGCTGTTGGAAATCTGGCTGCAGCAGTTATTTTGAAATCCAAGTTTGTGTCATTCATTAGTTCTAAACACACTGACTAGTAACTTTCTTCCATGACATAGCAAACTGTACCTACAGATTAATGTCAGCAGAAAGTCAAAACAAAGTTTTATGTTAAAACTGTTTCTGAGTCATTTATTTCTGTTTATAGCATAACACAGTAGCAGTACTTTATCAAGTCCAACATTTAATTTGTCAAAGTTGATTAATTAAAAGGTGCCCTGTGGAGTTTTTTTTAACCACTGTGCTGTGGTTATTTACAAGTCCCTGTTTCGTTTGTATATTGGAGGCACGTGCACATGTTCACAAGCATGTAATATGAGTGATGTCATACACATTCCTTCACACTTTTCTGCTGATCTCAGGCACATAGTGGTAACGCGCCAAAAAAGGCAGTGAAGAAGACTGCAAACTAGCCCACATGGATTTCAGCAATAAACTACAATTTTTTTTTTATGCTTCATGAGAAACTCTGAATGCATTTGTTTACATACAAGAGAAAACACTAATCCCCTTTAAGGTGTTTTTTTTTACTTGTCTGTGACCTGGTCAGCCTGCACACTTGAACTTTCAAATGTTAAACAGTGTTTCAATCAGGCATCAGGTCAGACTTCACTATTCTCTATAGCCTACAATGGTTTGGATATTAAAAAGTAGTGACCCTGTCAGAGATACTGTATGTGGTGCAACCTGTTTTTAAATGTGCACATATTGTTCCCTGCTACTAATCACCTCACAGACAATCAGATATGGGGCTTTGTCTTACGTTTTATTGTCTGGATCACGTATGTCACATGTGAATGTAAAGGGATCAGGCCTCAGTTTTGTTTCAACATAATGAAAGATTTTCTCTGTGCATTTTTATAAGTAGGTCATGGATTCAGACAAAACCATAGACCGATATAAAGGTCTGGAGACTTTTATTCCCCCCTCTGACTAAAAAAAAAAAATATATAAAAGATTACAGCCTCTTGCAGCCTGGACCTGGCTGTTTTTTTCTTTCTTAACTGCCATTTTCATTTACTTTTAAATTTGAACCACATTACTGGGAAATCATACAAACAGACCATTCTGGGCTTTTAGCAGATGCTATAATACAGAATTTCTCTAACAATTACCTTTGTAAAGCATATTATACAATGTAAAAAACACTTTAAGACATTTTTTTTAAATTTCCATCATGCTTGGCTGCACAGAACCAGATCACTAACAGCTGTGTTTAAAGGAGCCCATATACTAGAGAAAACCCTTAATTTCCACAATTACCAGGTTTTCTGATCTCTTCAAAACAAATGAAAGTCTAAATTTGGCACATGCTTGGATGCAGCAAGAAATACAACCAAAAGGATTCATTATTCTTCCAGAGTGAACATAGCATGGAAGAAAACATCTCGAAGGAAGAGTTTGACATTTTGGAAAATGTGCTAATTAGTGAGCTTTAAAATGCAATGGTATTTAGCAACATTGAGACACAAGCTGGGTCTCACTGTTTCCACTATTCCTGCTAAGCTATGCTAACAAGCTGCTGGGCAAATAGCGCAACTGTGTCAGTCTTCTAACTCTAAGCATGAAAGTGAAGTGTATAAACTTAATTTGGGGAAAACTAACTTTTAACACTTTCTCTGTCTCTTTTATGCTTTTTTGATAGTTTGAAGCTTTAATTCCCTATGGCCCCTCAAGATAGAGTACATATAAAGAGCACATACACCACACACAAAATACATTACATACAAGTCTGTGAACTGCTACACTGGTGGTGCTAAATAACTGTAAGGAAAGTGATTGGCTCATTGGATAAGCATCAACTCCTGAAGTTCAACAGACAAAATGTGTATTCAATATCTATTATGATACGATACAATATAAATGACTTTATTAATCCCCAGTGAATTCTTTGGTTTGGCAGATCATCTACCATTTGCATAAAAATTAAAAAGCCTGATGGCTGTAGGTAGGCCTACAAAGGATCTTGTATATCTCTCCATCCTGCAGTGAAGAGAGAGGAGCTACCAGACTTTGCTGCTACCAGTTGTGCATGTTCTAAAGCCTTAGGTTAGGTTATCCCACGCTAGTTTAGATTAGGTTACACTAGGTTAGCTTGGGTTAGGCTATGCTAGGCTAGTTTCAGTTAGGGCTGGGGTTGCAGGCATTTGTAATTAAGTTCAAACACCTGTTGTTCACAGTTATCTCTTTGAGATCCACCAGTCAGCCTCAACATTAAAACAGGTGACTGGTTTTAGTGTACAGAGATCAGTCACTAGTTTAAAATCAAGTTTCCACCAAGGTTGAGACAAAGTGGTTAGGAAATGACTGTCGTGTCGAACAAGAGGTGCTACAGAGTTGTGTCTACCATGGAAAATGTATCAGCAAAAGCTTTTTGTGCTATCATCAAAGGGACTGTGACTATTCTTATTATTCTTATTCTGTGAAATGGAGCAGTGCTACTCTGTGATATCATTGTTTCAACTTGCTATGTCAAAGACTTGAATGAGTAAACCAAGAAACAAAGAGATCAAATGTCATGAGATTCCTCATACTGATGCTAAATTCAAAGCGTGGCCAGAGACACTGATGCAGAAAGAGGGAAAGACAGTGGGGGTGAGAAAGGGAGGAAGGACAGAGACAGAGGCAGGCAGAGAGAGATGGGTGAGACAGCGAGAGGAGTGTCACAAGGAGAAAGAAAAGACAGAAGGAAAATAAGACAAGAAAATCTGAGCTCACCTGATCAGTTCGCCTGTTTCAAAAAAAGCAGCTCACACACTCAAAATTATAAATTAACAAATAAAAGCTCAGATGTATTGAGAGCACAATCCAAAGTATCACAAGTGTAAGTTCTCTACTCAGCAGGCTCCTTTATTCATTAACATGTCAGCAGCAGCCTGGAGTGGAGACATAATGTTTTTTTAGGTTAATCATAGTAACCAGAGCTCTCAGGTTAATGTAGTCTGTAAAGTACACACCATTCAGAGCAAAGAGCTTCTACACTATGGTGCACTGTTAATACATCAACCCAGAAACATCAGTTTTAACAACCTGACTTTTACATTTGACATGTTCATTTGTTGGAAATATTTTTACAGCAGAACAGTGTATCTTTATAGATGCCTTAGAACGTTTAGTTTCAGTACACCAATAGTTCCTGCACCTCTTAATCTGCTGAAATCACGCGAGGAAGTCTTCAAGTAAAGTACCTCGAGTAACTGGGTTTTGGAATAAATGGACTTTGCAGTTACTTTCCAACAACTTGTGAAACTGAGAAAAAAGACAGAATGAAACAGAAAGATCTGAACAGGAAACTGACAGATATGAGAAAGGATAGGGGTTAAAGAGCGAGGGGGTGAGAGACAGGCTGGATAAACGGTGCGCGAGGGAAATGAGAGAGGGAGAGAGAGAGAGAGAGAGAGAGAGAGAGAGAGAACAGTGGACGTGGCACGTACTCTGCTCTACACGTCAACCGATCTGTGCACATATGCTGCACACAAGCAGACATTTAAACAGCCGGAGCTGCTCTCAACTATTCAACTCTCTCACACACTCCTTCACACTCTACATGTGTCACACAAACGCACACACACTGGATCACGTCTCCTGTCTGTTCTCTACAAGTGATCCCAGGCTGCAGGAAGCAGAACCGAGGTTTTTTTTTTTTTTTTTTTTTTTTACCCCGCTGTCCTGTTGAGCTCTGAGCTCTGCACTGGACTGAGTGAGGAGAAGCGTGGAACAGCTGCATATTGTCATGGAGTTAACTTCGCAGCCTGATAAGTTGTCGCATTGTAAACAGCACTAACCGTCTGTACTATTTTTACAGTCGCAGCAGGACAGTGAGAAAAGTGTGGCTTTCAGACGCGCTGGCTGCTGCTGCTGCTGCTGCTGCCGCTGCACAGGAGACAGTGATCAGATCAGATCAGGCCTGGGCGTCTACACTCTAATAACCTGAGCCACGGTGTGGATCACACTCACATGAACGCACTGACGGAGGAATAAAACCTGTTTATGTTTAATGAACGGGCTGCAACCTCCCCCTCCTCGCCCCCCTCCTCCTCCCCTCTCCTCGGTTCCCCCACTATTCCCCACCACCGAAACTGCCATAATGCAACAAATGTCTCGCACCATCATGCTGGAAACAGTAAGAAATGAACCGCACTCACTTCCGACAGAACAAACCCCGCTCCCCGCGACCCAACGAGTCGCTTCCCGAGCTCGGTGAGGCGGTGGAGAGACTCACCAGAGACGAGGAGTCCATCGCTGCCGCCGTGCTCGCTCGGTGTGTTGACGTGGACAGCTCTGAGCTGTCACACCGAGATCACTGCTGCCTTTTTTTTTTTTTTAATGGAGCCGCGCTCCCGCTCCCACAGCAGCCAACCGGAGAGAACCACAGGACAGAGTCGGCAGCCGAGCGCGCTCTCGACAGCGTTCGTGCTCTTTGGCTTTTCATAATAAAAGTCGCTGCTCCTTTAAAAGGGCAATTTACATTGAACGAAGTGCCTATGTTGTTTCTACTGTGGCGTATATAGCCTGGCCTTGGTTATGTTTATGATATATATTTTGAGGATGGTCTGTTGTAGCATTTTTATAATTTTTTATATTATATTTACCCATAGCCTATCTTTTTCTTAAAGGAGACATATTATGCCCCTTTTCCACAAATGAAAATAGTTCCCAGGTGTCTTAAAGACATGTCTGTGACATGCATCGGTCAAAATACCCCAAGGATCAAACATCACAGCTCTTTTCATCCACTCAAAACAGACCTGTTCAGAACGGTCTGTTTCAGTGCCCTGTCCCTTTAAATGCAAATGAGCCACTGCTAGTCCCGCCCCACCCCTTCCACCGGTACCGGTACAAGGTAGGGGTTGATAACTAATGACATCATTATCGGACAACCGAGGGAAGAGCTCGCAAAACCACATGAATTTCAGCCTGTGGAGCAAATGACAGATTTGTTTTGTCAGTTCTCACATTTTGGGGCCAGAAGGCAAGACAAACACCCAAACATGTGTTAAAGAGCCTTCAAAAGGTGATATTTCCATGATATGTCCCCTTTAACTCTTGTGTATATTGCATCTTCTATTGGGAGCTCTGTAACGATATAATTTTTCCTCCAGGTCAATAAAGTATTTCTGCTTTTGATTCCGATTCTGCCGAAGTGATTCAGCACTTGTATTATTTTATTACCTAGCCTACAATTCCACCTCATTTCATACTAATAATTTCAATAGGTTTTTATGTTGGTTTATGTCTTTTCGTGTATAAAATATGTTTTTTTTTTTCTTCTTTTGAGAGGCACAGTCTTAGCAGTTGCAGTTCCTCCCACAGCCCAAAAACATGATTGGTGACTACATTGCCCATAGTGCATGGACCACACTGACCTGTACAGGATGTACGCTATGTCAGCTGGGATTGGCTCCATCCCCCTCCCCTGATAAGCCGTATACACAATGGATAGATATTATGATATTTTTTCATATAGGCCTACTCAACAAATTCCATAAAAATGACCACGGTGTAATTGTGTCTGGGTTTTCACCAGTGTTAAACTCTCAGTAGCTGAGAGTACATTCATGTGCAGCTGAGCCATACACAAATGACTAATTCCAAACAGTTCAAAAGGCTCAAGTATTTGTGCAAGAGTTTTATTAGTCCATGGACCAGACCTGCCTTGTGTCAACAGTCCAGACTGCTGCTGCTGTTTGTGTAATGGACTGGTGAATGTTTCCTTTTCTCACTTTTAATAGCAGTCAATTATGGTCTGAACTCCACAGTCTATTGTGTTGAGTATTGTTGCTGACCATGTTCATCCCTTCAGTTTATCATCTTCACATGGTTACTTCCAGCAGGTTAATGCTCCGTGTCTCAAACTGGTTTCATCAACATGATAGAAAGTTCAGTGAACTTCAGTGACTTCCACAGTCTCTAGACCTGGATCCTGTAGAAAACCTTTAGGATGTGCTAGATCAGGAAGTTTGCATCTTAAATATGCAGCTGACAAATCTGCAGACATGATGTGATGCAGCCATGTCAACACGGAGCAGAGTCGCAGCGGAAAGTTTCCAACATCTGGTGGATACATGACATGAAGATCTGAGGCTGTTTTGAGAACAAAGACAGGCTCTACCACATGTTAGGGTTGATAATAAACTGCTCTATGCCATCCAATTTAAATGAATTCATTATGAAAAGCACTTTTTCAGATAAATTGTCATATTATTGGCAGAATTCCAGTAAATGAATATTGACCTAAATATACAGCTTTGAAATAAAGAATCTAAATGTTAGAATGACTCCTGCACATGTGCTTCAGTGATCCTTTTGTAGGATTTACTACATTTATTCATACAGATTTCTTCAGTAAACCAGTTTTTACAGCCATATTCATGAAAAACTACTTGGTGATGACATCCAGCTCACACAGCTTCATGAAATACCTGCAAATTCCTACATTTGACTGTAACTTATTAAGTTGCATGAGAGCAGGCCTGACAGTCAAATTAGGTAATTTCCACTCATGAGAAAAAGATCAGGCTTAACAATAAAGTTGGACATCTACTCTGTGACATCATCCACAGGTTTCTGAAGCTCAGTATCATCTTGTCACTATCTGACATCACCAAATTACCAGCTAATACAAAAATAGTCAAAGAGGACAGACACATGCAGAACTGAGACTTCAGTAAACGCTGGCTTGTGGCTCACCTCCCTGTCAATCAAAGCTGCATGCCTTCAGTCATGCAGAACTTTATGCCTTAATAAAATTTAAACAGTGAGTTTGAGTTTTCGTGATGGAGGAAATTAGCAGATACCAGGACCTGTTTTTGTCACCAGGCTGTAAAGATGCTTATTTCTGCTGTAAAGTTCCATTTTGACCCAGGAGCCTATGGGCATTAACCTTTTTATACAGTCTATAGAACTGAAGTCATGATGGCTTCATTTTATAGACTCAGAGGTTGATCCTTCCTTCCAAAGATCCAGCACCAGTTGAATCATGTTAAGCAGCTTTCAAACAAACCACTGCTCATTGTAACTACACAGCTCCTATTTTTTATCATATAACCTGCAAGCATAGTTTTTTTTTTTTACCATGCATGTTCTTTAATGTGTAGGATGTTGTGGTTGTGTTGGAGGTTAATGCTGGTAGAATTGAAATAGGTGGGACCTGCACTGTACTATGTTCTCCCCATGAGAGCTGGTTGGTGGACATCACATTAGAAGTAGAATCATCTGTCAAAAGTAAAATTTAACATAGAAAGAATCTAGAAAACAACAACAACAACAATAGGTTACACAAAAGCAGTCAAGTCTTCACATTTCAAATCTTGAATCTTTGACAATGAGGCCACATCCTATTCCACTCCTTACCCCCCCCCCCTCAACATGTGGGCATCTCCATGATGGCACCTTCTTCTCCTCCACAAGTGTGTTTCTCCACCATGTCTCCTCCTCCTCCTCCTCCTTCACCTGGGTACATCTCCACTGCTGCAGCTACTCCTCTTCTCACACCTGTTCCTCCACCTTTGTTTGTCACAGAGACAGGGGTGAGGCTGGAAGTCAGGAGACTTTGCTCTGGGAAGTGTGTGTCCAAGGCTGCTTAAAGACTGTGCTGCCCAACTGTGTCAACCTCTCCACAAGATCTTCAACCTGAGTCTACAGCTGGGGCGGGTGCCGGCTCTGTGGAAAACATCCTGCATAGTGCCGGTACCAAAAAGAAAATGTCCAGCTGAACTAAATGACTTCAGACCGGTGGCCCTGAGCCGCTGATTCTATGCCTACTGAGGCTTGAGGTCAAAGACAAACTAGATCCCCTGCAGTTTGCATACAAAGAACCACTGGAGTGAATGATGCAGTCCTCTACATGCTCCACCGTGCCCTCTCTCATCTGGAGGAATCTGGCGCTTATGTAAGAATCATGTTTTTTGATTTTTCAAGCACATTTAATACCATCCAACCCAACATACTCAAAAACAAGCTCAAAGAGATGGGAGTGGATTCTTCCTTTGTCTCCAGGATCACAGATGACCTGACTGAAAGGCCACAGTTTGTCAGGTTGGGGAACTGTTTTTCTGGGACATTAATGAGTAGCACGGGGGCTCCACAGGGGACTGTCCTGGCTCCATTCCTTTTCACATTGTATACAGCAGACTTTAAATACAACTCTGAGTCCTGCCACATCCAGAGATACTCAGATGACACTGCTATTGTGGCCTGTATTAGAAATGGACAGGAATCTGAATATAGGGATTTGATAAAAGCCTTCAGTGACTGGAGTCACAAAAACTGCCTCATGCTGAACACCTCAAAGACAAAGGAAATGATCATGGATTTCCGTAGGTCCAAGCTCTCTCTTCAGCCAGTGAACACTTGGTGGTGACAACCTATAAATATCTAGGTGTTCACCTTGATAACAAGTTGGACTGGTCTGTTAACACAGATGCTCTCTACAAAAAGGGGCAGAGACGCCTCTTTTTCCTTAGGAAGCTCAGATCTCTAAACATCTGTAATAAGACGCTGCAGATGTTTTATCAGTCTGTGGTGGCAAGTTCTTTATTTTATGCTGCAGTCTGCTGGGGAGGAAGTTTAGGATAAAAGCAGGCAAAGAGGCTGGATAAGCTTGTCAAGAAGGCTGGCTCTGTCATTGGAGTAAAGATGGACTCTCTGGAGGAGGTGGTGGAGAGATACACAGTGAGGATGATGGAGGCCATCCTGAACAACACGGATCATCCACTTCATAACACCTTGATGGATCAAAGAAGCAGCGGTGGTGGACGGCTCCTATCTCTTTGGTGCAGGACAGAAAGATACCGAAGATCTTTCATACCCACAGCCATCAGACTGTTTATATGCAAATGGATGATGAGCTAAAGACAAATGAATTTCCCTTTGGGATCAATAAAGTAATTTCTATTCTATTCTATTCTATTCTATTGTGGCTTTGTTGTGTTTTAATACAGGTGATCTCTTCATACTTCACACCTCTCTGCAACCTACTGTGATGAAATCTACTGTGTGTGTATATATATATGTATATATATTTACAGTGATATGTTTCGAAGAAATTCATCAATAAAGTTTTGAGAAGATATACACTTTATCTATTAAGAATAGATCACATTGTCACCTCTATGGGTGCATTAGTTTTGGTGATGACTGGATGTCACAGTGAAATCGTCTTGACAGTTTTATAGACATGTGGTATCCCTGTTATACATTATCACACACATTTTTTCTTTTCTTTTCCAGTGTTTTCATTTTCACTGGTTTATCTTAGCATCATAAATTGAATGTCTTTAAAATTGCAGTCCTGACAGTCGCAGGTTTGAATCACAATGTAAAATTGCACAACCTTGTTTTAATGATTGTGTTCTTGTGTTATATTAGTGAGTCACTCACAGCAAATGTCATATGGTTAGTCTAAAGGCTGTCATAATCACATCCATATCCTGCAGGAGGCTCTCTCATGAAACACTATGAACAGTACAGACAATATTTCTCAGAATTACTGTATCAAAGTGCTTAGCTCTGAACTGAATGAGCTATGGCTGCAACTAAGCAGAATAGGACTTTCAGGGAGCACACAGACACCCACACTGGGTCTCAGTGGACTTTTTCAGAACTGAGCAGATGACTAAGTTCACATCACACAGACCCTGGCTGTATTTTTTTTCACTGAGGTCTGTCATGATGTTGGCATATTTTGTCACAGCCTGTACAAAGCAGTGAGTGACAGCAACAGTGTTGCATGAAGGAAAATATGGACACTGACTTCACATGTGCAAGTGGGCATTTCATTTTCCAATGTATGTATGCTGTTTTTTCCTTCTTGATTGCTGATCATACACACATACTGTAATCTTTGTTTGACTTTGTCATGTATTTCAGGGAACACGTTCCATTGTTATCAGCCTTACAGCATCGTCATGAGTGGAACAAACACCATAATATCAGTGTGTCTGTGATCCACATCAACCTGCGGGGGGGGGGGGTCAGTCCATGATTGAAATAAATCTGAAATAAATCCATGCACGAAACAGTTCAATTTATTGTCAATGAAATGTTTGTCTGGTAACTATTCCTCCTTGGTTTTAACAGCAAAGACAGCCAGAAAATGTATTCAATCTCTCCTCAAACCACAGCAGTCAGAGCAGCAGTCAATGAGCTGAACGCACACTGAGTGGATGGGGGAAGGGCTGTACAACCAGTTGAGTGGTTGTTGTCCCCAGGGGAGCTGTGGTGGCTAAGAAAATGGTTCCATACAAGTAAAGAAAGAAGCAACCTGAAATACAGTATGTTGCTGTGTGAAGTGGCCATGGCTGGAACCAGGGGGTGGACACTGCCCCCAGCTGCACCACTGGAAACTTTTATATCATCTTCACACCAAGATTATTGGGTAACAAGGGAACACTTTTGCATGTCAAATGCTTTGGGCTGTCACTGCGTGTCTTAAAACATTTTAAGGGAGCTGGGCAAACCTGAAAGAGCCCACAGAGACACAGGGAGAACATCCAGCCAGGAAGGCCCCAGGCCTGGGAATCAAACCCAGAACCTTCTTGCTAGGAGGCAATAGTGGGACCACCACAGAACTGTGCCACCCACAACCACTGTCACATTGCAGTTTAAAAAGAAAGAAAGTCTGGTGAACTCAACTTTAAAATCCCTGGAATACCCAATCAAAGAATACATGAGAATATGATTATATTGTAGACCTAAGTGCCACTAAGTGTAAATAATCTTTATCATATTTTTGAATTTTGAAAATGTATCAAACATCATTATTCGACAACAGCAGTGACAGTTACACAAGTTAATAATCTGCTATTACCTCAGGGGAAACAATCATTTTCTGATGCTAATGAGATGACTGAAATGAATGAAACGACATTTTGTAAAATAGTGAGGCTGTGGCTAAAATATGATAGGCTATATGAAGGCACTAAAATATGATGGTTACATACAGTGATAACAACATGCAGCCCTGGGTCTAATAAACCTCATCATAATAAGTTTTCAGATGAAGTCACGTAGACTTGTAGCTAATTATCACTTTTATTGTAGGAGCAGGCGGATCGCTCGGGCACGCGCATCGCCAGAAACCGACTGAGCGACCTGGCCAACGTTGCGTCCTCCCCCCCTTTTATGGTCCTCCCCCTTCTCCCCGCGTTGAATTCTGGGAGACCAAGTTCATAGTCGTTCAGGAAAAATGGTAGACGTGCGGCCGCCACCCCTCCGGTCCCTGGATGATTTTCTCCTGAGCTCGGCCCGGTTTGCCGTGCCCGATGTCCGAGACCTGGACCGCTGGAACAACCGCATCATTAACAACCTGCTGTACTACCAGAGCAACTACTTCCTGTCCGCGCTGGGCTTCCTGCTCTTAGTGGGGTAAGTTTCATTGTGCTGACGTGACACCCCCTCATCACAGCGATAGTACTGGAAGTGTCCACTGACTTATGGCATTTCTCTGTTCTCGCTGCGACACTTCAACTGACTTGACTGTACATGATGTGTCCATGACGACACACACTCCTGCAGCCTGCACCTTAGAACCCCCCCCCCAGATCTCCATCAGCTGTTCACAAGAGCCTGTCAGTCACTTATGGGACTGTCACACATTTCATTCCTGTCTGTGCTCGCTTGAACTCTGAGACTGTGGGGACATGATATGGCTGTTTGACATGTCACACCACATGATCAACATTTATCTGTGTCTTTTATTTACTGTCGAGTTGCATAACAGGACCAGATCACCAGATCAATGTGTGAAATCACTCCTCATTTACTGCAGTGTTCTGTAATACTCTCAGAAATCCCCACAGTGCCATGAAAACAGTAGTGACCACAGCACATAACACCAGGCCCCATGTGTCACATTTTATAGATACAGGAATTACAGCATACTGTTTACTGCTCAGTAACCTATTCACTACTTTGGGACGAAATGTCAGAATGCACCTAAAATGCACTCTAACCTTTACAGGTGACCTTACTCTGACCTTCTCTAAACTTTTGAATGCACATGTCTAACTGTTGAGTGTTTCAGTTCTTATAACATAACATGCTGTTCTCTGACAAGGTGATTAACCACAAAAATCACAGCAAGCGTGTGATCCATGAATCCACCACTAAATGTTCTGCTTCAATGACAGTTTGAATTGAAACAGTCCTCTTCATCATGCTGTTCACATTCTGACACCATGAGACCAAGACCACACCTAACAGTCCATCAACAGTACCTGGACATGTTGATGTTTTCAGAGGGAAGTGTCCACTGAGCAGAGTGTCACAGAGTGTCTTCAGCAGGTTGAACAGAGACACAGCAGGTGCTTTCAGACTAGGGAGGGGAATCGAGAACTGGTTCCGTTTAGAACCCGGTCCAATTGGTTAAATCCATCGACATCAGTTGCCTTTATGCCTAACAATTCCCAATTTGTCGACGTACGGCATTATGTATCAGGAATATTCAATTTAATACTGTAAGAGATCTGGAATCCAGAGACCAGTTTTATATTTGTTTTAACATATACACTTTCATTTATTTTAGCACATTGTCAGTCTCTTCTCAAGCAGTTATCTACCTTGTTCAGTGCTCAGAGTTTCATAATAACTCAATAAAATGTGTGTTGTTGACACTGAAAACCTGTAAGGCCTACTTTTTCCACACAGAAAATCCACAGGAATCGATAAAGAATCGGATCAATAAGAAGAATCGATAATGGAATTGATATCAATAAAATCTTATAAATTCCCATCCCTATTTCAGACAGAGATGGTTCTGGTTCTGGCTCCATTCTGGAATCTCAGAACCTTTGAACCAGCCCGTGTTCACACCAATTTAAGTGGAACCAGAGTGGGTGTGCAGCACTCAGGTGCAAGTAAACAACAGTGGCAATATTTTTGCTTTTTTGCTGTAATCCTTCTTCAGTTTTTTTAAGTTAATGAATTATTTGGGGTGAACCCAGCCTTGGCCATCTCTTCCCCAAGTTCAGAGATAAGAATTACTTTACTTTAGTAAGCCCCAAAGGGAAATTCATACAACTTGTTTTCCTGGTGCTGCTGTCTAGCTTTTCTTGAAATTCTGTCGACACCCAAATCACCACCAAACATTTAGTTTCCTCAGCAGACCAAGACAAATTCTTTTTCTCCAGGTTGTCAGTCACTGCCTTCTTCTCCTTCCTGTTCATCCTCACAGCTGAGAATATGACACGCCAACTGATGATGTCACGGTTCCAAATCTGTTATTTTTTTGGCCTGAACGTGGCGGCAGGTTCAAAATTGGGTTCAGGAACTAATACTGGCATGGAGCCCTGCTGGTGTGAAACCCCTAAGACAGACTGGAAGAGTCACACATAGGTTGACAAGTGGACATCCTTTGGTCACATGACAACTTATTGACATCTACTGACATGTTTTTGTTGTGGTGTACCCACCACGGTTGTTAGCCTTTGTTTCAATACATCGTTTGAGATGAAGAAATGACTGTTCCATACTTCTACTTAAATGCTCTACTTTCATAATATAATATCACTGTAGCATGAACTTTTTACATTTCCCATAAATTTCACCCAAAAGTCTAATATCCCTACCTTTTTATGAGTAGTGTAGAATATAATATATATCCCCTATGGTAGTGTAGGGGTTGTAAAGTATAGTGAACAGGAATGGTTTTGGATGTACTGTCTGTGCTTAATGTCTCCTCAGTCTTGTGACAGTCAGGAGTCCACTGGCTCCTACTGACCACATATCTTATAAAACACCACTCAACTGTTTCATTGTTGGCAGTTTGTCCAAATCAGTGTTCACTGTACCTTTCAATGAACATTATTCCACAGGAGGGAATCTGGTACTTTTGTTGTGGGGTATTTTTCAGCAGTGGATTAATCCATATTTGATAATCCAGCGAGGAGCAGCAGGAGCAAGTCAATAATAAGCTCCAATGTGTTTGTGTTCATGCTGATGATGGAACATGTCCATCAGTCTGACTCATTCATGTGTTTTAACAGGTTTCAGAATCTGAATCAGAAATACTTTATTAATCCCCGACAGGAAATAGTTATGTAACAGTGCTGAAAATAATAATACATCCTACCTTATTCAAAATATAAAAACAAAAATATGACCTGTTAATGATGAAGAATAGTCATAGTTTTAGAAGAGGAAACCAGACATTGATATTCATACAGAATAATTATTATGGGATACATTTAGTGCTGGACACCATAAGTGACACACACAAGCACATCACCACCACCAGGTGGTGTGTGTGTATGTGTGTGTGTCAACATTAACATCAAGCATTTTATCAAACAGAAACCATCAAAATAACATGAAGTTATGTACAGTAACATGTACAGTATCTGCTGTAGATGAGAAAATACATTAGGCAAGGCAAGGCAAGGCAATTTTATTTGTAGAGCCCGTTTTTACAAACAGTTTGTTTCAAAGGGCTTTACACAGCATTATGACAACATCCTCTGCCCTTAGACCCTCACATCGACTGAGGAAAAACTCCCAAGAAAACCCTTTAACAGGGACAAAATGGAGAAACCTCAGGGTGAGCAACAGAGGAGGGATCCCTCACCCAGGACGGGCAGACGTGACATAGATGTTGTATACAGACAAAGAAAACAATTTACAACATGAAATATGGAAAACATGGAAATGGAATCAGTCAGTTAACGAAAAACAAAAAATGATGAAGGAAGCTCCTGGTGGGCAGGGAGGGAAGGTCAGCTTAATGGGACTACTGGACGGCAGACTGGGTCATGAGCAGGGAGTGCAGGCCGGTTTAACAGCGGGAGAAAGGAGGTGATGGAGGCGGCGGTTGGTTGGTTGATGCAGGGGGATGGAGCTCTGAAGAGATCTGTGGAAATGCAGAGAGAGTGCGAGACACCAAGGCCAGACTACAAAGTGCAACAAATAATGGCAGTTCAAAATGTGAGGGGAGAGGAGAGGAGAGGAGAGGAGAGGAAGGATAGGGCTCTGTGTAACCTGATGTGTCCTCCAGCAGTTTAAGCCTATAGCAGCGTAGCTATGAAATGGATCAGGGCTACCTGAGCCAGCCCTAACTAAAAGCTCTGTCATAGAGGAAGGTCTTAAGCCTGGACTTAACTTACAGTGACTGTGGGTGCTTTGGAGCTTTGTCTCAGGTGTTTCCACCTCTTCTCTTTGCTTTCAGGTATTTCCAGCCTTTCCAGCTGTTTGTTGGGGCTCTGGTGGTCACGCTGTTGTTCCTGGGCTTCGTCTGGACCGCTGAGAACCAAGCCCCTGTTCGCCGTTTCCGTAGAAACCACCCATCAGTTTGCGTGTTGATAATTCTTCTGGGTAGTTACCTTTTCATATCAGTGCTGGGAGGCGTGGCTGTGTTCCTGTGTGGGATAGCCTTCCCTGTACTCAGTAAGACACACACACACACACACACACATACACACAAATATCAGATTGTTCCATCAGAGCATGAAATAAGCTCACACCTCTTGCCTGAGCAAAGCAGTTCAGGGAACCAGCTCAGTTGACAGAATATGACTGAGATTCATATTTTCATTTACAAACATGAATTTTAAGAACTAAAAACAGCTAGTTTACACATAGAGCTGTCAAAGTCACTTTATCATACACTTCATAAGACACATCACTTCTGTTGTGTTTGATTCAGTGTAGTAGCGTGTTTGTTTCTTTGCATGTGTTTTCTTAAGATGCAATGTGCTGAGCTCTCAGGGCCACCATACAGATGTCATGTTCAGAGCAAAAAAAAAAAAAAAAACCGTCACTTACCTGTACTGTATTTACTGTATCCAAGGGTTGTTTCAAACCAGAGAAAATATATGGTGCCTGTTCAAGGACTAATGCAAAATAAATAAAATAAATAAAAAGAGCTGCAGTGAAGAAATGGAAACAAATGGAGGCTTTTTAAATTTCCTGCTGTACTGTATTTGTGTTGTGTGAAGCTTTAAATATCTTTTATAACAAGAGAAAGCCAAGTCATACTTAGATTTACAGACACATCCTGCTCCAATTCAGCCCTGAGCATCACTCACCCACCAGACAGAGAGAAGCCAAGAGCTCTGACTAGGGGGGCTTTAACATGTGTCTGTACACTGGGCCCCCGACAACCTCTGACCAGGGCTGGACTGGGAAAAAAAATCAGTCCTGGCATTTTTGACCCACCACATTCGATGGGACACCACCCACCAGTACACCATCCTTGCAGCTTCCATTAAATATGCATACCTATACCCAAGCTGAGTAAGTGCAGTAGATCTACCAGTGTACCAGTGCAAATGGACCCACTATCCTGTCCCTCCTCTGCTTCCCTGTCTTGTCTCTGGTTACCATGGCCCTCTACCACTGCTGTAGCTCTAGCAGCCCCAGCATCAAACATGTCAGTGATTTTAGCACACACATATATTTATATATATATATATATACACACACACACATATATATATATATATATATATATATATACAGTCATGGAAAAAATTATTAGACCACCCTTGTTTTCTTCAATTTCTTGTTCATTCTAATATCTGGTACCACTAAACGTATAATACAATGAACACAACAAAAAATGCAGCTGGTCACATAATACTTTATGTCTTATTTGACATTCTTAAGCTTAATTGATTCCCAGGGTATATAAGAGGCCATTTCATGTCACAAGCAGCACTGCACATGCAAAGGCCTAGAGTGGTTTCCTGCTTACATTCAATCTGTAGCACAACTCAGAAGTTGTCAGCTCTCACATAATGCCTAAAACAAAAGAATTATGTGAAGCCACAAAGGCAGCCATCTTGGCACTGCTGGAAATTGGCATGAGTGAGAGACAGGTAGCGAAAAAACTGAAGATCTCCAAGACAGCCGTTCATTACAACAAAAAAAAACAAGCTGAACATGGCACTACCAAAGTGCTACCTGGCCGTGGCAGGAAACGTCTTTCTACCCCACGAGATGACCGTGCACTCATCCGTTCCTGTGTCAGGAATCGTCGTCAGACCTCCAGGGACCTTAAAAATGAGTGGGCACTGTCGAGAAATGTGACCTGTTCGGCAAGGACAGTTCGAAACCGACTTGTTGAAGCTGGTTTGAAGTCACACAGAGCACGCAAGAAGCCCTTCATCAATGAAAGGCAGAGGAAGGCCCGGTTACTCTTTGCTCGAGACCACAAGGATTGGACTGTTGATGATTGGGCTAAGGTTCTCTTCAGTGATGAATCCAATTTTGAATTGATGCCCACTCCAGCCAACTTACTGGTTAGGAGGAAGCCTGGAGAAGCTTACAACCCAGACTGTCTTGCCCCTACAGTAAAACATGGGGGTGGATCAGTCATGATCTGGGGTTGTTTCAGTCTGAGTGGAACAGGGCAAATGCAATTGTGTGAAGGCCGAATGAACCAGGTCATGTACAGGACTACCCTTGAAAACAGTCTTCTTCCATCAGCTGGAAAACTCTTTCCTGCCTCGAATGACTGGATTTTCCAACAAGACAATGCCCCTTGCCACACGGCAAGGTCAGTTAAAGCCTGGATGGAGAACCACAACATTCGCACCATGCCTTGGCCTGCTCAATCACCAGATCTTAATCCAATTGAAAACCTGTGGAAAATCATCAAACTCAAGATGGAGAACCACAAGCCCAAAAACAAAGAAAATTTGTTTGAATTTGTCCAACAGGAATGGGCTGCTGTGACAGCAGAACAATGTCAGAAGCTGGTGGAGAGCATGCCAAGACGCATGGCTGCAGTCATCAAAAACAATGGTTATGCAATCAAGTATTAACTCTTGTGTGTATCATGTGTTTAAAGCAAACAGAAAAGAAAACATGGAATG
Organism: Caranx ignobilis; assembly: GCA_021432705.1. NCBI lineage: Eukaryota > Metazoa > Chordata > Actinopteri > Carangiformes > Carangidae > Caranx > Caranx ignobilis. The sequence goes on from MU270012.1 coordinate 52,735,314, forward strand.
CTTAAAAGTAGTGTTTTTGGCGGTACAATGCCATAGCTATTGATGTAAGAATTTCAGTAATTTTGGTTATTATCAAGAAAACCATGGAAAATGAATAGTTCTTAGTTCTTGAATTAAACTCTCATGAGCTATTTTTGTTGTTATCATTATAATTGTCCAAACGAATGTACCTTTAGTTGAGCCAGGCATTAAAATTAACAAGAAATTGAAGAAAACAAGGGTGGTCTAATAATTTTTTCCATGACTGTATGTGTGTGTGTGTGTGTGTGTGTGTGTGTGTGTATATATATATATATATATACACACACACACACACACACACACACACACATATATATATATATATACGTGTGTGTGTATATATATATATATATATATATATATATATATATATATATGGTAAATGGTAAATGGACTTGCACTTATATAGCGCTTTTCTGCACTGTTCGCAGACAGTGTTGGGGGCTAACCATTCACACACACATACACACATCCGATGACACATCGGAGGGCAAGCATGGGTTCAGTGTCTTGCCCAAGGACACTTCGACATGTGACCCGGAGGAGCCGGGGATCAAACCACTGACCTTCCGGTTTGTGAACGACCCGCTCTACCTCCTGAGCCTTGAGCCTGGTGCTTTTGTTTAGGTTTATCTCTCGCTCTCTCTGTCTATCCTTTTTCTTACCAATCCACAGATTTTTGACTCTCAACAACAACAGCCCACAGCATCTAACAGGTGAAGTGACAGAGAGAGGTGGGGTCTACGTGTGTTTGGGCCCAAATTAATGTTTTCCCCCCTCATACTGGCCCAAAAGTACGTCGGCCCATTGGACAAATGTCCAGTATACCAGATTACCAGTCCAGCTCTGCTCTGTGACAGCTCACACACTGACTTCTGACTACAGAGATGGTTTTGTTTTGGCTGAATCACTGTTCATCCTGAGTGATAAAATGTCAAAGCTTAGCAGAAAGTTCCCAGCTGGTTAGTGAGTGCAGACAAGCATGGTGAGACATATAAACATGTCAATCTGAGAATGAAATGTGGTTTGTTGTGTCTCTGTCCTCGTCAGCACAGGTCACCTCTGTGCCTTTTTATATCAGGTCATCATATGACCTCTCTTCAGTTTGTATGAACAGAATATTAAAATAGCTTGAAGTGAAGGCCAGTATGTAAAATGGACATGTAGGAAATGTGTGCCTGCTTCACAGAGAAATAACAGAGACCACATCCAGTATTTTAGAAGTTATGGAAAATTTGAATTAACTTTGTTATCACAGCTGACTTAATGTTACCAAGGCGACTCCAGAGAATTTCACCCCTTCATTCCTCTGTCTGTGTTGCTACTTCACAGTGATTCTGGTCCATGCGTCGGTGAGACTACGCAGCCTGAAGAACAAGCTGGAGAACAAACTGGAGAGCATTGGTTTGAAGAGAACACCCATGGGACTCCTGTTAGAGGCCTTGGGACAGGAGCAGGAGGCTGGATCCTAGAAAGGAGGAGGAGGGGGAGGTGTGTAGAGGTGGAGGATAGGCTAGGCCCAATCAGAGGGAAATGAAAATAGAAATGAAGGTGAATAAGTGGGTGGGAAATAGGAAGAGGAGAAGAAAAACACAGAGAACAAATGGGTTGGTTTGGTTGGGTAACAACATCCAATCACACATCAGCAGTGAGGGATGAGACTGTGGTCCAGTAACATCACAGAAATCATCATAACAGATTAAACCATCCCTGATTGGTTCTTGCCACAAGTTGCACTTTTATCTCACATTGTTGTTTAGTTTCATTTATTTTGACATGACACTTTTTTGTGTGTTAACACTACACATGTGTATTGTAGGTCTGCTGTGGAGTGTGTTCTGCTTTCTGCTTTGAGTGTAGTTACATTGAGGCTTGATAGGACAGAATAGTGATTCCCAGCATTGAAATGAAGGAACGCTCTCTCGTGGCCGCTCATCACAGGCTGCATATGCCACTGATTTATAAGAATAATACTAAGAGATAAAATCTACAAGTCATTCACAAGGGAAGTGACGAGAAAAGCCAAAAATGTCCAGACTTGGATTAAGTTTCTTTCTCTGGTAATAATAGTAATAACTTCTACTCCCTGGATTTATAAAATGTCAAATAAAAACCTCCATAGTCCAAATTTTGTCAAAAAATCTAATATTTAGAGAATAATCACAAATGTACGTTTGTATGAAATTAAAGCCATAAAACTAACAGACCAGCAGCTCATTACAACAGCACTCTGACAAACACTCTGCATTATGTCTGGTTATAAACTTGTAAATCAAAATCTATAGAAATAATGAGCCAAGTAAACAAAACTATGAAAATCAGTCAAACTTTAAAGCTTGTTTGTTTGTTTTTTTGACGACATAGGAATCAAAATTTACAACTTTATTCTCGAAACGTTACAACTTTATTTTCCCTTATTTTACTCTCTTCTTCCTGTAAGAAGAACTTTATACTTCATATCCTTTATCTTGTAAAATTACAACTTTGCGATGAATTTTTAAAATGCAGTTTCAAATTCAGATTTTCAGTGTAAAAAGCAGGCTTCAGTCTTAAAATATCCCAGTGTTATTTTTGAAATGTTGAGAGGCCACAGTACCTCCTCATCTTGCTGCAGACACAACAGTGGGAAACCAAGTAATTAAATATGTAATATTATTCACAATTAACAGAATAACATACAAGTTTTATGTCCTTGCTGGAGTCAAAGAACAGTAAATGCAGCACAAAATACCAAAGTACCTGAATAGTCTACTAATAATACACATCGTACAAGTGTGCAGCACATATATTGATTTAAGCTTGTGTTAGTTTGTGTTGCAAATCAGAGATTTTATAAGACGAGTTCCTTCAGAGCAAATCATGGGCTCCTGCAGACGCTTTAAGTTTTACAGAGCTGATTCAGGACCAGTAGGAGAAGAAGGAAAATATGGAGGAATCGCAGATGAAGTGATGCAGATCTCCTGTTTTATTCTAGTGAGCCTGTGTTTAAGCAGCACTGAAGGCTTCACTGCCCATTAACACTCCCTCACTGCTGGTCAGTGGGACCTGCCCTGTTGTCCTGAGCTAACAACTGGGAGAAGCTTGTTCTTTAGCAAATGGATTACTTTGAATTTACCAATGATACACAGGTTACCACAAACCAATAAAGTTTGGTGGTAGTCAAGCCAACACTTGTGGTAACTGTAGTTTGTAATTTAGCTATTTTTAGCCATGCTCCTTATAATTGACTCTTGTTTTTAGCCACACTAGCATTGTGGCCATAGAAAAGACAGTGTTGGTAGATCAAGTCCACCACTGTGGTCCACACTTTCTCCATTTCTCCGACAGGTCACACTCTTTATTGATTCAGTGGAATATCAAGTAGAGAGCTGAGGTTGTGACACTGAATGCATCACTCACACGTCAGGATTAAGTGTCTTCTTTTTTCTTTTTTTTTAAACTGGCAGAGACCACTCGATTCACTGCACACTGGCTTCCCATTTTCAAAACTAATGACATTCCTATGACATTGATTTTGTCTGTTTTAATAATAAACCACAGAGAAATGTGGAATTTACAAACCAGATGTAAAGGAAGTATGATTTTCAGCCTGTTTGTGGGATTGGCACCCTCTGTTAACCTCAACACCTTAGACCACTTCAGTGTTTGTCCAGCAGTGTGATGTTCAGTTCCCAGTTTGTGTACATGAACACAGACGTTCTTTGAAGAAAGATAAATAAGTCACTGCTGTGTTGTTCTTATGAAAGAAGATGTCTGCAGCGGTGCAGTAAGCAGTTTTTGTGCTGCACACAGTGAAGGTGTTTTTTTGAATGTTAGCTGCCTGTTGTGGGTTGGTGTCCTCCAAACAACTGTACTGTAGGTGGTGCAGTAATCCAACTTTGGGAAACTGAGGGTTTTGTTTTGGTCAGTATTACAGATGCTGATGAATTGTTAATTTTATGTTTGTGTTTTTGATGCTCTAAAGCCAATTTATATTGTGTATGTGCCATGCAGTTTTGATATCTGCCTTGTTTTAGACATTTAGTTGACTTGTGTGTCTGTATTTAATATGGTGGCAGCAGGGCTCATGGCTGAACATGAGGCCCTTCAGTCTGTCCTACCAGTGCTTTGTCTTACATTACAGCACAGAGTCAGAAAAGACCCTGAGCAGAGACAAATGCCTTTAATCCAAATGCCAGGATGTGAACTAAGAATATTTGTGCATGACTGTGGACATTAGCTCATTTTACTGCTTTGCCTTCCATTCGGCAAAGTGTTTGAGTTGTGACCAATGTGTCTTTGAGCATTCACCTAAATCTGGTAATTAAATTGGTTTAAAACATTTTCTAAATAAAATACAACATTGCTGCACTGGAGGGTGTTCTATCTAAATATCTATCTATCTATCTATCTATCTATCTATAGAGAAGGAAAACATATGCTGCTTTTGAAATGAAACAACTAAAGATGTGTCTTTAGGAAACTGGACAAATAAAGTTTTTAAAGACAAACATGGACAAATCATAAAGACTAGAGTGTGACATATGTTTTCAGAACTGCCACCCGCTATCAAAAAGTGAAAAATAAGAGATTCTTCTTTTCTTCTTCTTACTTTTATTTGCTGTGAACTCAGACCAGCCCCTTCACAGCTTTTTCACACACATACACACACACACACACACACACACACACACACACACACACACACACAGCCGGGGGAGGAGGGGCTATGATGCGTCATCGTAGGGTGTCGCTTTAAAACCGTCCCACCCTCCAGCCCAGTTAAGCCCAGACCAGAAACTGAAGCCGGGACAGTGTGACAGTGTGAAACTCTGAGCCGACCCGCCGACACCCAACACTGAACCACCACATCAGGTAAGACTCACACTACCTCCTTATTCTTCTGATAGGCTACTCTCTACCAGCTTGGCATCCAGTTGTAGGTCCGTGAACATAACATAACATCAGTTCAGGGTTGTGTTCACCGGCAGTAAATCACATATGATCGTCTAACATGTTGCTGTTGTTCTCCTGGTTTCGTTGTGAGTCCACACTTTTGATTCTCTACTGTAGCTACTGTATACTAGGATATGATAGGATCACACAACAGCGCTCAGACGCTGAGTGAAGTTCACGGCGCTTCCCTGTCAGAGGAATGTTATAACGATCACAGATGATGAAAACATTGTGCAACTTGTTGCTCTGGCTGATGCACATCACCTCACACACGCACACACACATCAACAGGAAACACGACAACAATAACACACACAAGACCGTGTAGCTGAACCAGACACCTGTTAGTGTATGGAAGTAGTCCACATTTAAAGTGTGGATTTCATACAACTGCAGACTTTTACCACTATTTTTCCACACACAAAATAGCTACTATGGGACATTTTTACTTGTTCACTTCCCAATGAAATTTTTAATATAAAATGTTAATTATCATAGCTCATTGTGCATGGTGTTATGTTATGGTACTTTGAATTTTCATACACTTTGTTACTTCAGTACTTTGACATTTTCAAAATAAGATGATCCTTGTACTACATTGTGGTATTACCTTAATTGAAGTACTTGAATGCATCAGAGGCCAGTTGTTTCTGGCATAAATGACTTCTTATGTTCTCTTTAATATCACCTTCCCTGATGTTGCCATGTAATGAGCATTTCCTTGTACACACTAAATACTAGACCAGACTAAACAGTAGGAATATGAATGTTATGGAGGTTAGTTTTTCTGGGTGTTGAAGTGTTGCCTGGAAGTTTCTTGAGAAGCTGCAGCTTGTGTTAATCTATGACTACAGTAGAGTGTACAGTGACTGGAGGGAGGAAGGAGACAGGGAGAGGCTTTTTTCCAGGCAAACACTGGCAATTACATCATGTGGCAGCAGTGAGTAACACAGAGCGGGGCAGGCAGGTGGTTACCATACCCTTCTAGAAGTAGGTCGAAGTTTCTGTGGTGCTCTTCCCCCACCCCCCCTTTCCCTCTACACACACTTTATTGGCATGACTGTGTTTACAATATTGCCAAAGCGTTCTCTGCAAAAAAAAATAGACAAACAACAAGAATAAAACAAACAAATAAATAAAAATAATAATAAAAAAGTGTGTGTGTGTCACACTATCACAGGACAATAACAGTTAATTGCTCCTGACTCTCTCTCTCTCTCTCTCTCTCTCTCTCTCTGTGTGGTGTATCTTATCTCACTCACACAAACTGTCAAACCTCTTAACCGCTGCCTCTGCAGGTCAGGCTGCTCTGACAATAGAAGATTAGAGCTAATATCTAAAATGCTATTATTATCATCATTGGCACAGTGGTGGTGTCATTGTGCTGTGGTTAAAGCACATTGTGATAACTGTAGGCTAGCAGCAAAATACGGCTGCAGTAGTAATGGTTACAATGTAAGCAGTAGCTTAGTAAATAATAGAGTAAAAAGAAAAATAGAGAGGCATACTTTAAAGGAGCTATTTTTAAAGCTGGGTCAAGATTTGAAAATTGCACCTCCTCTGAGTTCCACCCCCCTCCTCCCCCTCCCATCAGTGTGTACGTCCAAGCCACGCCCCCACAAACTGGAATGCGCACCGCACGAAAACGAGAAGCGGCAGGAGGAGTACTATATATACATATATGTATGTATATATATATATATATATATATATATATATATATATATATATACTATAATCTATTCAATACTAGTGTCACCGACCTGTTTTAAACCCACAGAGAAGCTAATATTAGCATTAGGCTAATACAAGCTACAAAAGTAGCTACGTTAGCAAAAGTTACACATTTCATAAAAATAACAAATCTTCCCCGAAGCAAAGCATATAATTACCTGTCCAACAGAAAGAGAGCAACCTCAGCATCACTTCAAATCCCTCAGTTGTCTCCACAAAAGCAACACCGATGTTTACCGAGGTTTGACGTCTGGCTTTATCCAGAGCCTTTTTGTTAGCAGCCTTTTCAGCCTCCAGCTTTCTCTTCCTTGCCTTTTTCTCGGGGCGAGCCGTTACAAGTAACGCTGGAAGTAGTAACTGGGGCTGCATTTTCTCAGCCACTGCTCATAAATGAGCATGAAATCCGTTCTGCTGTGACTCTGTACGCTGATTTCTTCCGGCAACAGCGACACGTGAAGATTGTGCACACGCGTCAGAGACAGGGATCGAGGGGGGCAGATACAGAACTAGACATGAAAGCATCTGATTGGTTTTGCTCTTTGGTGCGAAGAGCTTGGATTGGTCGGAGTTGTGTCAGTCCTGTAGCTGCCACAGAGGACTGATTATTTTCGTTCCTTTTTCTGAATACATAATGTATTGATTAACCATCGATAACCATTTCACCCAGTGTAACAAAACATGTTTCTGAACAGGATTACCAACCCCAGCTTTAAGTTTTCTGTAGCCATATAGCTAGCATTAGCATTAATGAGTATTTACTTAGCAGTCTGGAAGAAATGCTATCACTCCAGTATCAAGTTTCATTCCAGTAAGTGCTCTACAGAGGTGGAGAGAAATACCAATACAAACTGATGTCTCCACCGTGTCTTCTCTGCTTCTGAAGTTAGCATGCTAACTAGCTAGTTGTAGCCTCCAGTCTGCCCTGAAGAAGTAGCTGCTCAGAGGATGGAGCCCATTAACCTCTTGTCTTGTAAACACAACAGTGGATGTAGCACTTGTCAAGAGTCTCAATCATGTTGACATTCTGAGCTACACTTGCAATAACTAATTTGTGCAATGTCTAGCGAGTGTCCCCTGCTCTGAAGTAAATGTTTTCATTCACAGGAAGAAACCTTTGTGGAGTCTCAGTGAAGATCACCGTGTGTTGGATGAGCTTGTGAGAACTTTGACATCCAGTCTTTGTTTCAAGCTTTGTTTTTTTTTTTTTTTTAACACAATTAGCTCCAATAAAATAAAAGCCACCCATCTACCATCTTGTAATCATATACACTTGGACTGTACACATCAGGTGGCTGGAGCTGTGCTGTGCCTTGTTCAGGGGAAGGCCTATATCATTAATTCTTGAAATCTTTTTCAACATTTTTTGTTTTTGCATTAAGTGCTGTGTGAGGGAGGATTTGTGTTTTTCTTGCCCCTCAACCTCTAGAGGGAGGTTATCACACTGAACAGCACCTCACATAACTTTTAGGGGCAACAGAAGACACTCCTTGTAGTGGGGGCTGGACTGGACCCTTGACCTTTGGGTTTCAGAGTCCTACCCACTGACTTTTGTGTGAGACACTGTAGACAATGTTGTACCTGAAGAAATACTTCACAGAGAGCCTCATACAGATGGCCATCCTGCTGAGCCTCTGTGGAGTGAGGGTTGATGTAGGACTGGAGCCCTACCTGTCTCCATCCTGGCATGAGATGATCTTGGGTCAGTCCTCTGCACTGACCCAGACACAGTTCCACAACCTGCACAACCGCCTGGAGGATGGCCTTTGCCCGCACCCCAAGAGCGTGGACCTGGACGGGTTTTTCACGGCACGAAGACTGCTAGGCTGGGTCCGGTCTCTGGATAGAGTACAGGTTGGTAAAACGCGTAAATCTTAATGTCAGCAGTACCCTCGGACGGTGATGCCCCCAAATCTCTGACATACTTAGAAATCTGATATGTTCCATCTTTGTTCCTCCAGAATCTCTGTATGAATTGAGTTAGCAGAGTCTAAAACAACAGAAGCAAGCAGGCACATTTGCCCTTTAATGCCCAACTCTCTTTCATGGAGAGATATTTCTTTTTTCCACACTTCCATTCATTACATTTTTGAATGGACTTTAAGAACTCTTGCCTCTGCTTTCTCATGTTATTGATAAAACTATTCTCTATTAATAATTGGTTGTTATAGTTCCATATATTAAACTAGTTTTTCCTCTCTGCCTCAAAGAGATAACAAGCATTTTGTGCCAAAATGTTCAAAATCTTCATGGTGTTTGTTGCAGGTTCCTCATACAGAGCTGGAGACATGGCTGGTCCAGAGGGAGCCAGATCCTCTCCCCATAGGGTCTCCAGACCAGGCTTCCCTGCTGGAGAGAGCTCCTGCAGGGGCAGAGAGCAACCGCCGCGATCTGTCCATGGAACCCAGAGCTGTGCTTTACAGTGAGGTACAGTTGTTTCTATCATCTTTTATCATGTCAGAGTGTCTTTTTTCTGAATCAGTCAGTCGGTAAACCAGTCACTCAGTTTCACAAGCCACTTCATTTGGCTGAGTTAAAAAGCCTGATGGCAGTGGGAACAAAGGGCCTCATGAAGCATTCAGTCCAGCAGTGCAGTGAGATGAGACGTTGGCTGCAGTGTGTAGTTTCATATCAGTCCCACTTGTCTTCACTTTTGGGAATTGTTAATTCTAAAATTGGTCCTCAGCCACACAGCAATCTGTTTCTTTTTTTTTTTTTCATACATTAGACTCAGCACAAACACAAAAGGCCACTAAAGCATATTAACCTCAGGAATTAACTAATGATGTTACTGTTAATGTGTTTTGATTGATTTGATTAATTTATTTTCACAATACTATAAACAAGCAAACAATTCCAATCCAATCCCAATTTCTTTTTTTTTTTACTTATCTATCTTTTTGCTTTTCCCTTTTATCAATTGTTTAGTTGTTTATTTTTTTTTCTCTTATGAAAGCTCACTGCAGTAAGCATTAACAACAGTTAGAAGTGCACAGCAGTAAACAGACAAGCAAGCGCAGAAACAAAGAATCGAAAAGCAAGAATAACTCAAAAGTCACAAAAATATAAATGTATGACTTGAAGTGGGCTGTTTTTGACTGTCTCTAAAACAGGAATGTAAAGTCATGTGAGATAATGAGTCACAGGCAGATGACTCATCAGAAAACCTGACCCCAGCACAGATGACCTCATCAGGGAAATGAAGCATTACAGTCAGTGCAGTTGAAACAACCTGCTGTAGAGAACACACCTTAGGTAACCAGTCACTCACAGGGCTTTGACTTCAGCAACTTGGTTATGATTGGTTAACAACCTCATTTCTTAAACCTGCTCTAAACAGCAAAATGTGTTTTACTGTTGTAAAGTAGTTTGCACAAATGATTAATTTACCTAATCAATATTTTTATATAAAAAATAGGAATAATCAGTGAATGAGTGAACTAGTTACAGAATCTGTACAGAACAGTGTGACTTGTTGAACATGACATCCGGGTTTATTTGCATGAACTCCTTTTTTTGTGTCAGTGACATCTCAGGTAAACCAGAGGACTCATAAGAACTAAAACATGGCTCCAGAGGAGGTATGGCTCCAAAAGCCATGGCTGCAGATTTCCCTTTACTTGTCAACACACTATCCAGTTTGTGCATGCAAAGCAAAAATAACCCAGATGAACACAAGAACACATTTAATTTGAGGGGGAATTCAGGCTGGTTGGTCTCATCTGTCTTACAGAGGTTTGGCCTCAGAGATCACACAGCTGCAGGTTTTAGAGACATTTCAACAATCCAACCAGACTCAGATGAAGGTAGATCAGCAAAATCAATAGAACCAAACTGTGTCCTTTATCATTTAGAGAGTTTAGACAGGTCACATTTTCTTTGACTTATCTGGTCTAAATAATGATCCTGCCTGTCACTCTGCAGATCAGACTGTTTTATTCTCTGAGAATTTAATGTATATGACTCATATGGGTATTTACAAATACGATTGTCAAACTCAGTTTAAGGCATCAAAAGAACAGTGAGGATGTTTTAATGAAAATAAATTTGCCTTTTGCAGTGACACGGAGAGAAAAAAAGACTTGAGCTTGTTTTATGTAACCCAACCCTGTAAACTTCATATCTTCATATGGTCTCTGACTATTGATTGAACAGTTACTGAAATACAAATTAGAGAGTTGTTAAAGGAATACACACAGCAGCTTCTTCATCTGAGACTTTCTTCTCAAGTTCTTTTTATTGGTTTTTAAGCAAGTAATAACAGATGCACAGGGTGGTCTTTGAAGGTGGTCACAGTATGACATAGTAACCTGCTCCCACTCCCACTCTCACCTCCCACACACACATGAGAAAAAAAAAGGGAAAACACATTTCAAGATCACAACAATACCACTTAACAGGTTACACATGAGTCATTCAGTTTTAGAAATTGATTAAGAGATCACTTTAACAGTGCAGGCAGATGAATAAGCTTCCTATATAGTTGGCATATAGTTGGTTTACTCCTCTCTGCTCTGTTGTATTCAGTTCTATTCTGTTTTATAGTCCACCATAAATCCCAGCTCAAGCCAAATCACATGTAGGCTACAGCAGTAATGTCAGTGATCAGATCAGTGGTACAGCTGATATCATGTCACTGCTTGTATGAAATGTGAACTCCTTTTTATTAATGGCCACTCGTCAGACATGTCTGCTCAAGCTCTGACCTATAAAACAGATTTAAGCACATTACATGAGTGGTGCTCTTGTCATGAAGACTGTCAGGTCTTTCAGCTCATGTAGGATCTGAAATAGAAAATAACCGCCGTGGGCCCTGAGGCTCACAGATAAAGACTACATACTGGAGCAGGCTTGAACCTCACTGTCATAAACTCCATCAGGCCTTAGCTTTTATCAGCTCTGTGGTCACAGTAAATCACCATCATTAACAGTAATCAAATAAACATGTCCCATCATCGTCATCATCACACACTAACCTGGCAGTCAGAGACAACACAGGCCAGAGAGAGAGAGAGAGAGAGAGAGAGAGAGAGAGAGAGAGAGAGAGAGAGAGAGAGAGAGAGAGAGAGAGAGAGAGAGAGAGAGAGAGAGAGAGAGAGAGAGAGAGAGAGAGAGAGAGAGAGAGAGAGAGAGAGAGAGAGAGAGAGAGAGAGAGAGAGAGAGAGAGTTATGTGTGCACCAGTGTGAGACCTGAGATATACACACACAGGCATCAGATCGAGGGTATGTCCCGCTGGATGAGAAGCTACTGGAGCTGACAGTTAGTCCACTAATTGATGATACTGATTGACAGATGACTATGCTGCTTTTCTTTGTCAGCTGTGGTAGGAGACAGAATATTTTGGGGTTCTTCATTTTGCCAGACAAAAAATAATAGATAGATGATGTCATCTTGGGCTTTTGGGAACTGTGCAGCATATTTTGGAAACAATAAGAGCATAAAACTTAGAAGGGTATTGATACAGAACTACAGCTGAAGCCACACAAACACACACACACACCCTTGTAGGATATTGCAAAGTTGACAGAGCACATAGAGATCTAAATAAATGCTGGACTGCCACCCTCTCCTCCTCCAACTGAAAGTGAATATAACAGTGTTTTTGAATTCCCCTTGTGTATCAAATAGCACGCGTACACACAAACACACATACAGTTACACACTTGCACAAAACACTGAATTAGCTTCCTCCTGCTGGCCTTGTGACCGACTGGCTTGTTTTGAAACCTGATCACCGGCCCACTCTGTCCTGACACACATTTACGTTCTTCAGTTTTGCAATCCCTCTTGTTTACTGCATTGGTGTGCACACACAGAGGCAGACGCATGCAGGTAAACAAATGTGCAGAAAGGCATGAGGTGCTAACTTATGCTTCCATATTCAGCAGTGGTATAGGAGATAAACAGGAAAAACAGCCTGTGCCAAGGCGTATCAGCAACACACATTGGTGATAAAACTTGATCTGATCTTCATCTTTGTAACAAGTGCAGACAAACAGACAAGTCCTCCATGTAGAGCAGCTTCAGCTCAGACATATTCTGAGGCTGTCTGATGTTACAGGCTCTTCAGGTCAATCCACAACATCTTTATGGGTTGCTCTCTGGCTTCTGACTGGACCACTGACTCCAGATGGTGGATTTACTTTGTCTACAGTTGTGCTGTAGTAGATTTACTTTGATGTTTAGGGCTGTTGTCACTGAGCAGGTGGACAGAGATCTTAACATTGTCCTGGAGGAGACATAGAGCCCTAGATCATGTTGCTCCCTCATTTGTACTTCACTGCTGGGGGGGTGTTTTCATGTTGATGTGCATAATCTAAAGACATTTTCCCAGTACTGTTCACACTGTTCTTTGGCAAACATCAGGATGGATGTTTTTGGAGAGCATCAGTTTCTTGTCATGGGCACCATGTTCCATGCAGTTTCTCACTAAACACTTGCAAACCTTTAGCTGTTACTCTGGAGTTAGATATGTTTTTTCTTACCATAGTCATTTATCTACACTGAGCTTTGGGAGTCATTAAAATGTAAACACACACTTCTAGATAGAATAAACTCTGATTAGCTTTAGTTATTGCCATGTTGGTTTTCGAAAGCAGCAGAGTAGGGGGATCTGGTGCAATTTCACCAACTTACAAGGTGCATGGAGAGACTGAACCTCAAGCAACACTGGTAGCTCAGAGACAACTTTATTAGTTTTCGCTTCATCAGAGTCATGTTGCTTTTCCAACCTACACTACACCATAAGTGCCTGAATGATGCCTTCAACAAAATAATACAACTATTGACCGTGTTGTGTTTGTTATAATTGTAACTAAGGTGAGGTGCTCATTATAATTCAGAACAAATTTCTACTTTCACACACTTACTCTTGCCACTGTAGATAAGACATCAAGTGAATGTTGAAATGTAAAGGGTGTGATAATGGATCATACCGGAACATATGTAGTGTTTTGTGTATTATTGTTTTTGGAAAATAATCCTAGACAGCCTGATGGGAAGCAGCAGCTCACACATGTTAACACCGGGTCTGAACAGGACCATAGATCTACAGCCATTCTGTTGTATCTGGTGTACTGTTCTTTGCTGTTGTCTGCTGGGGGAGCAGCATCGGAGCCAGCGATGCAGACAGACTGAACAAGCTGATCAGGAAGGCTGGCTCTGTGATTAGCTGCAGTTAGGAAACCTTTGAGGCTGTGGTGGAGAGGAGGACACTGAACGAACTGTTACTGTACCTGTTTGTATATAACTGTAACTGTTTATAAATATGCATATTTATAAAGACTTTATAATGGTCCATCTTTGTAGAGAACAGTGGACTCAAGTTATAACACCTCATCTGTTTTGGGGACAGCTCTTGCATCATTATTTATTTATTCATGGATATTTTTTATAGATTTTTTTTTAAATTACATTTTTGTGGATAGATATATATTTTTGTTCAAATAGTTTCTATTTTGAGGCCAGAGCCTCATTAGGTATATAATGTGTTGTTAGCAGCAGAGTTAGTACAGACAGCCCTTCTATTCTACCACTCCAATCACAGGACACACCCTTCTCACTGCAGGATGAATCCTGCTGTTTGAACACAGGGGTGGTGTACTGATTCTGTCAGTGCTCCGCCTCACTCCTTATGCTCACCACAGAGGTATTCTGTCATCTAATCAAACTAGCATTATTTTAGACTCTATCATTCTATAGTGATGAGCTGGTGTTGTATAAGCAAAAAGTTTCAATCTGGGCCATTAACCTTTCTGCCCTGGGGTTCCTGAAGTTTTCCTGTATTTGTGGGAGTTATTCTGTACCTGCACGAGGGGCGTGTCTGTTTTATGTAACCAAGAATCAGTGAATGTATACTGAAATGTCACAGTCAGTCAAGTTCCTCACGCCTGATGAGCTGTCATCACTCCTGAGTATGAACGGTAACGTTTCCAAATTTTAATTCCTCGGCTATAATATGTAGTGTTTCATTCTCTACAGGTAATTAGAAATGCTACCTGGATGGGTAAAGCTGAAATGCAGCAGTGAATGATAAATAGATGGAATTATTATGCTAATTATTGTGGCACAATTGCAGTCATTCTATGTGCACAGGGAGAGTGCCTTAGACTCTGTACTGTAGTTCAATGCTACATACATGTCCTTGCTTGCCAGCTGCTGTGGGTCTCTGGGTTTGTCTGTAAGCCCCCAGCCATGTCACAAGAAGGTTAAAGCTATTCTGAGCCTGTCTGTCTGTCTCTGGGTAAAACAGGAGCCTTTACCTTTTTACATACACACTGGTGGTATAGAAGTCAGCTCTGCAGGGGTGGGTAGAGTAGCCAAAAATTGTACTCAAGTAAGAGTATTGTTACTTTAGAATAATATTACTCAAGTAAAAGTAAAAAGTAGTCATCCAAATATTTACTTGAGTAAGAGTAAGAAAGTACTTGGTGAAAAAACTACTCAAGTACTGAGTAACTGCTGAGTAACCTCTGATTTATTTGTTTAATAATGAGGGCATGAATGTGATCAAATACACGAAAAAATTAAAACGCAATGAACAAATTCAGATCTTGTCAAAGAACATCACTAAACAACTTAGACAATAAATGAATGTGTGTGTGTGTGTGTGTGTGTGTGTGTGTGTGTGTGTGTGTAGTCACATTTCGTGTCGGACGGTTCACGCCTCCACATCGACCATTAATTCCTGATCAGTGGACACCTCGTCGGCCATCATCCCTCTGACGTCAGCAGCCTATTCACAGCCACAACACATCAGCTACTCACTGCAATCTGTTTCCTCAAATTTGAGTCGGAGTGGCCGCCTGTTTACCGCGGAGATTTTGCATGCGGTCATGTGACTGTCTGGGTCTGTCTGATTGGTGAATGGGGTCAAATGTCGCTAGTGGCTACAGTTGATTGGTGAAACGCAGTCATGTGACAGAGCCTCTGTTGGAAGTATCTTCGTCAAAACAAAACAAACAGATCGCGCATTTAATAGATAAAAATAAGTAGCAAGCGGAATGTAGCTCAATATAACGGAGTAAATGTATCGCCTCTTCTTCTCAAATATACTCAAATAAAAGTAACAAGTACAATTTATCCTAAAAGTTACTTACGTAAATGTAACGGAGTAAATGTACCGCGTTACTACCCACCTCTGGCAGTATTACACTGCTCTGGTGGGCAATATGATGATGTGTGACCCTTTCATAATACTTCATGCCTGATCTGTGTGTTATCACAATAAGTCATTAAAACCAGTGTCATATATTCTGGATGCAGAGCTTATTTCAGTGACATACTAGTTTTACATTTTGTGAAGGTGCATGTATTCACTCCTAGATAAGGGGTTTGATATTTTTACACACATTATCATGTTGGACTTTTCATTTGAACTGGTTTAAATCAACACTGACACTCAGTAGTCTGTGGTGGGAGTTTTGGGAGCTGCTACAAGAAACAGAAAGGGGGTGTTATTGGTGTGTGTATGTATATGTCAATTAGAAAATAAATAAGTGTATTTTAAACCAAATATACTCACATTTCATCCACTGCTGATCAAATCTGGTTATTTTTATTGAATTACATCATCAATATAAAAGTGTATTAACACTACACATTTGTTCATGTGTAAAGATTAGGACAACAGGAATACAGTAACTTTTACACAGCAGTACTTCTGAAGCCGAGTTAATAGTTCATACTGTTTAGTTTAGTTTGTAAATAAATTGAGGTACAGATACAAATATTTGACATTTACAGTAGTGAACATAATATTTTAATCCATCGCTGAGAAATCTAAGAGGTACGTTCATTCTCTTACTTGATCCTTTGTCATTTTTGTCTCTCTAACCAGGAAGGAAGACCAGGGCTCAGTGCTCTGGATGAGATGGGAGAAGAAGAGGAGGATGAAGATGAAGATGTAGCCAGCATGCATATGTATGACAGGAGAACAGGGGGATATGGGAGACCTGGAGGTTCCCATGCTGGTGCTAACAGAGAGTTGACTCAGAATGAAGAAGATCAGGTTAGAAAAACAGTCTCATGGTACAATGATGATATTTTATGTGCTCATGCTTTGTATAAATAAACTCTGGAAGATATGTTGACCTAATTGGCAAATATTAAACTGGTGCTGGAAACTTGAAATATTACTCGCCCTGTCCAAAAGTACTAAAAGTTAATATCCCATCATCTTGCAAATGTATAATCCCTATTAGTTAACACATGATATATCATTTGTTTAAAAATAACAATGACAGTTTTTTTTGTGTTATAGAGTATAATGTGCCCCAAGAGTTTATTGACCAGTTTGCAGCCACTCCATCACTTTTCAACTTTTAAAAGGCCTTGTAGTGCTTGAGATGAACCAGCTTCCATCTGGCTCCTTCTCTCCTGCTCCTCAAGAACCGTCCAAAACTGTGACAGTGTCTTCAGCTCATCTTTACAGTGTCAATGCAGTTTGTGTGTGAGGAACAAAAAGAGAGCTTGAGAGAACGTCACACCCTCAGATTACAGGATGCTATTAGACAATCTGACACACACTGTGGTTTAAGCACACAGAGGCTCTACGTGTTGTTACTGTTCATCTCCTTCATAAGCAATTGTTGGCCACGGATTGAGGCAGGAGTGTGAGTCAGTGAACATCGTTTTCATTTAGGCATGGGCATATGAGCCTGGACAGTTGGTTGTAGAGCATTAGCAATGCAGAGTTGTACAGTCTGAGCCCAGCAGTATACAAAGCTTCAGCCAAAGCTTCTCATAGTCAGTGTCTACCTTTAAAAAAGTAGAACCTGTCTGACAAGCTGTATATGTTTCAACTTGTGGGAGTGTTAGTGGAGGTGATGAGAGCGTCTTCAATGCTTGAAATCAGAGCCCAGCGCCTCATCTTAAATTCTGGACCACTGCCAGTTAAGCAGAATAAGGAATCATGAATGACATACTTTGGCAGCTGCTCCCCAGAGTGCACATTACTCCCAATGAGGATACTTTCTAAGACATATAGCTATGCATATGTGTGTAACAAGTGAAAGATTAAGTAACCACTGACCATCATCTTATGTCAATTCACCTTCTGATATATTTCCCAGTGGCCAATGATCAAACAGGCCATAAATTGGAGCACTGAGCCTCACTTTTAGGGCAGATCTGCCACTCCAGAATCCACCGTTCCCACATACCTCTCCTGTCAAAGGTCAGAGGTGAGATGTGTCTGATTTGTGTCAGGATCCAGTGAAGATGGAAAGACTAGACAGGCATTTCATAGAATGAAACTGAAGAGTGAAAGCCAGTGGGTGAGAGGAAGAGAAGCTGACAAGTTCATTTTTGACAAATGAAATATGTGTGTTTTCTGAGAAGCCACACCTCTGATGCTGCCACAAGTGGGTCACACTGAAACTACTTCTCATTACCAGGACATTCCATAGAGGCGGATTGTGGAGTACAACCAAAGACTAACTATAATACTCACAGCTGGGCTTAATCTGATTGTAATGCTAAATTGTTTTGTCATCATGGACCCACCAAAAATATCTCTTCAACTGTTGGATGGATTATATAGTTGATATCCTTGGATGATGCATCTTTGCAACTGTGGTTATCCCATAACTTTTCCTGTAGCATTGACATTGTTGATTTTAAATGACATGAGGAATGAAAGTTGATACAAAGTGGTTGTCCGTCTTTTTGTTCTCCTCTGACCTTCCCTGTAGCACCATCATGAGCTTGACAACTGTGGTTTTAAATGAAAGGAATGAAATGAGCATAACTTGAATTTCTACACAGGAAAACCAGCCATGTTGTAAACTTCCTTGTGGCTCTAGGAAGGAATGCTGTGCTATTTATTAATTAATTAATAGTTATTAATATATTTCAGGAGAAGACAAAAATATCAAGCTGTTGTTTGGCAGGGGCTCTGTGGACCACACACTTCTGTTCAAAATTCCAGTTTGTTCGTAGATATAGAAATATTTTTTCCCTGAAGCAATGGACTGACCGATTAACAGACAGACCAATGGTGGCATCCTCTCAGCCCTGCTAATAACAACACATGATTGTTATTGGTCAAGTTGCTGGTCAAATCTGGAGTTAGGCCAAACTCAAGTAAATATTTTTAAAGTAGCCTTTTCTCTCTAAACCTACCTGCCTAAGTATTTCTATTCTTTGCCATTTTTCAGACTTCTGTCTCCTTCCAGGAGTGTTTGAGGCTTTTGGATGAAACCTTTCCTTTCACAGAGGAACAAGAGGTATTATTACAACCTGTTCTCTTCAGTCAGCTGTATTGTGTCTTTTTGATCTTGAACTCAGACATGTCCTTCTTTCTTGTTGCTCAGTTAAGTGATATTGGCATTAGAAGGGGAGATATTGAATGTAATCCCCCAGGCAGAGAGCCTCCCCTGCCCCCCATCATCTGCACTGACAACCGCTCCTTGGACCTGGAGCTCCACTGGCAGGACCTGTTTGCTATAATGGAACCTGAGGTGCGTGGGAGGATGAAAGAAGATTAAATATTAAATATTATTAGATGCTGACATGTGTCGGTCATGATGCAATGATCAGTTTTGCTCCTTTCCTCTTCAGAACACAGATGTTGATGATGACATGATGACATCATTTGACCCTGCCCCAAATTTAAGATCATCTGGGAACCTTTGGGATGTTGGATCAGAAGCTCTGCACCAAAACCACAACAACCTTGACAACATCGTAACAGAGGCCGATCAAGAGGTCCCTCTGATGGAAACTCCCATGCAGAATGGTAATGCAGTTCAAGTTTGTTGCGAGTCATAGCCAGTATCCATACACTTCAAAAACTAAACAAAAACAATTGTTTCTAAAGCTGCTCACCACACTTAACTGACTGATTCCATTTCCATCTTTTCCATATTCCGTGCTGTAAATTGTTTTCTTGTCTGTATACAACATCTATGTCACGTCTGCCCGTCCTGGGTGAGGGATCCCTCCTCTGTTGCTCACCCTGAGGTTTCTCCATTTTTCCCTGTTAAAAGGGTTTTCTTGGGAGTTTTTCCTCAGTCGATGTGAGGGTCTAAGGGCAGAGGATGTTGTCATAATGCTGTGTAAAACCCTTTGAGACAAACTGTTTGTAAAAATGGGCTATACAAATAAAATTGCAGAAACATTCAGAAAAATCACTACCAAATTCTATACATAGGACATCTGGGAAGATATAAATGACAAATGAGAAACTCCATCTACTGAGCAACCCAAAAATGCCATTACATGTCCAAAAGTCTTCACAGTTAACAAAAATACCCATTCTTCTTCTTTAGGTTTGTTGCAGTGTCCAAGCCAATCAGTGCTTGGGGCAGCCCTGCTTCCCCTCACCCCCAGCGCAGAGTTGGATGACCACAGTTCAACCTTCAACACAAGGGACATTTTGAACAACTCAAATATGAATACCTTGCACGGTCCTCCAGATCACATGGATCTCTTGGGAGAGGATCCCTCTGAAGATTTCAGCATGGGACAAAATGATGAAGATAACCCAAGTGCCTTCAACATAAACCTGCTGGCACAAGATTTTGTAGATTGCATGGAAACCAGTCTGGGTCTGCAGTACGATCCCTATCCTGAAGACATTGCCAGCTTCGATGTTAATTTTGCTTTCTGTGACTTAACACCTTCAAGTTCTGCCACATCTCTGGAGAGGAACATGACCCAGGTCCTTCCAACATATCCTTCCAGCGACTCTCTAGTTGATGAGAATGATGTTGGGGAAGAAGATGGTCTCCCTAGCCCACTTAGTGACCTACTAGAGGATGATGTCATCTTAAATGAAATGAGGTTGTTGGAAATAGCTTTGGAGGAAGGATTCAGTCCAGAGATTGCAGCCAGGTTGGAAGAGGAGGGTTACCTTGACAGTGAAGTAGCTAAACAGGACACTGGCAACAGTAATGACCACTCAGAAGTCCTCACAGAAGATCAAAGTGAACCAAGACATCAGCAAGGTTAATAAATGAGCACACAATAGCCCTTTTTCTAGCAATTCTGTGTATGTGTGTAGCTTTCTTTCAGAAGCATACTAAAACTAAATTCCATACAACTGGAGAACTTACCTTGACCTATTCTTGTCTCCTAGATGGTGAGGAGGAAGCAGATTCTGACTCTGGTCTTTCCCTCGACTTCAGCCACAGCCCTGCTTCTCCATGCACTTCAGAGTCCTCCTACTATTCATCATCCTCCTCCTCTTCATCTTGTGTGTCGGCTGTGGGGAGTCCATTCTATGAAGATGAGGACAAAGATGCTGAGGAAGGCTTATATGGCTCAGATATGGGAGTGGAGGTGACTATAAAACAGGAGGAGCTGGAAGAGGAGGAGATGGGGGCAGTAGGAGGAGGGTTTCCTGAAGATGTTAAACTCTTCCCTCCCAACTATGGTGATCACAAGCTGTTGAATGGCTTTCCTTGGCTAGAGCACATTGACCATGATCACACATACAACCAGCCCTGGTCCTCCATCTCTTCTCCATCCCTGGAAAAAATGCCCACCAAACATACCAAATCCCTCCAGCAACGGCACAACACCAAGCATTACCACTATGCCTCCTCCAGACACATCTCAGAGTCTAAAATGTGGAGTCGAGATGAACGGCGTGCTCAAGCTTTGAAGATCCCTTTCTCCAATGAGCTGATTGTTAATCTGCCAGTGGAGGAGTTTAATGACTTACTGACAAGTTATCAGCTCAGCGAGGAGCAGCTTTCTCTGATCAGGGACATACGCCGTCGTGGTAAGAACAAGATTGCTGCCCAGAACTGCAGGAAGAGGAAACTGGATGTGCTGGAGGGATTGGAGGATGAAGTGTCTGGTCTGAGACGCCGTCGTTTGCGGCTTCTTCGTGAGAAACAAGAGGCCTTGAGGAATCTGCAGGAAATGAAACGCCGACTGAATACCTTGTACCAGGAGGTCTTCTCCAGGCTAAGGGATGAGGCTGGAAGACCGCTGGATGCTGCAGAGTACCTACTTCATTTTGGGGACAATGACAGTGTTGTGGTGGCTTCACGCCAACAGGGGGAATGGCTTCCACGGACAGGAGAAAAAAATAACAAGAAACAGAGAAACAAGAAGAAGTGAGGAGGTGAATGAGCAAGGAATGTTCTCAAGTGACATTTGGATATTAGAAAAGGGAAGAATAAAGAGATTCCTTCAGAGGAATGATGCAGCCATGGATGAAGGAATACAAGGTGTCTCTATCTGGTGTCTAAGGAAGGTGATGAAAATACCACTAATTCCTCAAACATCCAACCAGAAATCTCTGACAGTGATGTTTTTGATTGGAAGTCAAGACAGAAAAGAGAGGAGTTCTTGGAAAGAGGGTGTTATTAACCTGATGATAGGCAACCCTTACTTCAGGGTGTGTTGTCCTCCACTTGCCATTAACATTTTCTGCACTGAAAAAAAGACTTGAATCCAACTCTTATGTTTACACAACACTGAGGTAAATCTACGCTGCTACTTACTGGAATTGAAACATCAGATGATAGATGACCTGGGACCAGCAATTAAAGTAAATGTTCTATGCAAAAATTCTGCTTTCTCATACATCAGTTGCCAAAGAAACTTGAAAAATATCAAGTTAAAAAATCATCAGGCTGATAGCAGGCTGGTCCCTGGCTATCAGGTAATTCAGCCAGTCACAGACACTACAACGACTGAGCCATCAAAGAGAGGTTGCAGGCACCAGGTAACTGACCGGTTGGCTGAAAGAGAGAGTGGAAAAGTGTAACGTTTTTGTCTATATAAGCTATATCATGACGTGGCATCACTTGTTAGAATAGAGTCATCATCATTTGATGTTGTTAGTTATGATAAAATGATTAAAATAAAATCAGTGTTAAGTCAGTGTGGATATCTGATCTTTGAGAACAAGTTGGGATGATTTGTTGTCGTGCATCATGTGATTGAGTGGTGAACACAGAAAACAAGGGAGCCTCACAAGTTTTCACACCTGCACAACCTGGACACTCACTGCGGAAGATGAGCATGATGATTGGATTGTTCAACCCACCTCTCCTTCCCAACTCATGGAATGAAACACTGAAACTGACTGAGGAATGACTCCTTTTACCCATTACTGGTGCTTGCATTTTTTTTTATTATTATTTCTATGTACTGGAAGCATGATGCAGTGGATTTACCTGTGCCTTTTAATATGTTTTGTGTTATTACAAAAACACCTTTTTGTCTGTGAAGCTGCTGAAATCCTTTTGCCTTTTTCAAACAAGATGCATGGTGGTATGAGTGTTCTAACTGAGATCCTCAAGTGACCTTGCAGTCACTCTGGGCAGGTCTGTAACACACTGGAAAAATAGACAACTGTGTTAGGTTGGCAAGCTATTGATGATTTAAGATTGAGGGCTATGGGAACGTATGGCAGGTGCCATAAATATACCTAGAGATAAAAGTAAAATGACTCAGCATAGTATTTCACCCTCAGGTGGTTGTACACAAACCTGAAGAAGACAGACTCTAGAGTCTGATGACATTTCTAACTGGAAATGGCTGCAGTTTTGATTTGTATAGTGTTTATACAGTAAATGTAGATTATAGTAGAAAAACACCCAAAGGCAGCAGAGGTTAGGTACTTAAGTAAATTTACTGTCTCAGGGATAAGCACAGGCAGATGAATGTGCTACTCTAGTAAAGTTGCAGTGTGCAGCCAGAACACACTCAGAGTGTAATAGAAGAATTTAATTTGTTCATTGTTGGAGTCTTTATTTAACAGGGCATTGTCAGCAGGTAAGCAGTAGCTGGCAAATACCTTAATTAAAAATCAAACCACTGTACTGCATCTGCCTGTACCTCATGTACAGCAAAGACATGGAGGGGAATGAAATATTTTGCACCAACATCTTGCCTTTTAAAAAGCCTGCACAAATGCCTGTCACTGCCACTGAGAGTAAAAAAAAGGGTATGAACTCATTTTTGTGGTTGTTAGCTTTCATTTTTATGAATGCCCACAGTGGTTGTAGGTATTCAAAGACTTTGGACCTCATCTTTTGTATTATTAAAAACTTGTGTGGAAGTCTGAGCTGCCTCTCTGGTGTTTACACAGGAGCAGAAATCAACAGTAAAGTCTCAGCTTTAATCAGACAAATACTGCACACTATGGGTTGTGTACACTAAGGTTAAATACCCACAACAGGGAGTTAATGTGACTAACTTAAAAACACACACATTTTGTAGACAGCTCAATATACAGGCCAATATTGTATCCTCAGTTACATCTTCCCATTTTGTGTTACACAAACAAGAAGAATGTGACACCACAGTACAAGTTGATATGAAAACGAAAAACCTTTATTGTCCAAAATAGACAACCAAAGGAAGATCAGCCATGACAGTGACATTCCAAGGGAAACCAATATACAAGCAACAAGACAACACAAGCTAATTGGCTAAATACAGAGAAGTGTTTCTGAGACGAGATAAAAAATCTAACAGCAGACCCAGGTACAGCTAATTCAATCCTTTCGTGCCAATGGAGGGCTATAAACAGAGGGTAGTCAAGGATTCTGACATAATACTGACATACACAGCAAACAAACAGGAGCGTCCCACTGGAAACAGACGGACAGGGTGTAGGCCCTAGTGCAGAGATGCTTTATCTAGTCATACACTTGATTGTAAATACTGGAACTGTATTTACATCTGGACTGAAAAACTAAATAAATCACGTTGACCTATAATTCAGCCTCAGACGTACCATGAGAATTATGATATGCTATGTAATCTGTGGTCGCCTGTTGGGCTGTGTACATGAGGTTTGGGGTTTGTTAAAATATTCATCAGATTCTGTGAAAAAAGGTAAATATTTAAAAATAGCTACAGTAGGTTGTAACATGGGGTGGCTGAAGCAGATAGATCACAAATGTCCACTGGAAATAGAAAAATATAATTAAGGAAAAATATTTGAGTTAAAGTCTCTCTTCATGATCAGTTCACAAAACAACAGCAGGCCACCCAAAGCAAACAGCTCAAGAGATGGGAGTTGAACTAGCTAACCCAGGTCCGCTAACAGAGAAAGCTACAATATTAGCTTTAATAAGAGTATACCTGGAAGGAAGCACAGCCGGGCTACATTCAACACATAAACGTTCAGGTAAGCAAGAAAACACCAGAGAAAAAGACCTCTCCTGTAAAGTGTGTTAATCATGCTGAATCCAAGAGTCCTAAACCAATTTATTTTTTTTGCAAATATCAAAGCGTGTTTGACACAGGATGGTCTGCAAGCAACAGGAACCATGAACTACTGAGAAATGTGCTGGACCGTCATGTCTTGAGTGTTGCCCGGCCAGTGCAAGCTAAAATAATACAGCTTAGAAAACACACGCACAGGAGTGTGTGTGTGTGAAGGGTAAAAACAAATGAGGATTATTTAACATACTTTCATTTACGTAAAAATGTCTTGTTAGTTTTGGAGCACATATCTACTATGTGATGCAGAGGAAACCTTTTACCTACCAGCCAAAGTAGCAGGAGAATTTAACACTCAAACCACCTGATCTAAACGCTCATTGGCTGCTTTTGTGCTGAACAGTGCAGCCAGTGATCGTTCAGCTGGCTCTGACACTGGTGGGCAGATGGCAACAGTCCCACAGTCCTGAGCGACACTGTTACAACAGGTACATGTGACACGTGATGATCACCTGTCAGGACAGTCTGTTACAGCAGCTCAATAAAAAGTCATACCTTGTGTATAAAATGGAGAAGTCAGCTCCAGTTAGTCAAGCCACCCCCAATGTAGGACGACAACATTTTAAAACACCTTTGGCATCTCACTAGCCCACTTCTATTTCTTGTTAACTGAAGGATAACATATATTGCAGTACTAATTTATTTGCAGTGAGCCAATATTATCGGGGCTGATTTATCAGTTCTTTCTGCTTATCTCTATGAAGGCCATGACCCCCTGCATCAGATTAACACAGGAAATCTCAGCTCTGCACTGTGACCTGTTTCGGTCCGAGTGATTGTCCGTTCCTCCCTCTAATCTATAGGTCAAAGGTTTGACATGAGCCTTGCAATACCATTCCCCGCTACCTGAACTGGTACATCATCATCAATCGTTCACCTGAAGTCAAACAGTGCTGTCTCCATAACTGTGTGGACATGTGGCAGATGCTCATCTTGCGTAGCTGTTCGGTGTCCCGACATGAAACCAACCAGCCTTCGGTCCAATAAAAGTAAGAAGTTTGTGAATTAAACCCTCGCCACAGCCACCTGGAAATGACATGCCTCGGTAGGAAAAGGTGCTAATAACATTAACAAAGGTCTGTTCTATAGAGGTGTTCAGTATAACCAGACCATGTATCCATTTAATCTTATTTACACCTGTGGTTCCTACTGAGACATGTGAGAGCTTTTCTGTGACAAAGGTGAGTAAACAAATACTCTGGGGAAAGTGATCTGTGAGGCTTCACTGTTGTTCCTCACTGGGAGCCTAACGTCCCAGTTTACACCTTAACATGCAACTGTAACACATGAAATATGGCATAGCAACACTTCTACATTCACAGGTTTGCCTCTTAAAGCCTCCACCAAACCACCACCTTAAATCACAGTGGGATAAAATACAGACTTGTTCATTAGTTTAGACTGGAAATGAATGAAAAGGGAGACGCTGCAGCATCATCCACATCTGGAATGAAGGAACAACGGCTGGTTGGCTGCCATATTGGCTGGTAGGACATAAAGTATAAAAAGGTCAAAGCAGAAGAAGTGTTGGTCTTCTCGTGTAGACTGTGACCCCACCCACTTTTTCCGCATCAATCTGTCCACGTCAGAGTGAAATGTACAGTTGTCATTTGGTGTTTCAAATGAAGAACAGCATTACGTCAACAATAAAATAAACCAGGTGGCACAAAAAGAACAGATACTGAAAGACTGAAAGAGACAAATCTTTCACTCAACACACTTCGGCTAGCTTCTTTCCCTGTCAAAAGAAGTTCCCTCCAGTGTATCCTGACCAAACAGAGAGGAAAGTTTGTCTTCTCCGAATCAGCATCACTCGCCAGCCCACTCATTGGCTCACACACATTAAAAACAGGACATCCCAATAAGGACCTGCGATTAGGAGCAGAAGACATTCTTGCCGGCCGTGGTCAGACACTGAGCTTGCTTCTCGTGAATGCACATGTTAAAGAGGTAGCTTGACAGCTCGGGTCATGTTCCTGTTATTTCCAAAACCAAGCACTTGCCACCAAATGTGGGAGACAGTCACTTGATGGTCATATAATGGTATTCATTTCCATATTCAAGGGGCAACAGTAGCTGAACAAAGGCACCAACTCCCATCATGTGACATGCTCTTGGTGAGGGAAAAAAAACCAATGAGAGACTAAGTGTCAACATACCTCTTTAAAAAAAGATTTTCATTTTTAGTCAAGACACAAGTGGGAGCATCTTTTGAGGAAAGCGTGCCTACCTCCTTCCAGGGCAGGAAAACAAACTTCTTTTTCCCTCCGTCAGCTACACTGGCAGTTCACTCACAACCGTTTTGGAATCTTCTTATCTGCCTCTGCCAAAGTGTCTGCGGGAGTCAACTAACTTAAAAACAGTTCACCAGCATGTAGTCGATTTCCCACCCTACACCCCCCACGCTCCTCCTCCTCTTGTCTAGTCCTTTTTCTCCTCCTCTTTCTTCTCTTCCTCCTCTGTAGGGTATGAGTGCCAAGTGAGGCGCTCCTCATAGAAAGAGATGACCACCTGGGGACACTTGACGTTGGCCTCTTTGGCCGGGACCAGGTCGGCTTCATCTGAGTTCTTCCTGTTGATTGGGAGGCAGGAAGGGAGGAATGAGGGCAGGAAAGATGACAAACAACACAGCAGAATGAGAGAGTCATAATAGGAAGAGAAGAAGGCAGAGGGGAGAGAAGAGAGCAACAGGAGAAAAGTACATCAGAAAATTGACATTTATTTGTTGTGGATTTAAAGGACCCTTATTTTACTCTGAGACATATTGCTAGCATTGATCAATAATAAAATATTTTTCTGGTTTTAAGAAGCAAAAGCTATCAGAGTGTATTTTTAAATTCTCCGTCAGTTGGCATGTCAGACAGATAGACCAGTGGAAGGCAGCTGTGCTGTAATAGAAGGAAATGTGAATGTGTGAATGTGTGTGTGTGTGTGTGTGTGTTGTTTGTCTTTATATGTGGTCCTGTAAGAGTCTGGTGACCTGTCCAAGTGTACCCTGCCCTCACCCTCTGTCAGCTGACTGGCTCCAGCCCCCTGTGACTCTGCTTGGATAAGCAGTTGTAATTGCAAATTTGATTTCATCAATGGCCCACCTCCTATTCTCTTAATCTCCCTATAGATAACTCCAGGTGTGAAACACACCCCAGGGTGGCGGCTCCGATACCGCCAATCAGACAAAGGGGTGTGAAAGTCATCCTAGGGGCATTCCTCAGGTATAAATGTTTAGGTCACCCCATGTCCAGAGTCTTTCCTTTACCATCACCGCTCGGGTGAGCACTGACCTTTCCTTGCAAGGAAATAAAAACTTGTCGGCTGACAGAAGTCTCTATTTCATTATTCACCAACAGCAAACGGCAAAAAATTTCCACAACACAGTATAGCCCTTAGATGGATGGATAAATATCAACAGGACCCTAAGGATGTTAGAATAAATGTTCTTAAAATTCCTCTATGCTATGTGAAATGTGCTCTAGTAATACAAGAGTGCTGCAGTGATGATGATATGCACCAATCAGGCATAACATTATGACCACCTGCCTAATACTGCGTTGGTCCCCTGTGTTGCCAAACACACAACAAACTGCAATGTACTGTGTATTCTGACAGTTCCATTAGAACCAGCATGAACCTCTTCGGCAGTTTGAGTGACTGGTCTGTTGGATCAGGATTATATTTCATAGTATGCACAAGGAAGACCCACCTGTCCATTTGAAGGCTACTGAGTGGGATAACAACAACAACCACAACCACAACCACAACAACAACAACAGCAGCAGCAGCAGCAGCAGTAGCAGCAGCTAACATAAACTGGCTACTGTGAATATCCCAGAGAAATGTGCAGTCAGAGTCAGGACTGAGCAATAGATTTCCTCGTTCAGCATTATCATCATACAAATATGTTGCTTTAAAGGGGCCCTATTATACTCATTTTTGGGCCCTTATATCTGATTTTGGACTGCTCTAGAGCAGCTACACACGATTGCCCGCACAGAAAGCTTTGTAGGTCTTTGGGACGCTGTGCCCCTCACTGCATCGCTTCCTTGAATTTCCTGCATCCCGCAAAAATGGTCTGTGTAATTAACTCTACCCCCGGCCCTCCAAAGGGCTGCCGAGCGCTGCCGAGCCCCACTTCGTCATTTTGACGGTGCGCAAGTTGAGAGTAAATAGTGAACTTTACTAAACTTTGAAAATGTCACTGTATTAAATACAGCCCTATGTGTTGGATCCCGAAACCAATCACAGCCTGAAATTTCTCATGAACAGAGGTTACTTCAAGACGTCTCTAAGTAACGTGACATGGCCATATAGAAGAGTCCAGCACACACTGACGTCACTGGGACTTCAATGTTAAAAACACACTAAAACACAGCGTGCAGTGAGCCATCCAAAACTGTTCGCAGGGCTCACCTCCAAATGCATAAACCTCATGATATGGCAATTCCACATCCTCTAGAACCAGTATCCAACATTTTACATATTTATAAGTCTCAAAAGCTGGAAAAGCATAATAGGTCCCCTTTAAGTAAATATAATGATAACAGTACACAACAGACTCCATATCATCTCTGATATCATGATGAATGGTCATGATTGCTCCACATCATGTCAACACTGAACATTAACCAAATCCCTCCTCAGCACTATGCTGCTGGCACCACTAAACCCTATTATATGATTTGCACCTATCCAGTGTGAATCTTTTTATCTTTTACAAGATTATCTGTTTTTATCTGATATTTTCACCAAAATCCAGAGTTCTTTGTACTCGTAAACTCATTCTCCCATGTTACTGTGATTCTCATACTATTAATGGATTTGTTTTGCATTATTACTGATGATTTGTTTTTTTTTCACGTCATCCTTCTTCTTTTAATTAATTGTCTTGCACAGACTGTGTGCTGTTCTGTGCACTTTGTAGGCATGTTTTAATGTTTGCTCTACATGCCTCATTAATTTGCCCCCAAGAGCAGATTCCTGGATTCCTACAATTATTATTAACTATGATTATGTTTGGTATTGCCTGACTAATGCAGATCCACATCTAATTCAATTATAACCCAGGTTTAGACTAGAGACTAGACAAGGGTACAAATTATATTACATTAGCGTAAATCCATTTTGTATTATTTGTTAAACATATTGTTGACTTCTGACCCCCCTGCCATCCCCTAAAAAGCAATGCCACTGGATCTTTATCCACAGGCAGTGAAGACCCACCACTTCATAAGGAACATTAGCTCTCCACTGGAGTCGGTTGCTCCAATAATCCTCTCTGGCTGCAGACCTCGACCAAACCCTCTGGCCTTCTCGCCCTGGAGACAGGACCAAGACAACACATGAGCAAAGAAGAAAGAACAGACTGATGGGAGATGTTGTTTCTACACTGAACGTTACAGCACTTATGCATAGATGTTGTATGTGATAGGTGGCGGCAGTCTGCTGCTCCTCACCTCCTCCTTCTTCCTCTTGCTCCCTCGCTCCTCTGAGTCTCCTGAGGCTTCGCTGGCAGCTTTCCTCTTGCTCTCCTTCTTCTTCTCCTCCTTCTCTTTCATTTTCTGCATGTACTCTGCAATAAGGTCAGGGCAGTCCAGGTTCTCCTCTGGTTCCCATGTGTTATCCTCACTGGAAAAGGTGAGTGCAGACAAGTACACAAACAGTGCATGTTTTAGTTGACAACCACACCATATTGAGGATCACACTCTAATGAGTTACAGCATATTACAGAGCCAGATTTATACTCACTCTGAGAACCCCTTCCATTTTAACAGAAATTCCACTTTGCCCTTCACCACTCGTCGGTCCAAAACCTTCTCAACCACATACTCCTCCTCCTCCTCCTCCTCTGCTGCTGCTGCTGCTGCTGCTGCTGGTGGTGTTCCTGCTGCTGCTGCTCCTGCTGCTGGTGGTGGTGGTGGTGGTGCTGCTGCAGGTGCTGCAGGCTGCTGCTCCTCCTCGTCACCCTTCTTGCCTTTCTTTCCTGCTACGGTCGCCAGCTTGACGTCTGCTGAAGGTCCCTCTGGTGGACCCAAGAGGAAACAGGCAGAGATAATAAAAAGATTAGATCCTATCCTATTATCACTGTAGTTTAGGAGGTTTTCATGGTCAAATCTTCTGTTTGAATAGAGAAAATGAATGGACTGATTCATGACAAGTGGGTCCACGTACCAAAACCTGGGCTTAACTATTTACAGGCCACAGAGTGGATATGCCCTGACACTTCTGATTCTGCTTTTGAGAAAAAAGTGGATTTTCTATTTGTTATTCAGACATTACATTTCAAATGTCCAAAATATGAACATGTGTTAATGATTAAAAGCAACCACTATTCAGCTGAACTTAATGGATATGGACATGGCGGGGGTTAATGTTGAGTAAAACTGGGAAAATAAAGCACTATCAATTGTGTTCATAAGGTGTTTTCTTTTAACTTACAAATAAACCAGAAGCACTGATAAGAGAAGCATTAAGTAAATAAACAGAAAAGTAGTGGCACTGCAAAAATCCTAATGATACCCCTCACTAATGACCAGTAGGGCTGTCAATGATGGATGTCTTTTATCTACTCAGCAACCTCAGAAATCTTGGGCCTAGTGGCACGTGTACTAGTGAGCAAGCTGCAGTCCACAACAGTGGAATTACATTGTGTGGGATGAGAGCTCTGCCTGCAGAGGGAGGACGGGCCAGGGCAGAAACTTTCAAATGAAACCACTTTTACACACCACATCATCATCATAACAGCACTGTCCAAACAAATTTTCCACTTGAACTAAGCAAAATGTGTATTTTGATGTGAAATTCTTGAACAGAAGACTGAACCGTCTGAAAGTATTGTCCAAGCTATGGACCACATTTTTCACACAGAGCAGAAAGAAGACACACTGTGAAAAAGACATCTGTATGATCTTCAGGTAAGAACCTCTCCCCTAACCCCTAATTAGTCCCACAGCAGAGGACTGTGGTTACTGCTGGGTGCCTGATACAGAGTGGGTAGAGAAGCTAATAATCTCTATATGCATTTTAGAATCCGTTTTATATTCACATGGTAGCGCTTTAGACAGTCAATGACGCATTTTAATGGATACAACCAGCTCGGTTACCATGAGCCAGAATGGCGGACGCCGGTCACACTTGAAGCCCAGTTGTGGTGATGTGGCCGCTGCTGGTTAGGAGGCGATGAAACGCCGCGGGCTAAACATTTTCAAAAAATTCAACTACCGCCATCCAGCTCCTCGTGTTCACTTTTGAACACTTATCCACACGTGCAGCAGTCTCAGCCTGGCTACCAGCGTGGCCTCGGATCAAACGAGTGTCGTTTAAACTGCTCATGCCTGCTGATTTAATGTGGTGGAAGTAAAACGCCCCCTTCCAGGTCTTCTCAATGTGAGCGTAATTTACAGATAACGACTACCGACTATACTGCGGCCGCAGCCGCAATTTTGCACACGTGTGCGCAATGCAAAATCACAGCTCCTAGCTTAAAAGGTTTATGTATCTGAACCGTAGATAGAAAACAAAAGCTAAGCGTCCCTGTATCAGAAAAGCGTCAATGCCAGCACGCTGCTCACCCCCATCGCGCGCACTGCAGCCTCACGCGCTGAATGCCAAAATACAGTCAGACAATTTCGTTTAAACCGGTTTAGCCACCGTATAGTGCATTTCACTACTACCCGAGCAAGGCGGCAAGTCAGGCGGCCTGCCCCTGCAAGCGGAGGGCAACATGGCTGGCATGTTTCCCCCCAGCAGCTAGCACTGAGCCCTTACCTCTACAGTGAAAGCTTCGGTCGGTTGTATGGGCTCGCTGCAGGCCCGAGTGTCCTAACTGGCTGGTTCCGCTACTGTAGGAGAGTTACAGACCGAAAACGCACCGGCTGCAACACTCAGCTATCCTGCGGCCTATTGACGATCTTTGGGTGACTTTTCCTCAGTGTGCTTTGATGCTTAATAATACAATAGCCTCGGCGTCGCTAACAACCAGCACCAATCCAGTTCTGCCCGCCAACAGCACCACCGGATGTGACGTTAGTGCATGGACAGCGCTGTTACGGCATTGTGGGAAATGAAGTCTTGGAGTACAAAAGGGCTAGAGTATACGATACACTGCTTTGCCCATGCTAAAGTGCCCACATGGGGGCCAAAACGCATACTAAAGTGCCCTCTAGGAGCCTAAATGCGTGCTAAAATGTCCTCTTGGGAGCCAAAACGCATACTTAAGTGCCCTCTAGGAGCCAAAACCTGTGCTCAAGTAAAGTGCCCTCTTCAGTGGCGAGGACATGCTATATGTGCCCTTTTTTTCCTTTTCGCCCCTGCCCTTCAAAAAGTCTGTGCACGCCAGTGCCTATACTGTCCTGTCCTGTCCTAATATTTCCTGACTAACTCTTCACTATTTTTGTGTTTTGCTCGTGTCCTTAAAATGAGGTATTAACTGCAGTGCAATCTGGTTGCACAGGTAGTCCAGCTCCTCCAGGGTGGCACATCCATACAGGCAGTTAATGTTTAAGTCTCCTTCCTTGTCCTGATCCAGGTCTGGGAAGATATAGTCAACCCCAGGACTGAGTCACATTATGACTTGCCATGATGAGTAAATTGGATCAGCCTGTGATTTGAATGACACACAGTATAATTGTGAATCCAGCCTCAGTGTGTTAATGATTTTGGTTTCCATTGAAATACTGTCTTACTGTCTCTTTTATGCATCTGAGCACATTTCCAGACACTATCATGGCATAGCTTGAACAAAGGTGGTCTAACTGTGCTGCCATTAGGCAAAAAAACAAAACAAACAAAAAAAAAACTAAATAAGAGGATAAAAATATAAACATATGAACATCAACTCATGGCTTCTTGGGCCACTTAGTTCATTATAGATGCAAGCCTTTCAATGCTGGAATCTGTCTTACTGCTCTTTGCAAGGATGGGGACTGGGTTTGCTACATCAGGACTTCCGTCATAGGTAGGTGTTTCTTTATTTGTCCACAGGTCCTCCTTAGGTTGTGAAAATGGGAAGGCAGTGAGAGGTTTCTTCACAGCAACCTCCTTGAGCTGCTTGAGCTTTTTTTTTTTTAGTCTGGTTTGGTCTGGTTTGGTCTGGGTCCGACAGGCCAGAATTCTCTGGTCAGGGCAGGTTATAACAGACAAGCTCTGTTTCTGTGGTCCAGTGTTTGTTTTTCTGTCTCTCTTAATGGACCACAACATGCCTCTGGGAATAACTGCACCAGCACATCCACAGCCAAACAAGCTTCTTCATGCATTTCCTCCAGTGGAAATGATGCTGCCTGTTATATAGAGGGCATGGCAGGGGCCTTTCCCTGATCCTGGTAGCTCCCTGGTGGCTAGTGAAGTAATGATATGCTGAGATAATCAGGCTGTTGGCAGCGACGCCTTGGCAGGTTCCCTGTTAAGCAGGTCGGGATGAGATTCATTCACACCTAGAACTTTGGCAGCTAAATGCCTACCTGCTGAGAGGTTGAAAATTGATAGCGGATCTCTCAGTAGAGGTTGGAGCAATACCCATAAATGATGTGCACATAAAGTAACATAAAGTGCAGTATACGTTCATTCTAGTATACAGCTATTTATTTATTTGACAGGTTCATACTCATCAAAACATTCAGTGGCCTGTGGCTGGGGTAACTGTTCTCCTGTTTCTCCCTTCACTTTTCAGGCTTTTCCTTTACTGACCTGAAAACACATTCACTGGCTGCATTATAATGTAATATAGTATTGCATTGAACCATTCTATCCAAGGCAGATGCAGGAGATACCCATATCTGTGGTTATCCTGACAATATTAGACCTGCTTGTTGGGAAATAATTCATGTTCAAGAAGGATTTAGTGGCGTCAAGATGTTTTCTTCTCTCTGTTGAGGCCTATGTCACACTGCCATCTGCTGGTGACTTCTCATCAGCACAGGAAATCAGGAAAACCTTTTTATATTCTGATATCTGGAGGAGTAAGTCATGTTCTCATACTGAGGACCATGTATAGGCTACACAAGACTACTTTACTCTTAACTGAATGCAGTGCATTACAGTAGGATGTTAGGATTGGATGATTTGATGGCTAGGTCCCTTATAGCCATGGCATCAACACACCTTTCACATTTTGGAAGGTTCAGGATGTGTCTCTATACATTCATACAAATAGAGAATGAAAAAGTTCAACATGACATGACTGATTTAGTGTGAAATGTAAATGTTAGCATTATTCTCCCTTATATGCATTTTACAAATGATTATGACAAATGATCATTTTGTTATTAGATCCCTCTTTATCAAACTTAAACACATGTAAGACTTGAATTGTATGTATAAACATATCTTAAATACAAAAGAACAAAGAGCATATTACACAAGTTGAAACATTCATCAATCAATACAAATGTAAAATCATGCATTATTTCATTTAAGTCATGTGCTTATGTTAACATTGGTTGCACTTGTAAAAATTCATATACACCACACATCTGAAATGGTCATAAGACCGAGCTTACAGAACGTGACAGCAGGTTGGTGTAATGTCACTTACAGGCAGCAGGTGGTGCAATGATTGAAAGTTCACTAATACTCATTTCACAGAGAAAACAGACATCTCAAAGGAGCAATACATGTTAGTCATTGTAAAATACATAAATAAATGTAAGTCTTCAACAGAACAATTTTAGTTTGAAAAAAACTACTAATTATGAAAAACTAGAATATTACATTATTATATCATAATTGGGAAATGTATAATAATAATAATAACAACAACAACAACAACAACAACAATAATAATAATAATAATAATAATAATAATTATTATTATTATTATTATTATTATTGTTGTTGTTGTTGTTGTTGTTGTTATTATTATTCCATGCAAGTCACTTGTAGCTTGTTAGGTTTAACCATTAATATTAAGTAGTCTTTATCGTCCCAGAGTGCGGTTTGTGTTCAAAGCCTAGATACAGCAACATTAATACACAAAAGCTTAAATATACACATATTTACACTAAAAGCCACTGCCTGTATTCCAACCCATACATTTTTGTGTTTTTGCACTTCATCACGAAACCAGAAAATGTTAATAGTGTATTTAGGTGAGGAAATCTAGAAAATCAGTTATCTCACTACTGCAACTATTGTTATTTATTCATGACTGTCAGAACTTAAAATCATGGCTTCAAGATGAAATCACATAGTTTTTGTCTCAAACCTTTGTGTGGACCTGAGGTCACAGACAGTTTAGGATTTCAAACTGACACCAGGGGGCACAGTGGTGCAGTGTTTTGAGCTTGATGTGTACTTCTTGCTTGAGTGAGTTCCCTCTACACTCTGTAGATACTGGGTCCTCTCACAGTCCACTACACCAGGGCGTCAAACTCATTCCACAAAGGGCCGGTGTGGCTGCAGGTTTTTGTTCCAACCAAGCAGCAGCACACCAGACTTGACTCAGTTAATCAACTGATCTCAGTCTTCAGACAGCTGGTTGGTCAAACTGTGTGCTCTTGATTGGTTGGAACAAAAACCTGCAGCCACAGCGGCCCTTTGTGGAATGAGTTTGACACCCTTGCACTACACAGTTGATTATTTGGTAACAATATGAATCTCTTTTTCACTGCATGGTGCCAACTTAACTTAAATCAGATTTCTTGCCTTTCTTTTGGTTTTCACTGTGGACGGTATCTGGTACCTGACTGCAAAGGGTACCAAAAGGAGGTTTTGAAGATTTTGATGGGTTTGGGTCCTGTGGTATTGAACTTCTGGCTTTGCAATGTTTTCCTTTTTAATATACTGTCATTTTGAAAATGGCATATGGCATGTTTATGCATTGTTGGTATAGTAACTACACCAGTGAGGTGGTACAATCTGCAATGGTAATAGTGGCACATGATGCCAAATGTAAGTGGAGCTGAGACTGATGGAGAAAATAACTGTTAGCTGTGTGATAGTGCTATCATGGATAGATTATCATTCACACATCATTCAATACTTGTTTTCTATTACTTCCTGAAAACTGCTTAACTTTGTGGCCATGATTAAATTTCTCTAGAAATTTGTCTTTGTCCCTTTTTTTTTATGATGGAGGCCTTTATGTGTCTAATGTGTACATGATACCTCTCATAGGAGTTACAAGGTCCTCGCTCTGATCAAGATTAAAACAGTGCAAAACATAAAGAAGACACTTCCTGCAGTCTTGTTGTGTGAAGCGCTTGAGCCACAGGAGTCATATTAAGGAACATTGCCTCCAGGTTTATTGTCCCTTTACTGACAGTCACAGTTTATAGTGTTCAGTCTATATTGTTCATACATGTTGTCTGTCTGACTGAAGCTTTATTTTAAGACTGATTTACTACCTGTTCTCCCTGCTTGTCTGTTGTCAGCAAACACTCTAAGACAGTCAAGTACGTTTGTATTCTGATGTGGATGGAAAACAAGTTATAAAGTTTTTTGTTTTTTTTTTCAAATACACCCACACTTTGCTCCTCACAGCCGACACTCATAATCCACACTGCCCCCAGTGGGGCCTATCAGGTAATGTCAACACAGGCCATTTTGTCAACAGATAACCAATGTTGGCAT
Organism: Caranx ignobilis; assembly: GCA_021432705.1. Classification (NCBI taxonomy): domain Eukaryota; kingdom Metazoa; phylum Chordata; class Actinopteri; order Carangiformes; family Carangidae; genus Caranx; species Caranx ignobilis. Next base: position 52,772,758 of record MU270012.1, read on the forward strand.
TTCTATTGTGTGGAGAAACTCACAACATCTTAAATAACTCATCTGTAATGTGTCTGACTCGGTGCTGAGCTTTATTTCAGAGCAGTGCGTTTGCCTGTTTCCTGTTAAATTCCTCTTACAGCACCATCAGGTCATCAGAAGAGCAGTTTGTCAGACCAGTGTGTGTGGTTGTATGTTATACTCTGTAGATGGCAAAGTCATATGGGTCAACAAAATGCAAAATCCACAAAACTAACACAAATGCATAAGCCATGACACCAATGCAAACCAGTTAAGCCAAATTAAGATAACTTACCGAGCATTCTTGATGGGGCCTCTGCATTGTGTTGACCTGTCTGAGCCACCGTAGTTCGTTAGGCTCTATCAAGCAGCTGTCTCATACAGTGACCATAAATCTGCAGGTTAAATCCTGCTGCTGGGACAAATGTACCACCTACTAGCATAACTGAGGACATGCCAGTAGATAACAAGTCAGTGATGCTACATACACACTACTCTGTTTATGTTTGAAGAAGCCTGTACATATTGCTATGTTGTTGCCTACCATCCGCACGACTGTAGCACTCAATGCTCCTGACCACATTTTAGTTTGAAAAACTCTGGATGTACATTGTAGCCTGTTTGGTAGCCCTTAGCTAACAATGACATAAATGCCCCCAGTTGCTCCCCAAGGCCCCATTTACACATAGCAAAAACAATTATATTTAACAATTATATTATGTGTTTTCATCGTTTGTTTACACAAAAACAGAGCTTCAAGCCACCAAAAACGATATATCTGAAAACTCCAAAGTGGAAAATCTCTGTAGACAGGGGGAAACTGAGTCATAGGCTTCAGAACGTCACAGTATGAGACAGCGTCATGTGTGACTACTCGTGCTATCTTGGAAGGAACAGGAAGTAATTTATGTCATTTGTTGTTGTTGTGTTTTTTTTTTCAGGATTTTTTTTTCAGCATAGCTCTATGCTTCTCGTTACACTGTCGCCTATAAGTTTGCCTTGCTCATAGTAGCTCTTAATGGCATTTTTATGCAAAGATGAAAAGGCAGTGTGGACATAGTCTGAGTGTCTGTGGATGAGATCATGTTTGTATAGACTCAAAAAGTTGGGTTGAATCATATCTGTTTCAGATTACATTTCTTATGTTTTTATAGGTAGTAAGTAATAATATAAGTATAAGTAATAATATGGTTTATTTTTGGCTTATGATTTACTTATAATAATATAAGTAAATCATTGGGTTTTTTATGTGAGTTATTGCCAGCTAGCTAACATTAATGTGAGGCCATCTTTCCAGACATAACATGAACTGTTCATCTATTCTACTCTGTTGTTAGGTCATTAATGCAGACAGATGCTAATGAGGAATGAACCTGCTGTTACCATACACCTGACCAGCTCTGGTGGGTTCAATTAGGCACAAGACTCTTGCCACCAGGTGAGGTAGCAGAGACACTGCAGATGAGTGGAGGAGCATCCTTGCATGACAACTCACTATTAAGTGAACTCAGCCACAGCAGGCCAATCACATTCTTATGGATGGATAAGAAATAGGAAATAGGAAATAGGAATTACTTTATTAATCCCCAAAGGGAAATTCATTTGTCTGTCAGCTCATCAACCATTTGCAGAAGAATGAAGAAGCCTGATGGCTGAAGGTACAAAGGATCTTCTATATTTCTCCGTCCTGCAGTGAAGAGAGAGGAGCCATCCACCACCGCTCTTCTCTTGGTCCATCAAGGTGTTATGAAGAGGATGATCTGAGTTGTTCAGAATGGCCTCCACCAGCGTGTATCTCTCCACCACATCCTCAGTGAGTCCATCAGGGAGACATGACTGAAGTCAAGTGCCTCAGGATGTTTAGTCTGTATCCTAGCAATGACTTCATGGAGACCTTCACATGGAACTTCAGCAGTAGCCATTGGTGGGATGAACACATGTATTGTTTTGATTTGAAAAAAACGTCTACTTCCTGAGTCTTCATCTATATCTCCAGCTCCTCATCACTCTTGTTGAGCAGAGAGTTGATATTTTGCATGATGACTGACGGCAGAAAGGACCTACAGTACATCTGTAGGATATGCCATCCTACAGGGTGTGAGAGGAGCGTGATTTTAAATTCATTCAAATGAATTGTGTGTTGATTTTTGGAGAAAGAGACAGCCCCACTGTTCACATCAGAGCTTCTATTTTCAAATCTTCCTGGATATTGGAGGAAGAGGCGAGGAGGAAGAGATCACAGAGAGGAAACACAGGAGACACACTGAAATGAGAACAGAGGGGAGAAAGAGAGAGAGAGAGACAGAGAGAGAGTGATAGAGGGATGAGAAAAAAAGAGATTTTCATCAGTGGCAGAGAGGTGCCTCATTTTTCCTCCCGACCTCACAATGACCTGACAATGGATGGAGAGAGAGAGAGATAATGAAAGAGGATGGATAGGTAGAGAGGGACACACAGTGTAGACAGTGAGGGGACAGAGATATCGAACGCACACACACACACACACACACACACACACACACACACTGGTAGTTATTGTTAGTCATTTTTTCCTCCCTAGTTTCCAACCTAATGAAGACGCTTACTGGGGCAAGAATGTTGCAGAAATAAGCTGAGAGGGAGAGACAGAGCTTGGGGGCATGACAGTTCTTTCACAAGTTACCATGACAACACTCACATATGTCACATGTTAAGCCTTAGGGAGAGGGTAGCTCTGTGTTTGTGTTCAAGTTAGTACAGCGCATGTCTGAACTTTTCATGGATGAAAACGTGTATGTGGAATTTTCTTTGTGAAATTTCACTGAATTGTCATTTTTCCTTTCTCTGTGTAACAAGGTGTGTGGTGTTTGCACAGTGCACTTGTTTGTGCCATATTAAATACATATAACTACCTGTCAATCTTCAGTTGAATGAGCCACAATGACAAGGTTAACATTATTATTAATTTGGTATAGAAGCATTGAGATCAGGTGGTCAGGTGTCTTGCAGTCTGTCCACCTGTTTCACCTGACTATATAAGGTCACGCAATTGAAACTACAATTGAGGACAAAAAACAGAAACAGTCCACAGAGCTCTCTGGAGATGTTTTGTATTAAATTGTTTTGAGGAAAAGATCAAGGGAATAAAACTATTTCTAAATCTTGCCCAGGACTCTTACTGAAGTTGGCCACCTAGCCAAACTGACTGGTCAAGAAGTCTTGGTCGGGGAAGTGACCTAAAATAGAGCAGTCCATCTGACTCTGAGCACACAAAGTGGCCTCAGTACAAGCTTCAGACTCTTAGCTTCAGTGATGGAGCCACAGCCCAGACTCAAACCTCACAGAACATCTGTGGAGACACACACACACACACACACACACACACACACACACACACACACACACACATACTTCCCATCTAGTCTGAGGACCTGTCAGAGAGAATGAGACAAAGTGCTGAAATCAAGCTGCCTTCTTGATTGCACTATCCCATAGTCCATATTATAAGCTGTTTTCCTGTCTGTATACAACATCTATGTTGTTATGATGCTGTGTATTAGCACCTTAGTAGAGAGGCAGGACTTATGTAATAGTATGTACATGGATGTGAATATTGCATGCACATGTGATTTTCTATCATGTATGGTGTGTATATGTGTGTGTGTGTGTGTGTACATATACACATGTGTAGGAATGTGTCTGTATGTGTATGTATGTGGATATATATAGTATATGTGTAGGTGTGTATGTCTATGTATGTGGTCATTGATACTACTATCTTAGTCTTTTGTTTGTATCAGGCATAAGACATTCATCTATTTTGTTTCTGACAATTAGTGTAATTTTTAAATTGTTTAGGCAAAATAAACTTCAGCTTCAGCCTACACCTTTTCAATGAGATGTCTTAACTGCAGGTTTACTCATGTTTTGTTAACCAGCGCTGAATACTTACTACTACTACTACTACTACTACTACTACTACTACTAAAGCCCTTTGAGACAAACTGTTGGTAAAAATGGGTTATACAAATAAACCTGTCTTGTCTCGTAGTGTCTGATAGCATAACTGCTGCTACCTGTCAAATGCACATGTATTTCAGGTATTTATTGAAAAATAATAAATAAATAAATTCTATTTTATAATAAATAACTGAAGAGTGTATTTTACAAATACAAATTACTTTATTAATCCCAAAGGAAATTCATTTGTCTGTCAGCTCATCTAACATTTGCAGAAGAATTCTTCTATAATTCTATCTTGTGTCGCTATAATAAAAATTTGAATCAATAAATAGTTATATTATCCTTCCTAATCTTCAGTTGGTTCGTTTTCTTTCTCCTCATGCTCCTCTTGTTTTTCTCTCTTCCACTCCCCTGTGCTTCATGTGAAAGTTTTGCTGATGTGATGTATTATAACCACAGATACTTTATTATCTTCAGCTGTGAGATGTACAGTTTTGTGAATTCTGTAGATCATGTTCTTCTCTCCTCTGCACATTTCTTCTTTTCCTCTGCTCTGTCCCTCTCTCTCTCTCTCTATCCCTCTCTCTCTTTCTCTCTCTCTCTCCACATTGTCTGGCTTTATTTCAGAACCACAGCAACCAGAAGGTGCTCATTTGGTATATCTGCACACAGACTCACACTCACATACACAAACGCCTTAATGCATGGCAGCATGCTGTGCTGCTCGCCCCCCGGGTGAGTCTGTGCGTGCGAGTGTGTGTGTGTATGTGTGATGGAGTATAGGGAGAGAGTCGTTGCCCTGCTGTTGAACCCTCTACGTTTCTGTCCTCCTCTTCCATCTCTCTCGCATGTCTGATGTATGCAGCTCAGTGATCACAGCCCTCAAACCTTCTCTGCACGGCCTCGTTTCCAAAAACTAAATAAAAGAATTTATGGTACAAATGTAAAGATAAGTCCAGTGTGTGCTCACTTCTTACTTTCTATCTTACTCTTCACGACAATGTGCTGTCGTCCTTTTTGCATTTGGAAATGTTAATATACGATGACCACTTCTAGGGCGGAGCATCATGAAGCACGCAAACAAGCACATCTACTGCCCTTGGAGCTTCTTTCCATGCAATCTGCTCCTGAGGGATGATGATCAGCTTGTTGTTGGGCACCTGAGCCAGCTGACATAATGAGTGAAGTCTGTGCAGAGCAGGGGCACAGTACTCAACATGCTAATCCGATCATATAAATGGATGTTCTCGGGCATCCAGGTGATCACTGTTACCAGTTACTGGTGATGCACTGTACATAAATAGTCTCAGAGGGGAGATATTTAGAACAAGAAGCCATTGGTTCTGTGAGGCAGTTTTTACCAGTGCTAATACACCTTTGTCTTGTAGGTATAATGGACTGTGATCTTTGTTGAGTGTGTCAGTCAGCAAGTGGAAATGGTACTAGGTATAAAATAAGGCAGAGGTTGATGTGATTGTTATTAGTTTAGCAAGTATTTGGTCACTAATGGCCTAAGAATAGAAATGCTAACAATAGAGCAACATTAGGTAAATATATATATATAATCTATCTTTTATTCCAGAGCTTTTACAAATTAATCTGTTACTTTCCACAGGTTTTAAGGTTTCCACAGGCTCCATAAACTGGCCCAATGGGAGCAGTAAAAACTGTTGTGCTGCCGCTGTGAACACAACAACATTAAAGTCCGGTCACCTTCTAAACTTGATAAGGCTAATGCATTAGCAAACAGTTGCCTGAGACATCCAGCATCATCTAGGTCCACTACACACTGTCCACTCTTCTTTCAGCTGGACTGCTCTATGAGTGGGTTCATTATAGTTAGAAACTGTGCAGTTAAGAGAAATAAACACTGTAGATTTTTGAAATAGTTGGATCAATTAAAAAGTAGCATGTGGGGTTGTAGCTAAATGCTTCTGGCTTTGTGTCAGTGGTGGGCAAACATGTAGTCTGCAGTTCAACGGTGTCTGCAATGTTGCCCTTACAAGCTGTTCTATGTATGGTGGCCCTAAGAGGTCAACACACTATTGTACAACCTCAGAAAGCACATGCAAAGACTAAAATTAAGAAAACATGCACAAGAACACATACTTAAAAAAAAGAAGAAAAAGAATCTGATGGCACCCACTTGTTATTCATTGCTTTTAAATGCATTGAGCCAGGTGCTTCACTATTTATTGCCCCCAGGAAACACTTCAGTTGTGTTGTGTGAATTTGCAGCACATACGTTGTTTGAATTTGCTGCATGTCTGTGTATTTCCATGTTGGAGAACAGATGCAGCCCTCTGAAACACTTTTCAGACATATGAAAGTCAACCTATGAGAAAACTCCTCCTGTCTTTTCTATGTTTGGTAAATTTGGTGAATGAAATGATGGAAATTTTCATAAAAGACCAAAAGACCAAAATTTAAGTTCAAACAGATAATACACAAGCCACTTAAGAAATATACAACACCAGTGAAGCTTGTTAGATAGATAGTAGTTCCAGTTAAACCTGTGCGGATCAGATGTAGAGACAATATGAGCTGTGGCTCTCTGCACTCTGACCTGGATTTGAACCCAGACTGAACCTCTGCTGACCCTCCAAACAGGACACAATGGGCATCAGGCAACAGTTAGTCAGCACATAGTTTGGCCCTGGATGCTTTTGTTGCTGTCTGTCTTTAACTGTCCTGAACTCTAACATAAGTCTGACAATGAATAAATACACAATTCTTCTTTGTAATTCCCCTCTAAGACACAGAAAAACTAAAATAACTGCTGCTATTAGCCTTAGATCAGTTTAAATATTCAGTACGTCACTTCAGTGAGACAGAGATACACAGTTCCAAAAAAAAAAAAAAAAAATCAGCATCTTCCCAAACCTCGTTCATGAACGTTGAGCTACCTTAAAATAATGAAAACTTAACTTTAATTGAAGTTATTTATTTTTATAAGTGTCTGGAGGGATTTACACACTCTTCATTCATAAATTATATCTGCTTAAGTCCCACACAGCAGAGCAATCAGATCAAGAACTCTTCTGACAGTCTGTGTTTCAACCTGTTAAAAGCAGCAAGCACATAATCTTTGGTTTACTGTATCTAAAAACAGTTATACTTAGTAGAATTATCGCAACATTTAATTTTTGACAAATGTTTTGATTTTTAGGTGACATGTTAACAGGAGCTCTTTGGCCTATTTCACACGAATAGATCAGAAACACTGACACGTTTACACATCTTCACACATTTATACATTTACCACATTTACCCATATATAAATATAATGGCACATGAACACTAGCAAACACTGACTGAATTAATATCAATCACCATTTGACAGTAGTGAAGTAGTTATGATGATATTTGAGGTAAGGTGGGGTGGAATCCTCCTGTGAGTAAGTTTGTAAATAAAAAATAGGACTGAGATCTGTAAAGGGAAAACAGGCCTGCTGTGTCCACCTGACCCGAAAACCCAAAGTTGAGTAGTAGGAGTGCAATGTGGAGTGTGTTCCAGTCCTGAGAGAAGGTTTATTATGAAAGAGTGTTTCATGAATAAATATATTCCAATTGACATAATTTATAGTCATTTGTTATCATAACAATATTAATATGCAACTTGAATCTAATCTAATCTAATCTAATCTAATCTAATCTAATCTAATCTAATCTAATCTAATCTGATCTAATCTATAATTCCATAATATTGACAAGGACCACATCAAAACAAGCTGATGTTCATTTAGAGTCGGTCCATCAAAGTGTCAGGTTTATTGTGCTTGATTAAGTGTATGAAGCAGCTGAATCATTGTAGGGACTCTCATCTGAACCAGCCCACTGACCCCTGTCTGAACCTGTGGCTGTGTGAGAGCCAACCCCAGGCTGAACCCAGCTGGGTCAGAGGTCAGGGTTGAAGGCCAGGTTGTTGTGCCTAAGCAGAGGTACAGTGGAACAGGCCAGGTCACTGTCCTGTGGAATAATCCAGTGTGTATGAGGGCAGAGCCACCTCCTGGACAGACCGGATCACTACCACCCTGTGAGTGGAGTCCAGCTCGGTCCAGTCTGAGTTTCAGGATTCAAAGCATTGATGATCAAACCAAAATGTTCCGAGTGCAAAATCTCAATCTTCAACATCATATGCTAGTGTCACAAATATGTTAAATAATTTTGGAATAATCACCATTATAACAACCAGTCCATGAAGCTGTCGCTGGCTCCCTCTGTCAAACCAGGCACTGAGGCAGACGGCCATCCAGTTCTGTTAGAAGGTCATTTCTGTTTAAAGGGGGTCTTGTCCTGTTGTCCAGTGCTCACCTAGTGTAGGAACTGTTGGATTTCTCTCTGTAAAATACCTTGAGTTATTGTGCATCATAACTTGGACCAAGATGAAAAAAAGATGAATTGAATTGAATTTATAACTGCTGGTAAGTAAATACGTTTTTTTTTTTTTTTTTTTGTTCCAAAATGAAAAATACTTTAAAGCTAAAATCCGTTGAATTTCAAAATACTACTTCCATCAAACTGTGTGTAAACACAACACTTGACCTAATGTAACCATAATGCATGTGAAAAAACTACGTGAGAATTATCTAAAAAAAAAAAAAAAAAAAGAAGAAGTGAATTAAACCAATTGTAAAATGCTGTTAAAAAAAAAAAGATAGGTCCATATGAATATTACAATGTAACAGCTCAGAAATACTGTAAGTATGGCCGCTCCTATCCCATAAACATGCTGAAAAACCTATTCCAGCTTTTATTTGAGACTGATTAGATTATGGTCCACTGCTCTTTTTACTGGTCTTCTGGATCAGCCAATTCAAAGTCTTTAATTTAAGAACAGAACTGTGCTGCAAGAGCTGTAACCAGAACAAGGAGGAGAGAGCATCTACTGGGTTTAGTGCCACTCACTCACTCACAGTATCTTTTAATCAATTTCACGAGCTCTCAGATTGTCCACACTGCCAGGCTTTTAAATACACATAGCTGTACACATGAGAAAAAAGGCAGCACAGCTTGTTTTCCTTTCTACCAAATATGTTCCAAAATTACAGGACCCTCTACCAAACGTTATAAAAATTGACACGAGGATCTGTGATCAAAAATCATAGAAATTCTTGCATATTTTATCATTCTTTCTTTCTTTCTTTAAAATATATTTTCATTGATATATTTATTTATATATGTATTGATATATTTATACATACATTTCACATTTGCCCATGTTGATGTGATAATTCAGTTTTTATTTTCATTGACAATTTGACCTATAAATATGAAGAATTGTATTATATTAGTGAATTATTGAAATTGATGCATTGCAGAGAATTAGGATTAGGCTCAGAAATTTTATTATTATTATTATCATCATTATCAATATTTATTATTATTATTATTATTATTATTATTATTATTGTTGTTGTTGTTATAAATAATAATAATAATAATAATAATAATAATAATAATAATAATAATAATAATAATAATAATGATAACAATAATAGGTTACACATTGTTCATTGTTATAGTACTATATATTAGCATATGTTATTAAAAATAGATTTTAGATGTGAATTTTTTTTTTTTTTTTTTACAATTCCCCAAATGTTATTTAAATATTCTCACAGATGAATCAATTATTTATATATTTTTTTTGTCTATTTCTGACATTATTTTTTGAATAATTTGTTTTGTGGAACAGGTATAAAGTTGTGACAAAAAATATACAATATGCTATAAAATTATATGCTTTTTCAGATGATATCTAAAACCTATGATATAATTGTGATGACAGATTTATATATTTGAATATATGTTGTATGAAAAAATATATAAAAATTTACTTTCACACTTCACCACTATGATGGCTGCCATGCTTAATATTTAATGTGTGTATAGTATGTAGATGTATGTTTGCATTTACAGTATACTGTATGACAAGGTTTAATATTGCATGTGTGTGGACAGTCTGCATTTGACCGTTCACTGACCTTGTTGAAGATTTTCCTCCGTCGCCGTGGTAATGTAGTGAACCCAGACTGACCTTTGCACTGGTCACTGTGGCTATTGTATGTTTGCGTGTGTGTAGATGGGTGAACCTGGCAAAGTTCAAAGGATGAGGAGAGATGAGAGTCAGAGACAAAGAGAAATCATTACTTTCAATTAAACATCACTCACTTGTTGTTTTCATGCGTCTGTAGCTGTTGTTTCACCAGTTGTTAGCTATGTGTTTGTGATACATCTGAGAAAATCTACACAACCTGGAGTCTCCACCTTCTTCTCCTAAGATACTGTCATTACTGAATTTAACTGTGAGGCTTTCAGTCTTTACACTGAGTTGTCCAGATCCTATGACAACATATTGTACTGTCACAGGATCAATCTCCTCATGTCAGCATCAACCAACCAACCAACCAACCAAACAAGCAAACAAAAGCCATTGTACATTTCCTATTCATTTCCTTTAAGTTAACTGGAGTCACATGTTTTTTGTCCAGCTTTACAGATGTAAAGCATGGAGAAACAGCTGGCCTAGTCCAGCCTGAGGTTGAACAACGCTATAGGTAAGAACAAGGACTTAAAATCCAAGCTGTCTTTTACAGAAATAGCTCCACCAAACCATTCACCTACATTTCTTGCCAAATTTTGAGAAGAAAAAATTCTAAATCCAGTGACAAATGTGTAATAAAAATACAGAGGAAAGCTGGTCTGCAATTAGACAACATTGTCATAAAAAATGTGGAGCATGTGTATCGTCTATGATACTTATTATATATAATAATACTTATTATATATAATAATACTATATATAATAATACTTATTATATATAATAAGTATCATAGACCTTTTAACGTGTTGGAAATGTCAAGTTGTGCTCTGTTGAGCATGTAAAATAACAGTATAATTCTGAAACAGTATCACACACACACACACACACAAACAGTGTTTGTGTGAGTGTGTGTGTGTGTGTGTGTGTGTGTGAGAGAGAGAGAGATAGAGAGAGAGGTGTAATCTGTAATCCAAGTCATGCTACTGTGATTTTCCTCAGGTATTTAGTGTCGTATGTGTGTCTGTGCACCATTTATGATTTATTTGTTTTCTTTCATTTTAAATGCTGGAAGTCTGATTCAGCTGAGGCAAACTGTGATCATGGCTGAAACATTCTTATCATGACTGAAACCTGGGATATTTTGTCATCAGCTAAGATGTCATGATGTTTTTTAGTCCATAAATGTGTACCTTTTTATAATTGGGTGCACACTTTACACACTGTACAAAAAGGTTTAAAATGCAATCTCAGACACTGAAATAAAATGAGAAAAAAAAATCAGGATGATGATAAAATCTTTAATGAGGTAGACCAACTATATTACATGTTACTGTGTTTTGGTGAAAAATATTCCTAAACTGTCAGAAATACAGCATGAGAACTGGCTTTCCATGTCGCTTGGGTGCAGTACAGTTGATGTACACACACAGTTTTGGGAATCTTTGTGACAGTCTGATTTGTTTGGTCCTCAGACAATTATATTTAAAGAGGTGAAAAAAGCAATAATCCATGTGAACAAATAAACAACAGAGAGAGGGGAAGTGAGAAGTGTGGGCAGTTAAAGGAGGAGACGGGGTCACACAGCAATAATGAGACCAATGAGGAGTCAGCAGGTCAGAGGTCAGAGAGGACCCTCTGTTTTTTTTGTGTGTGTGTGTTTGTGTCTTGAGGAGGGCTGTGATCTAACACCCATGACCTCTGGACCTGTGTCATGATGGGCAGTATATTTTATTCCACCAGGTGGCATCAGGGAGCAGCACAGTCTGTACTGTTCTGACCAGTGCCGTAGATTTGTGAAGGGTTTCTAAGAACTGAATCAACCCTACAGGCCTCTTTCATCCAGCCCAATGCCCGCATTACATGTGCAGTGCTGTTTATTTATTTTTTGTGTTGTGGTGGTGCGACATTTGTCATGTCACAGCAGAAAAGCACCGGGCTAATAAAATGAGTCATGGCAGAGACCTTGTGGTGTGCATGTTAGTTCACTGTCACTTTAAGTTGTGGCTCATGTAACATATTTTCATGTATTTTTAAAATCATTTTTTGTTATTTGTGCATTAAAAATGTGGATGCTAGAAACAGGAAAAAAAAATAGCACAAAATAGGTTTGGCTAAGGTTGAAGAGTTGGTCAGTAAAATCAAAATGCACCAGAAAATGACATAGATGAGGCATGTGACTTCAAAACATCCCCTATATTTTAAAGTTTCATGTAACCTTTCTCAAATAAATAAATGAAAAGCAGAAATGTTTTCCACATGGAGATCTGACTATATTCACATTATGTTGTTGTTTCCTTCTCTTCTGCACAGGGTTAGTGGTCGTCCTCAGCTCTTTATATCCACATAGCAGTTGTGGATGGAAACTATGGAAACTATTTTGGATGGGAACTTTAGTAGCCACACTCACTCACACACACACACACACACACACAATGCCCTGCCCAGCTTGTTAGAGAAGTCTATGCTGCCACAGTTGGTGTGTGTTCAGTTTGCTGTCAGACTTCTGCTTTGGAATGTTTCGGTCAGATACACACAGGCAAATGTCCTGGTTTCTCTCAATGGAAAAACAAATATTGTTGTTATGATTTGATGAAATTAGGACAAAATTCAGTTTACACACAAACAAGTTACCCTTGACTCATTTTGTAGTGTATCGGTTTGCACAAAACAATGGGTATGTGCGATGGCTGCACTGCAACTCTATGGACAACCCTGAAGGAAAAACTGAATGGTGCATAATTTATGAACACAGCATAAAGCCACCTTACAACACTTGTATGAATTAGGAACTACTCTGTTTCAGGGATGTCAGATTACATCAGATTATCATGTGTAATATTTCCAATGCTCACTTACCTTGTTATTCCCAATGGAGGAAAGTAAGGGTTTCTCTTCCTCGCCCTTGTTTCTCTCCAGGATCTACGGCAAAGACTGTGCTGTTACTGTGGTTACAACTTTACAAGAGGGATATTCTACAACTGAAGCACCTTTTAAGGAGCTTTATTTTACTACACTGTACAACGTTACCAATGCTTTTGAGCACAAACTATACAATTATAATAAACACAAACTATTTCTAGAATAATATTCTCAAACCTCCCACCAGCTCAGACAGAGAAGGTTATATGGTGAAACTTTTCATCTTGATCTTCATAAAACATCTTCAATAAATCTAAGGAGAAAAGGAGATATGGAAGGACAGGGTTTACTGGGCTGGATTTGCCTGGAGCAGCAGAAGGTGTCAGACCAGCCTCCATTCCAAAATCTACTACATGAATTCTGCCTTATTTGAAGCTGAGAAGTTGCATGATGCACATTTTTAAATTATGTAATATTAATGGCATTTAACTGTAATTGTTTGTGTCATGTTAGGTATTTCTGGTTGGCTGCTCTTTGTGACACCTAATAGATATTAATATTAAAATTATTATATCAAATTCCTTTTTGGGTCAAACTGACTTTTCATTGTGTTCTCATATTGAGATGCACCTACACCACACATTAGAAATGATCCAGCAATAACACTGATTGATAAAGTGAAAAAAAATCTGGTTATAACTGCTCTAAACAAACATTATAACTGTATATGTGCATGTGCATATTAATAATGTTTTTTGTCGCTTTCACTGATTCTCTTACTATCCCTGACAACTGTCAAAGGTATCACTTTTACCTTCGGTTTGTTTTGTGACAGCTGTCAATTAGCTGCTGGTGCGGACTAAACCAGTGGTTCTCAGACTCCAGGTGTTTTCACACCTGCACTATCAGGTGCGTTTAAACCAAATCCTGGTTCCTTTTCCCACTTGGTATGATTTGTTTGTTTGGGCAGGAAACAGTGGTGCCAAAACAACACTGAGACCCAGTCAAACTCTGAGGTGCCTGGTTTTTGGCATGAAGAGCTACGACCTTGATATCTGCCCAAAATTAGTTGAAATACCAAATTTGGTCCAGATGGTTTCTGCAACCTTTTCCCCGATCTGTAAAACTATACACTGTGTATTTATGCAAATTATTTGATATGTAAATATGTAATTTGAGCTCTTATTGTAGCAGCTGTGACCAGTAACTCATATTGTTACATTTGTGTTATACTTGACTTTATGATGTTCATAACATGAGGTTTTCCTTCACGAGCTCTTCATGGATACATCAGGTTCATCATAGATTGGATTTTAATGTGAGTCCATGTGGTAGGCCATGATGATGCAGAGGGACATTTGTTCATGTTGCTTTCATTGCTGTGACTCACTGGCTACAAAATAGCAACACCTATGGTGAAATGAGCAGTCTGTTGTTATGGAAACAAGGGGAATGATAGATTTAAAAAAAATAAATAAATAAGGAAAAGATGTGTGAACACAGTCTCAACACATTCTTGTCTCCTCTGTCACACAGAAATGTGACGTGACAGAAATGTGATATACTGTAGGTTTAGACGAAGACGAGGGAAAGGAAAGAAGGAGGGAGGGAGAGCAGATATGGGAAAGGACTGGGAGAAAGGCAGTGATGAGAAGAAGAGGGAGGAGGAGCTGAAAGAGTAATGATGGAGAAGATGGAGGGATGGAGAGAGAGAGAGAGAGAGGAAGAAGGAGGTGTAAGGAAAGCAGATGAATGATGCTATTGAACAGTATTTCATGTCCGACTGTGCTGCCTGCCACTGAGCTCGCAGCAGGGTGTGTGTGTGTGTGTAAATGCTAAGTGGTGTGTGTGTGTGTGTGTGTATTTGCTCATTCACATGGTTGTCTTTGTGTTTCATATGGAAAATGGTGCATGTGTGTGTGGATATGTGAGAGGGAGCACATGTCCTTGGGTTACAAAACCAAAAGATGGTGCGTGTGTGTGTGTGTGTGTGTGTGTGTGTGTGTGCATGTGCCCACTGTGAGATTAATTCAGATCAATTAATTGGGTTGAGATTAAAAATGAGATGAGGACACAGCTGAGCTCATCCCTCCTTTCTCCTGATGATCTCTTTCTGTCCCATACTTTGTTCCCTCCCTCCTCCCCTCCTTTGTTCCTTCCTTTCTTCATTCCTTCCTCCCTTCCTTCCTTTCCTCACTCCTTCTTGTGCTCATTTTCTCCTGCTCATTTGAATCAATTGCCTTTTGATTTTCCATGGTTCCCAGGCATTTTGCACAAAACATCACACATCTGGAACAATATGGTTACACACACACACACACGCGCACACACATACTTACACAAACACACATACACACACACACACACATAGATGGCTGGTGTGCTTTAAAAAAAAAAAAAGAAAAAAGCAGCCTTCACAGGATGACATGCAGAGAGAGGCGTGAAGTGAAGACTAATAAATTTGTGTGTGGGTGTGTTTGTGTGTGTGTTAATGTGAGTGAAGAGATGAAATGTTTAGCAATGACCTTTTCAGAGGGAGGAGATGGACCAGTTTAACCCTGCTGTATCAGCTGAGTGTTGCTGACTGTGTGTGTGCATTAATATGCTTGCTGTTTGAGGTGTCATGGTGTTACTGGTATTAACGGGAATAATTGAGTTGCTCAACAGACCGAGGACCAATCAACGCACTGTGTGTCACCCTGCAGAGAGAGAGTGGAGAGGTAGTGGTGGGTGGGTGGGTGGGTGGGGGGTGGGAAGAAAACCCTCCAGACACACACACAGATTTGTTTCACTATTCTTATGGGGATCATTCATTGACATAATGCATTCCTTTTCCCCCAACCTTAGCCATCCCAACTAAATGCCCAACCATGGGGCTAAAAACAAGTCTCTGCCAGGATCTGAACACACAAACACACTGATTTAACAGGCTACTTTTGGAGATGTTATGAAGTATTCATATCCTGGAGACGAACCCAACCAAAACCATAATCACTACTTAACCTTGAAGGTCCCATACTCTAAACCTCTCTGTGTTTCATTTGCAGTGTTGATCCATAAGAAGATATATTTGTGGTTTCCGAACCAAAAACCATCTTGGTGTAGTTTTACATCTCCCTCATGCTTCTCTCTTGGAGCTATACTAAAAACTGGTCTGTGTCAGCCAATCAGAAGAGAGGAGGCTCCGAGTCTCTCTTAGGATTGCTTGACTACTTTCTTAGTGATTTGTCTTGAGCAGACAAAATCCTGCAAGCTTGATGCTCCAGGTGGGCGGAGCATTAGACATGAGACAGTGACTTCTTTATCATGACATCATGAAGTTACAGAGATCCTGATGGCTTAGTTACAAAGGTTGTAGGAAACTTACTCTGCCACCTCCTGGTGACTGCAATAATTGTATAAGTTTGGGCAAAACACAAAAATGTAATTTAAGCAAAAGATACTCAGCATGTATTAAGTGCTTTATTAACAAATTGGCAATGTTAATGTCACCATGCATGCTCATAATAAAACGTTAACATGTTGATAACTTGCACTTACAATATGAAAATTTCAGGAATCACCATTATACCATTCATCCATTCATCCTGAGGGGGACATCAAGGTTAAACAAAATTTCATGGCAACCCATTCAATGTGAACAATGTGTTGAAACATTTCACTCAAAATGACAGGTGTGAACATCATAGGAGAAGTGATGGGCTCACCAAAGTTAGTAGGATTTACTGTCTGGATACCATGTACAAAGTTTTCTGGAAATCTGTCATCTAGACACTGAGATAACTCCATCTGGAGCAAAGTGGTGAAGCAGTGTGCCATACCTACAGCTATGCACAACAATGACAATTGAAAAAAATAGAAAAGTATAATTAAACAGGCAGATAAACATAGATCAGATGTCTATATGAAAAACAGTAACATCTTACCTATATGCTGACATTAGCTACTGACTGGGGACAAATAAGGAACGTCATTGATCATTCTAATGTCATAGTAATTACATGACAGTTTAATCTAAAAGTATCACCAGTCAGACTGGTGGCAACATGTTTCCTTTGCTTTGAAAATCCCATGGGCCAGAAACAACTTTTGACTGAAATCTTTCCTTCAATAAAAAAATTTCATCGCATTTCATTCTTTTCATTTTCATTTTCATATATTCATCATAATGTTGAAGCTTGTAAAATAATAAAAACAGTAGGTACAGAGTCTAGATCAATTACAGTAATTACCAGAATTTCAGTGTTGTTCCTGCTCCATAAATGTTTGTCTGTTTGGATGAGGTCAGAGATCAGATGGAGGGAAAGAGAGCAAGACGAGGGGGAGGAGGAGGAGGGATCCCTGCGGAGGAGGACAGGATGGATGGATGGCTGGATCACACGCCATGGAGAGGAGGGAGTGTGGGAGAAAAAAAGGAAGAAGGTGAAGGAATGCAAGATGGTGACAAGAAATGAATGGAAGGCTGTGTGTGTGTGTGTGTGTGTGTGTGTGTGTGTGTGTGTGTGTGTGTGGCAACATCCTCAACGAGTTTATGGCTTAGGAACTGGTCCGTGCCGTCTACCGCACCCATTTACACACACATGGACACACACACTTTGGCATAAAAGACAGACAGAATACTATATTTTTATAGGTCTAGTCAGTAATTGTCTGTGTGTATTTATTCCAAGTGGGTTATGTATCCCCAAGTATATGTTTCTATGTAATATAAAACCATTAAAAAACCAAATGTGCAGCTCCATTTACAATGTAATGCATTTGTAGAACAATTAGCAGGTCAGAACATCCATAGGGTAGTTTGTATCTGTGTGGAAACTCCTGTATGCTAAAATTAGCCTACACAGAAAAAGAACTGCATAATTTTTTTTTGTTTTCATATAATTATAAATGATGTAATTTTTTTTTACCTTTCTCTGTTTGCTACCATGGATGTGGAAAGTGCACGAGTCTATAGCATAGTCTACAGCCATGCCAGCACGTCTATGAGGTAGACTTTAGCAAAGCAGTTGAGCTATTGAGCTAAATGCTAATGTCAGCATGCTAACATGCAGTGGAAATACTCAAATGCGCTTTTCTAGTTAGCACTAATTAGCACACAGTTATGCTGAAACTAATGGAAATGCAAGTAGTTTTGATCGGACACAAACTATTGGTGAAATCATCCTTTGCCTCACGACGCCTGTAGCTCATGAGGTAGAGCAGGTTGTCCATTAACCAGAAGGTCAGAGTCAAATCCCACCTTCCCTAGTCTGCAGACTGATGTGTCCTTGGGCAAGACACTGAACCCACCCGATGTATGTGAATAGTTAGACACCATGCGTAATGTGTACAAAAAAGAAAATGCCGTGTGAATGTGATCAACACTCTAAAGTACTTTGAGTGGTCCTAGAGAGTAGAAAAGTGCTACATAACTGCAAGCCCGTTTACCATTTACTTTAAAAAGAAAATGGAGGATTATAAACGTGTATACATTACAGACAGAACTGTGCCAGTACACGATCTTGTGCCACACAACCAAAAACTGATGACGACACCAAAGAGTGTTTGTGGATACCATCAAAATGATTGAATAACATGACCATAAATGATGTGAAGCCACATTATCATATTTTGCATGTTGACTTCAGCTGTACCAAGATGGCTGCCTGCTATATCACCTGAAATCTTTTTCTCATGAGATGCTGATATACACTCTCGGTATCACACTTCCAATTTTACCAGACAGAATGATAATGTGATACGTTAACGACACCCAAAGGAGAACGTGTCTTTTTTTTCTGTGAATGAAAAGAGAATGACAGAGGGGGAAAAAAGGAACGAGAGAGAAAAGCTGGAAGACAGATCAAATAGAGTGAGAAAGTATGCAGCAGAGACAGATAGATGTGTATACTAGCTTGCCCCATGCTGTGTCAACTCACTGGTGTGTGATTGTATGATTCTCACAGTGCGAAAACTGTCCCTGGTGTCTGAGCAGGGAGAGAATTATCATCATGAACATGACCTTCCTGACACCTCAACTCTGACCTCTGCTGTGACCCCTGAGAGGAACTGGGGGCTTCAGAGGATATGCCTGTTTCTCAGAGAGACAGTTACAACACAGCAGGAGCTAAGAATACTCGCTGACACACACACAAAAACACACAAAGAAAATATCATGAAATAGCTATACAAGCACAAATACACATACACAGGCTATACAAAACACATGTACACAAGTTAAACAACACACCGCACACCCTGGGAACTACTGGTAGAACATATGAGGTATGTTGAACTCATTTCCCTTAGCTATCTTACTAGGTTTGTGTGTGTGTATGTGTGTTTTCACCACCTTGTGACATTAAATACTCTCAGAATAACACTGAATAAACTTATGGTTGTTGTTTTTTTTTTTCTTTTTTTTAAGGACCGTTTTAAATGAGCTGTTTTGCTATTGCTGCAGCAAGTGTTAGGAAAGTTCTGAATTCTGTTTCCATCCTTTCTTTTCTTTTACTGAAATAGGCATGCACTTGTGTTTTTCCAGGCTGAAGAAATAGCGCTGCCTTGATAACGTATTATAACTGCGTCTATGTTTGTATTTGCTTGCCAGGTACTACAAGATGGCAACAATGGAACAACCACTGAGCCTTGAAGCTGCTTGGCTGACATCACAGAGGCTATGTCCATCTGCCCTTACAGTCTATGGTTAAAGAACACAGTCTTAGGTGTATTAGGCAACTGCATTTAGGATGTTTCCAAGTCCACTTTTCATGGGCCAGGTGCATGTGTTTTGGGTGTTACCTACATTAAACTGACCAGCTCCCTTTCTCTTCACAGGCCAGGTGTGCTGGCACCTTGTTGATTTGCTCATGGTGCACTGTGTATGAGGGGCGAAAAAGGGCTGAGAATCAATGCACTGTTCACTGTTCTGGTGATGAACACTTCAGAGACATATTTATATCTAAAAATAAATAATTCAATAAAAAGCACCCAGAGACCATGTTATGCAACACACAACATGCCAGAAAAGATATACTCTGACCTTTGATGTCAGTTTGGACAAAATGTTACACAGTTTCATCTGTGCAACAGACATATAGGGACATCTTCTGGATAATGCATTCTCTATACAAATACTGGTGTTGCTGGAAAAGGCTCTTAGTCTTTTTGTTCTTGGGGTAGTACAATATAGTAAAGAAAGAAAGAAAGAAAGAAAGAGTCTAGGATGATATGTGATAAAGGGGAGGAGAAAGTGGGTTAATAGATGAAGTGAGGGATGAACAGATGAGGAAGAGGGTAGAGAGGAGGATAAGGTGAAGGGAGGGAGTAGAGGAGGAGAACAGACTGTTTGAAAGACACAATTTGATTCAATTTTCCACTCAATAAATTCAACCATCAGCTCTGCATACATACACACACTCACACACACAGTGTCTGTCTCCAGAGTGGTGTTTTAATTGAAGCAGGTTACGGTCGTGTCTCGATGAAATTGGAAAAATTAATCAGCTGGAAAACGGTGTGCTTCCTTCCCTCCGGCCTTTCAACAATCACTCTCTCCCTGGCTCTCTCTCCCTCTCCACCAGTCTGATATGAGATAGCTGGCAAATTAATTTGTGTGAGCCAACTTTGTGTGTGTGATTGTTTGGATAAAATGCGTATGGATACATTTCAATTTGTGTAAATCAGTGTGTTCTGTGTCTTGTTTGTACTGAGTGTATGGAGATGTGTGTTGACACCAAACTCCAGATCCCCAAAGTCGCCCTTTACACACAATTACACATTACTACTCCTCCATGTGTGAAGTCTTTACAGTACCAATGACTGACAACTTCATTAATCAGCTCATTAGAGAGTGATGTGACAGTGGTAGTGTACAGCTGAATAATAGGTGTGCAATATTTAGGTTTTTAATTGGTTACCATGGAAACAGAGAGAAATTAAGAAACACTGAGGTCATGAGTCTAAGTCCCTCCACAGGTAATGGCGAGGAAATAATGAATGAGTACAAATATGTAATATACAGTATGTGCAAACACTGTATTTCCCTACAAGTTCATATGTTACTGTCCAGAATGAAGAGGGAGACATTAAAAAATACAAAATAATATGGAAAAATTAAAAAAAATTCTCCTATTAGAATTAGGGTTATTTTTGCATGTATATCATTTGAATGAATATACATTTTTGAATAAAAACTACAGATAGTTTTGTAGCCTACGTATAAACGTTTGCTATGGTAACTTCATACATAACCGTATATCTTCAAAGGATGTGAATGTGTAACAACAATAGCAAACAATGGTAACATATGTTACATTACATTTCTGTATTGGTACACTGACTACAACATTTCCTATTGCAGCATGGGTTATGGGAAATTTTGGTCAGAATTGTGTGAAACTTCCTTGTGTGAAATATCTGAATTCAATTTTTAGTTGTAGTCATAAACAGTGGACAAAGTCAGGTCTTTCAGCTCTTTCTACCTCACCCAACTATACATATATTATATACAGTACATACATTTAATCAGCACCTGGAAAAGAAATGCTTTGCAACACATGGCTTGAGAAATAAACTACATAACCATGCAGCTCCCTATAGTAAATAATGGGACTGAAAGCAGCAATGCATTAAACCAATGTGTTTGGCCTGGCCTATAAGACTTCAGCAGTTCTTTCATCACCCGATGTGATCATTTTGATGTAAACAGTATATTTTTGAAAAGTAATTTACCATGAATGTAAAGTTGGTCTGGATGCAGCCAGTCACCTGCACCCTGCCAGAGGCATGAAGAAGCACAGAAGAGAGATTAGACATTCAAAGGTCATCCTCAGGGACGTTCTCTTTGTTTAAGGTTCAACTGTAATTGACTGTTAGACAGCACCATCCGCCCTCTTCACGACACTGAGGCACCTCAGTGTCTCATCTCACTGCTCTGCAGGAATGAGACATTCAGGAGACCCTTGTCCCCACTGTCATCAGACTGTACAACATCTCAGCCAAAGGAAGTGGCTCATGACTTCAACTATAATCATAATTACAACAACTGAGCTGGCGGGCAATTGAATTTCCTCTAGTGGATAAATAAACCACACTTTATATCTATATCTATCTTTTTTTTAATGGTGAAGAGACATTGTGACAGAATCAGGAAACAACTGATTGATTTCAAATCCAAACATCATAGGTTCCTGTTTTACTTGGTGGTACAGTAGGCTATAACACACCTCCATCTACTACTACAGGAGGAAGCTCCTACTTTATTTATAGGTGTGGTTATTTAAGTGTTCTTAAGAAAAAACAGAGATGAAACAACTTTCGTACACACAAATCTGAGCATGTGTGTGTGTGTGTCTGTGTGTGTGTGTGTGTGTGAGAGAGAGAGAGAGAGAGAGAGAGAGAGAGATGGATGAATGTTACATAACATGGTATCTGATTAGCTGTCTGAGGTAAGAGTGACATTTAGACTACTTCACTGGAGCTTAGTATCAGAGTTACAGACATACAGGAAGTGATGTCATCCTGTTTCGTTTAGGTGGGGGTGTTGGGGGAGAGGCACAGACTTTCACCCTTGGGGCTGAAAGTGGATGACTGATCATCCAATCACTGGAAGCGTTGCTGTCTATGCAACATTACTTCAGCCAACTGAGCATCACCTTATATTAATATGGCCATCAGTCTGCCCGCTAACAAATAAACCAGATACTGATACCACACAACAGGAAGAGGAGTCTGGTCCAACTCCTGCAAGGACATCAAGGAGCACAAACCACACCACAGAGAGAGTTCAAATCAAGAGCGTTAGGCATTGTGAGTGTTTGCTAATTAGCAGTGAAGACAAAGTACAGCTGAGGTTCACAAGAGTGTCATTCATTTGGAAGCTATTTGGTTATATATCAAAGTATTGGTGTTAGATGGAGATCTAGAGGTTCCCCAAAGGTGTTTCAAATCATCCTGTGAATGTGTGAAGCTCATTTCCCGACAAGCTGTCTGTGAATCCCGTCAATCAGGTGAACATGAGCACCATTTTCTTTTTACCAGCTGAAATGACTGTTCCAGCTGGATGAGGAGGTGCCTTCATAGTTGCTGTGCTAGTGGTGCAGAGGTTAAAGGCTTGGAAGTAGAGATGTACTGTGAGTCCTTTCTGCCTTCAGTCATCATGCAAAATATCACCTCTCTGCTCAACAAGAGTGATGAGAAGCTGGAGATATAGGTGAAGACTCAGGAAGTAGACATTTTTTCAAATCAAAACAATAGTTGTGTTCATCCCACCAACGGCTACTGCTGAAGTTCCATGTGAAGGTCTCCATGAAGTCATTGCTAGGATACAGACTAAACATCCTGAGGCACTTGACTTCAGTCATGTCTCCCTGATGGATTCACTGAGGATGTGGTGGAGAGATACACGCTGGTGGAGGCCATTCTGAACAACTCAGATCATCCTCTTGATGGACCAAGAAAAGAGCGGTGGTGGACGGCTCCTCTCTCTTCACTGCAGGACGGAGAAATATAGAAGATCCTTTGTACCTTCAGCCATCAGGCTTCTTCATTCTTCTGCAAATGGTTGATGAGCTGACAGACAAATGAATTTCCCTTTGGGGCTTAATAAAGTAAAGTAATTCATCTGATAATTGTCAGTAAAGCAGTTTATCAGCTGGCTAAAAGAACTCCATGAGTTTGTTGAAAACAGTTTCTGGTTTAATGTCTCCAGCTGATGGGTTTTAACCTTTTGATCTTGATTTCCAGTTGCCTATCTTTGCAATGGATTTATTGCATCACTCAGTGTTTCATGTAGTCCTCAGTTCATTTATGTGATCATTGAAAATCCTTATATTCATTTTAAGTCAGATTTTTTGTTAAGAAATAGCTTCTGTCCCTGAAGGTTCTCAGTCATCCAGGTCATCATAATCATTACGTGCTGAAGTTGAAGGCAACTGGACTTCTTTTGATTCTTGAAGATGTCTCGCCTCTCATCCAAAAGGGCTCTTCAGTTCTAAAGACTAATGTGAGAAAACTAAACCCTATAGGTGAGGACAAACACCTTGGAGGTGGTCCTGAGAGTCACTACTCATCATGAATTGGAAAAAGCCTATTTATGTGATATGACTACCTAATGCACGAGATGAGCCAAAAAGCTCATGTCCTCTGTTACTATATGAGGGCTGAGTGTTTCTTTACTACCTGTGAAAAGAATTTATTTTGTCACTCCATGGATGTGGTAGACAATTCACCTGTGACACATTTAATGACTCAACAAAGCTGCAGTCGCAAATCTGATTCCTAACCTTTCTGATTTTACAACCGTTATACTAACAACGCACTGTATATGATCTGCTATGAATTACACATCAAAGTTGAACATAGATTGGAGTAGTGACATATTCTCTTCTAGTTAGCTAAAACTGGCTTGGTAAAAAACAAAACAGCAGTATATACTTGACCAGCTGATTGATGAGCGTTAAGGAATCTATGTGCTTTTATGTTTTTTTTTTTTTTTTATCAAGCTGCAGAAGTCAGTGTGTCTGGCCCAGTCAGTCCTGACTGACAAGTAAAATTGAGAAACAGCAGAAGTGAAGCACAAGTCAAATATTCTAGTGATGTATTATGTTTGATTTATACAGTTTAATACACTCTACACACCCTGGTTAATAATGTTTGGTGTGTCTGCTCTGCAGTTATTTATTGTGTGTGTGTGTGTGTGTGTGTGTGTGTGTGTGTGTGTGTTCATTTGTGGATGGTGTGATCAAGCCCATGGGTTAGTCATTAGTGTGGAGGTGCCAAAGGAAGGAAGAAGCTAGTAGATTGTGAAGCACATTAGTTCATTAGTTCAAGAGCTGCTAGAGCAAAGCAACACAAACACACACACACACACACACACACACACACACACACACACACACACACACACACACAAATACATGCACACGCTCTATTCTCAGCAATTCCCTGTTTAGCTAATATTTAAGCAGTGGATGTATAACCTGGGGCGGCTGCACTTGCACTTGCTATGTTGTTTTTCTTTAAATATTCTCTCTACCTCACAGACACACACACACACACACACACAAGTGTGCGCATGCATATCTATTGTGCTCTTGGACAAACACTTTGATTCACAGCATTGCTCACGCACTGCTTTGCAAATTCACACACACACACACACACACACACACACACACACACACACACACACACACACACATCACCAAAAAAGAAGTAAATCAGGTCTGAGTGAATCCAAGCTAGAAGCACTGATGAGGATCTAAGTTTAAACCTCATTAACTACCAGAGGCCCTGGAGAGTGAGATTGAGTGAGATGGAAGGAGGAGGGCTGCAGCAAGACTGGCAAACACGAGGTAAAAAGGAAGAAGTAGAGAAACTAAAGAAACTGCTGGGAACACGTTACACCTTCATTGGAAACAAACGCCCCATCAGATGTTTTCTTCAGGATCCTTTTTTAATCATCCTTTAATTTCCACTGAAATCACCACGTTATAGGAAGTGTATATGATAGAAGTGACTATAAGGGCAGATAAAAATATAACAAAGACATTCAAAAAATCCAATTCTCTGTCATCTTCTAAATCAAATCCTTTCCTCTTGATCATGTGACTACAGTGGTTTTGGTGCTGACATATACAGTGGTCAGTCATAACATTCTGATCACCTACCTAATATAGTGTCCCTTTTGCTGCCAAATACACGACCTGTGCTGCAGTGTATTCTGACAGAACCAGCATGAACTTCTTCAGCAGTTTGAGCAACAGTAGCTGGTCTGTTGGATGGGACCACACGGGCCAGCCTTCTCTCCCCACATGTATCACTGAGCCTGTGGCCGGTTCACCACTGTTCCTTCCTTGGACCACTTTTGATAGATCCTGACCACTGCAGACCAGGAACAGCCCACAAGAGCTGCAGCTTTTCAGATGCATATAAATCCTTACGCTCGTCCATCTTTTCCTGCTTCTAACACATCAACTTTGTGGACAACGTGTTCACTTGCTGCCTAATATATCCCACCCACTAACAGGTGCCATGATGACATGTTATTCACTTCACCTGTCAGTGCTCATAATGTGATGCCTGATCAGGGTAAGTTGTCACTGCTTGTAACATTAAACTTCTGGACACAAATCAAAACATTTTATCCAACATTATTTAATCAGCACATTTATCATGAGGAGAGAATCACGTCTGAAACCTAAACAGTTGAGATTCATGCATTTTCATTTCAGTGTTAATGTACAAGTTTGTGAGAAGTGGTTGAAATGGATATGAGCAAATCACTTCATAGAGATGGAGCATTGTCCAGATCAAACACAGACTCTGTCCTGTTTGGATCTGGAGCTATAACCTCTAAATTAAACTATTTATTATTATTATTATTATAAGTATTAAACTGTCACCCAGCTTTTCTATTCAACTGGCCCAGCTTTTGTTGCCTTCATGGCACTGGTCTTATGATGGTACCAACTGAATCACTGAGACATGGGCCTCAAGAGAGCAGAAAGAAAATTTTTATCTCATTTATAAGTAAATCAGAAATCAGAAGTGAGAATTATACCACCAATACTAGAACGTGTGCATTTTAAATGTGTGTAAACCAATTTAGAAAAAAAGGGAAAAGGAGACTCCTCTCACTTGCTGGACAGGTTTGTCTTTCTGCTCAGACCGAGAGAACAGATGACAGAGATACACAACTGCAGGAAACAATGTTTACACACACACACACACACAAAGCAAAGCAAAGCAAAGCAAAGAGTGAGCTGTAAAGTAGATCCGTTGTGCCTGGTCCCTGGGGTGGTCCCCCTGTAGGAGCCTTGTTCTGAAACACTTGTGTTTTGAAACTTATTGAGTGCAGCAACCATATTTAAGTTTTAAATGCAGTGTGTGAGGCAGGCATCGGGTCTATGTTCTGAAATACATCACAGAAAAGGGGTGAAAAGTAGTGAGTTCAGCTGGTAGGACTCCATAAATACCTGTGATTAGTGATTTAATGACATGTTCACACTGTCAACAAAAGCCAAAAGCTGGTTCTTTGTACTCTAAAAGGTGGATGGAGGATGGGTCAGGGGGGTAGGGGTAGCAGACAGGGCTTGTGGTCCAGGTTGTTGTCAAAGATGCCGTGTCAGTTCCCATCTCATGTACTTGGTTTAGTGAGGCAGGGCAGGCAGGCAGAGATCAGGAAATCCTGGTAGATGAGGCAATGCTACATCAGAGAGGAGCAAGAGGAGATGAGAAAATTCCAGGGGCAGGAAGAAGACCTGTCAAGTTTAATGTGTCTATTTCTGGCCCCAGGAGAGACAGGTTAAAGACTGACAGACTGGTTTGCAGAAATCTGGATTTGAAGCACGGGAGGAACAGCAGGTCTAATAGGAAGTTGAAAAGCATAAAACAAATGATAATGAGGCCGTACCCTGTATATACCACACCGTGTGGTGGAGAAAAGCGGAGATGATTGGCAGGTGAAGAACAGGTGTGCATGGGAACTGGCAGGAGGCCTTGTCCAGCTAGAGAGACCGACACAGATCACAGACTGGGGACAAACAGAACACATAATAGAAGGGAAAGCGGGGGGAGGGGGAGGGGGAGGAGGAAGGGGGGCATTTTTACATGTGACACTTAAAAGATGAAAAACACTGATGCAGCCTTCAGTGCTTGGGTGGACTGAACTTCATCAAATCTACTACATCTCCACTCCACCACATTCCACTAAGGTGTGTGTGTCCGTGTGTTTGTGTGTTTGTGAGGGGGGAAGAGCATGTTAGAAGATGAAAGGACAGAGGGAAGGTCAGGGAACACAAGAGAGAGAGATGATAAAAGACAGGAGGAGAGAAAAGAAGTGGGACACAAGACAGATGTCAGCTCCCTGTCCATCAATTGTCATACATATTTCCCTCATCGCTCTGTGTGTTCACATTTGTTTCTTCTGTGTGTGTGAAAGACAAGCATCAGGTCAACACCTATTTTAGTGACATACCACAAAAGGATTGTATGTGTGAATGTATGTGTGAGTGTGTGTGTGTGTGTGTGTGTGTGTGCGTGTGCGTGTCAATTTGTGCTTTAAGAGCTTTGTTAACGGAGGAATGGCCCGGATTGTGGGAAGACAGCAGAGGTCAAGGGCAGCTATGTCTGTGTGTGTTTCAGGGGTGACACTGGGGTCCCTCAGTGCCTTTATTGACAGAGTATTCCTTTGCTCTTTGCTCTTCCTCATCCGTCTGCTCTGCTCGGCTCTGCATGTACTGACAGACGAGGGGAGGACGGAGGATTCAAGTGAAGTGAGGGAGAAAGAAAGAAAGAAAGAAAGAAAGAAAGAAAGAAAGAAAGAAAGAAAAAAGAAGACAAACATGGTTGAGGATAAACATCAGGTGGAGGCTCTACCCATCACAAAACATCATGTCCATGTGCATGTAAATATTTGCTGAGGCCAATAGATCAAAGGTCAACTCTAAGCAGCACAGTATACCATGCTGCAACAATGCAGAGTGGTAGCATTTTAGTTCCCATGTCAGTGGAGGTTTAGTTGACTGAAATAATTTCTGCTGTTTGCATACAACACAAGGTCCAGTTAGTCATAAAATAAATATCTTTTATTTTACATCTCTTCAAAAAGGGTTTGCTGCCAACAAGTGGCTAAAGAAGTGACTATAACTGACTATATACATAGTCAGGATGTTACACATTATCACACCAAATGTGAAAACTGATATACTCACCAGTCACAACCTGGTGTCCATAATCATGCTCTCCAAAACTGGAAATATAAGCTCAGAGCCAAATCAAGTTCAGTGGTTATAGTCACATGACCATGGTAGAGTTTGTCCGTAGCTTGACATATTTAGCCTTTAAAAGATGACTCGTGTCAGTACCATGAACTATTGTTTATTTTAGGCAAAGGGACCAGAGTGATGCTAACTACATCATCAATAATACATCATCCCTGCGGCACTGTTTAGCCATTCTTCCTCTTACCTCAGGCGTTCTGGTCAGAGTTGGCCTTGGGTGTTGAAGATTGAGAGTTTAGTGAACAATTTGGTTCTTGCTGTAAAACTGTGACTGTTGGACAACAGCACTAAACAGCAACAAACCCACCTGGAATGAATAATGGACAGTCCTTGCCAGGAGCTAAATGCCCACTGTAGTAGTCAGGTGTTATATTAACAGAAGAGGATGAGCCAACAACATTGTTACTGGGCTACAGTTTAGCAAGAAAAAGGCCTATTCCTATTCATTAATAGGAATACATAGAATAGTATTCATCTTATTTTGGTGTTTTTTCAGAGTAGCATTTAAACTAAAAGATTAAAAACATGAATGACAATGTAAGCAGCTGAGCAGTGCTACCTCAGGATCAAATAACTGATTTATTTATCACCTTTCTAAAAGTAAGATGACCTTACTCTCTGCTCTACGAGACCATCACCTGGTGATTATGATCACTTTTGCCAAGTTCATGTCAGAGTCGGGCTCATTTTGGCACAACATTTACACAGTGCAACATTTACACAAATTTTTCGGACCCATTTTCAACCAGCAAGACCAGTGCTCTCCAATTAAAGATGAGAAGCTGTTATTGCTCACGTCTATATGAAATCCACTGTTATGAAGACTACTAATAAATCTGAGTGGTATAGTAAATGAGCCACTATCATCATCATAAACTCCACACTCTGCGGGGAGAGAAAGCTTTATGGAGATTAGTGAATGGTCAATTGTGTCTGAAACTACTGCAGTATTACTGTACAACTACTTCATTACCATGTACTGTAGATGTTCTTCTGCAAAACTAAATTATTGTCATGCCCCATAAAAAAACATTTAAAGTGTTGTGTATATTAAATCACTAGAATGTAACTATTATTAGGTTGAAATGATAGTGGTATTAATGTAAAACATGAAATATTAACTGTGACTGAAGATCTGATTCTATATGTCTGTAATTCTAATCTCATTAATATGCAGAGTTATAGAAGTTAACTAATGCTCTATACACTCTGTCCATCTATATCCAATAAATACCCCATGATCTGTAGAAGTGGATTGGTTCAATGTGTTAAAAACCTAAAATGTAAATCTCTCATTGGCTAAGTCTTTAGACCCTTATTCTAGTAGTGTTTTAAGACTTGTCTTCTTTCTTCAACAAACGTTGCACACCTGGATTGGAACAGTTTATCCCATTCTTCTTGGAAGATCTTCTCCAGCTCTGCCGGACTGGATGGGGAATGTCTATAATTTTTTTTTCCCCCACAGATGTTCTGTGGGCTCTGAGTCTGGATTTTGGTGGGTTCACTCAGGGACCATCAGACATTGTCCTGAAGCCACTGTCTGGCTGTTTGCTTCAAGTCCTGCTCACATTGAAAGTTGTTCTCTGGAACAAGTTATCCTCCAGGACTTCTCTGTGTATGGCTACATTTGCCCTGTCCCTGCTGCTGATAACTGTTCTTTTGGACAGTCAAAGCTTCAGGAATAACTTCTTATCCTCAAGACCTACAGATATTTCCCTGAACTACACGGACAGTTTTTTTAACATGCAGTGTGATGTATTTGCTCCAGGTGGAATCCAATTAAGATGTGAAGACATATCTCAGTGATAGTTAAAGAAAACAGGATGCAGGACTCAGAGACTTATCCAAGAAGATTTAAAGCTGAAATCAAAGTCCTGAATTAAGGGTTGAGAGTTATTCCTTTTAAGATGCAACCAAACCATTCCAATGCACAACACAACATTTTAATGTCAAATCGGACTGTTGTGGGTGGCCTGACACTTGATGGCATCCGCCTAGTTGAACATTTTTCCAGCTAACTGAGCATATGTTCTCAAGAGGGTGAAGGAGATCACAGAGGATCCGGGCTGCCACCTCATGAGCACCGTGACAGTTTTATAGTGACAAGGTGGGGAGGTGAGACAGGATGGAGGTACAGGAGACAGAACATAACCCAAAGAAAACACACAACCAACCATTAGAGGAACAAATAAAAGAGACAAGGGTGACAGGGGCGGGCTGGCTGGGGCTTCAATAGAGATACTATCTGTTTGGCTCTGAGCTGGCACTGACATGGATGAGAAAAGTTTAGAGGAAAAAGAGGTGAAGGAAGAAGTGGTATCAATTAAAAGCAAGAAGAAAAAGTAATTTATTCAAAAAACTAGAGAGAACTGATGTGCCAGCAGAAGAAAAAAGAAAAAAATAATCCAGAGATTCAGCCAATGGGGCCAAATATTTTTTCCATTAGAAAGAAAAAATAGTAAATGATGAGATGAAATTTGAAACTGATAACAATGTTTTGATTGTGATCCCATATTTTCATCTTTTCTTGTGTTTTGACCCAGAGTGAGTTATTTATGGAACTAAAATACATCTCTGAGTGTTTTAACATCTTGTTTTCAAGGCTTCTGTCTGGAGGTCTAGTAACAACAACTAAGTGAGCCAACCAGAGGAGAGTAGGCTCTGAGATTCTCTCCTGATTGGATGACTGTTTTCGAAATGGTGAAATAAAAATTGATGCAGACTCATTGAAAAAACAAACAAACAAACAAACAAACAAAAAACAACCTAATCCTTGAATTTTGGCATGATAGGACCACGTGAGCTGGGCTTTGGACAACCATGTCCCTTGGTAGGGGCCTGGGCTGGTGGCAGCTTTGTTGTGACATCACAAATTTACAAAAGTCCCAACTCCCGACTGCTGGTTTTAAGGCTCAGTTTCTGAACTGAGCCTTAAATCTGTATACAGATTGGAAGCACGGACTGAAGCTTTAATACTTTCCCAGTCTTAATATAGAACCAAGACCTAGTGCTTTATAATCACAATATGGCCATCTGCCATACTGTATGTTGGGACCTTTAAAAAAACTATTGATAAGTATGACAAAATGGAATTTCTTTTGGAATCTCTTGGAATTTAAGATTCTTCAGCTTCTTATTCAGAATACCACCAGAACATGTGTGTTTAAGTATTTATGTGGATTAATAAAATGGACTGGAGTCCTAAATATTATTTATATTTCACCAGTGAAATTAGTGCAACATTCTTCTTCTTTTGTGGCAAGTCCATCTTTTACATTTTCCAACTGCTTTTAATAGATGGGTGAGAAAGAAACATCAGCCTATAGTAGTGTGAATGGCATTCTTCTACATGGGGAGGAAAACCGAGCCACCCAATAATCCTCCAGTCTTTGGGCAGAATAATGAACCTGAAATTGCCCACATGTTGATGCATGGTGTACTGATGTATCATTTCAGGCAGGACCACTTTGTCAAAATAATCTTTATTTACTTTGCACAAGTTTCATTTGGCGGTATCGTACTGCTCTGGGACCCCCTGCTCTTCCACGCGCTTGCGTGGAAAGCCTGAGGCAGGAAGAGCACACTTTCCTGCCCTTCATGAGCAGCATTAGCAGGGAAACCCAGACAGAGCAGAGCAACCAACATGAATACAATGATAAGGTTCATAACAGCATGACCGGAGGAGCTGGGGTGGAGGTGGGTTGCAAAGAGGCCAGCACTGAAGCAGCAAAGGAGGCTGGGCTGGAGCAATTTAAATAGCGCACTCTGACTGCAATTTCCCAATAGGAAGCATGCACGGGGAAGTCAGCTGAGCCATCAGCGATCTGCTCACTGTTGACAGATACACTGTTGACGGGTAATTTACAGCTTGACGTCATGGCCAGAAGTAACGCTATGCTTGATTAGTGTGCATGTGAGGTTTATAGAAAGGAAAGGTAGAAGTGCTGTGTGAATGTGTGATAGTGTCTTCCATTGTGAAGAGTGGTCACTAAGACTAGAAACACACAAGACTCCTTACCAGAATACAATATATTTCCTTCTTTGGTGTTTTGATCATGATAGTGGAGTCAAACACATGAGGACCATCTCACTCTCACCTACTGACGTCTCCCATTTAGCTCTTATTGACAGAGCAGTCACTTGAGCGGTCTCTGTGAATGAAGCTCCTGCCATCCATGACCCCACGATGAACCCTCTTTCAAAGTCACTTGGATCTTTTCCTCCATCTCCATCGTGATGCAAAATCAGAGTCAACTGGGCCTGCTCAGGCTTTATATACCTGAAACAGAGAGTGATTGAATATTAATTGCTTTAATTGCATCATGCAGTGCACATGTGTGGAAGCATCTGCATTCTTTATGTGTCTCTAGTCATTTATTCAGGTTTTTCCTTCAGTTTCTCATCCAACTGTATTAGACAATACAGTGACGCAAACGCGTGCGCACACACACACACACACACACACACACACACACATTTGTTTTACTGCCTGCCATCAGGGTGTATTGTCCAAACAGCAGGTTGTGTTTTGGATGGCTTACTTGCTAGCTGGAGGGAGACAAATGAACACACAATCACACTCACAAGCACACGCACACGCACGCGCGCGCGCACACACACACACACACACACACGTGCGTAGTACTTCATCACTGCCTGCGGGATGGGACCTACAACTGACATCTGCTAAGCCTGTTTGTGTGTGCGTGTTTGTGCTTGTGCATGTGTATGTGTGTATGTGAGTGTGTGCAAATGTCTCTATGTAATTAGATTTTCTCCTCTCCATAAACTTGTCTGTCTCTCTGCTGCCAGCACAATGGATCAGTTCAGTGTAAGGCTGTTCCTGGGCCAATCACAAATCTTTGTTTCCCTCTTCAGATTAAAGTGAAAATAATAGTATATCCAGTCCTAATGTTAATCAGTCTCCTTTGTCCAACCTCACACAAAAGACGAGTTTTAGTGTTGCAGGTGCGTGAGGGTCTGATATGTGGTGATGTGGATCTTGATAAAAGAAACAGCGGAATAGATTACATTTTACTACAGCAACACTTCCTGTCAGTCACATGTTGCTAGACCAACCAATCAGAGGCTAGAGGGACTGAGTCTGAGAAAAAAAGGCTTGAGGGCCCTATTCCATCAGTGTAGGAAAATCCTGACTCATTATATTCAGTCTCGCTAATAGAAATCAGTCCTGTTCCATTACTGTGGCTTATAGGATTCCCTCATTAGTAACCATGGTAATCTACCCTGCTGAAATATCCTGGATAACTGTCAATGTAGGTACATTTCAATGAAAATTAAACAGCCAGGAACTGAATGTGTCAAATGTCTTGCAATAATTTTCCCATTACATTTGACTATTGAATACAAAGGACTAAAATAATGTTTTTTCTAAAGCTCAAAAAAACATATCTCATGTGTTGGCTCTATGTTGATGAATTATACACCACAAATTAATATGATAATTTATATATGTTTGACACTGCATTTGTTGTTGTAGACTATACTGTAGGCCACACTATACTGATATGCACACATTTGGGTCAGCTATCAGGGCGTCATACTGCTGACTTTGCCTGATGAACCAGGGCTGAAGTCTTACGCAGTACATTTTCCATATACTCTTCACAGCACTTTGACAACACAGTTATTAAAAAATATGTTCAAATACAGCAGATCCCATATTATATGGATGGCATGAGGATAGAAGTTAGTCCTCATCAGAAGGGTTTGCTCTTGTTTTCCTTTTTTTGAGACATCTACTATTTGACAATTTCCGCTCTGTGCTGCATGCATAATGTAGCTTTGTCAAGCCTGGTTTGAGTAAACACTGACTCACCATGGCTAAATTGTCGTAATGAAACAACCTGAGTCTGAAGTGAATGAAGATGTTAAGTGAAACTGTGCTTTTACAAGTGGGTACATATCTCCCCTGTAATGAGATTATTAGGACTGTTTTCAAAAACTCAGCTGTAAATATCTAAAGTTGATCAGAATGGAGCAATAATTCTGTAAAGTTGAAACTGAAAGTTGCATTTCTGCACAATCTATCACGTGTGTGGCTTTAATCAAGACCTGAATGTTTGCCTCCTACAGTGAGTGGATGTGGGCTCTGGTTTGACCTCCCTTGTCCCCTTGGAGGAAGAGGTCACTGCAAATCCACATGACCTTGTAGAGTGATCACCTCCCTTATCATATGATGAAACATGTCTGTCACTGCAGTGGCCACACAAACACACACCTGGACTACTGCCCTTACCTTACCTGATGCACATGTGACCAGAGATGGTGACCTCAGACAGTGGTTATTTAATTGGTAAAAGCATGATATGATTTAGCCTACCTTAAAACTGGTACAGTGCAGGTCTAGTCTACATCAGATTAGTATGGATCTGATCTGATTTTCGATAACGCGGTCTAACAAACGACAGAAACCTGCTCTGAAATAATCCAATATGTCTCATGTTCTCTGCCCAGCGTTCTCCCCTCCTCCCATTAACATACCCTTCATTATCCCTCCATCCCACCATGGTTGCCATGGAAACAGAACAGTGGTCCTTGGAAAGTTTCTCAGGCAGAAAACTAGACCTGTTACACTTGTATGATTGAGTTTTACAATGTTTTTAGATTTGCAGTGTCATATTTTTCTGTGTAATCTGTTAAAGTGAATTTATCTATTGTATGAGTTGAGACTTTAGAATTCAACGTTTTGGGTTATATTGCATTGTCTAGGATGAATTATATTATTATATCATGATATATATTTATTTACACAGATGAGACATCTCCTCGATGATCAGACCAAGTCCAGCTTCCACACAGAAATACAGCAACCAGCAATCTGCAGAACTCTAAAACAGAACCACAGCTTCCCACTTCTTCATCTCTCCCGTCTTTTCAACAGAAAAAACTTTTTTCAGACCTCGACTGTAAAGATTATAGTCCTCCACTTGGAGATCTTCATCTGTGCCTGATAACAACATGACTGATTTATTTTTGCAACCACCTCGCCACTCCCATTGTCTTTTATGGAGTTGGAGTTGATGGTTGGATGAGTCAGCAGAGGACATTTTTACAAACTGCAGATAGAAAACACACTCCTGACTCAGGTACTTCACAGACTGCTGTGCTTTCCAGAGATGAGGTAATCTCCATTCTGCTGCTTTATAGTGCAGTATGCATGACTGTAAAAACCTGTGGCTGGCCAATTTTCATATTTGGCCATAGGTTTTTCAAATAGCCTTGAGCTGATAGTCCATTGTTTCTCACGCAGTGCAAAAGTCCCCAACTTGTTGTAGTGTTAAATACACAGTGATGTCTGACTTTTTCACCCATGACAAAGCAGCTCGTACATTCTTTTGCAATTAATTTCTTTTCAACTTTGCACATGTAAATCAAGGTGTTACATGCTAATGGATGAAGTTCTTTGTCTTTTTATTGTTGTCTTTACAAAAACAAAATCAATCAATCAATCTTCTGATGTAGTTTGTGACCACATTCCCCAAATGCTTCTGTTGGTATCCTGGCGGTCTTGCAGTAAAAAACACGTCCCCCTGTAGTTTTATTACATTGACAGTGACATTGTTCATAGTGGTGATTACCTGTGTAGGTCCAGGTTTACCATTAGTGTGCAGTTTGGCCAAATGCTCTGCTCTCATGTTCTCAGAAAGAAGGAAGAAGATCACAAATCATCCCCCATTGTTGTTCACCTCTGTGCTCCGCCCAGCAGGTTTTTGTGGCAACAATGACATCACCGGGATCCAATGTCTTATCTATTTTACTCAAACTGTCTTTGTCACTGTGTCTCTTTGTGTTGACAGTTTCACAGTTGATCAAGGCTGCCATGCCCCCCACCCCCCTCAAAGAATTTGGGATAATTTGAACCTTTTATTTCACATGTTTCACTCTTCAGTGGAGGTCTTCATAGTAGCTTTGACCTCAAGTATTTTTTTTCCAGTTGAAAGTCAGTATTTTGGAGGCTGAGAGCATGGATGTAGGTCCTTTCTTTGCTGTTAATAATGCTGAAATAATAAAAGTTGTTAAATCTGGTATTGTAGTTGGAAAACAGCCTCTATATTGACATACATACGGTGTTGTAGTTTTTTCACAGATTGAATGAAACACAACAGCACTCAGGACTTTCTCGCTCCACTCTCGCTTGATCTTTCAGTAATTTCGTTCCTTATTGGTGAAATGTGACAAACTGAAGTTGCAGCTCCGGTTAACTTCATTGTTCTGATGAAAAAGTTGCAGCTATGACCTTTAACATTGGGTGATGGGTTGAAATCTTGGCTGCGGTCCTCCATGCAGATGTCGGCCTGACTATGTGGGTTAGCCTTTGCTCCAGCACATAGGCAAGGCAAGGCAAGGCAAGGCAAGGCAAGGCAGTTTTATTTATATAGCCCGTTTTTACAAACAGTTTGTCTCAAAGGGCTTTACACGGCATTATGACAACATCCTCTGCCCTTAGACCCTCACATCGACTGAGGAAAAACTCCCAAGAAAACCCTTTTAACAGGGAAAAATGGAGAAACCTCAGGGTGAGCAACAGAGGAGGGATCCCTCACCCAGGACGGGCAGACGTGCAATAGATGTTGTATACAGACAAGAAAACAATTTACATCATGGAATATGGAAAACATGGAAATGGAACCAGTCAGTTAACAAAAAATTATGAAGGAAGCTCCTGGTGGGCAGGGAGGGAAGGTCAGCTTAATGGGACTACTGGACGGCAGACAGGGTCGTGAGCAGGGAGTGCAGACCGGTTTAACAGCAGGAGAAAGGAGGTGATGGAGGCGGTGGTTGGTTGGTTGGTGCAGGGGGATGGAGGTCTGAAGAGATCTGTGGAAACACAGGGAGAGTGCGAGACACCAAGGCCAGACTTGAAAGTGCAACAAATAATGACAGTTCAAAATGTGTGAGAGGAGAGGAGAGGAGAGGAGAGGAAGTATAGGGCTCCGTGTAGCTTGATGTGTCCCCCAGCAGTTTAAGCCTATAACAGCGTAGCTATAAAATGGATCAGGACTACCTGAGCCAGCCCTAACTAGAAGCTTTCTCATAGAGGAAGGACTTAAGCCTGGACTTAAATGTAGAGAGAGTGTCTGCCTCTCTGACCCATGGAGAGAGCTGGTTCCATAATAGAGGAGCCCTAACTGAAGGCTCTACGTCCCAGTCTGTTTTTAGAGATACTGGGGGTCACTAACAGACCTGCATTCTGGGACTGAAGTGCTCTGGTAGGACAGTATGGAATAATGAAGTCTTTCAGATAAGATGGAGCTTTGTCATTAAGAGCCTTGTAAATAAGTAGAAGGATCTTGAAGTCTATTCTATATCCTACAGGAAGCCAATGGAAAGAAGCTAGAATGGGAGAGATGTGCTCTCTCTTACTAACTCTTTTTTTTTGAGTATATTTTTTGGGCTTGTTGCCTTTGTAACCCTGGTTAATTTTATAGCACTGTAGTTTGCAGAATCCTTTGAATGCATCGTAGTTGTTTCTCGTCTGGTAGTGGAATTTCCGAGCTTACCTGAATGCATCACCTGCAGCTTCGGTGTGTGTGAGAAGGTGAGCGACAGAGAGAGAAAAAAAGGGAGAAAACTTCATGCAGCCGCGGAGAAAAGCGTCCTTGTTCGGCGACCAAACATGATGATATTTTGTGGAAATTGTGATAGAACTGTCCTTAGAAAGTGTGTGTGAAGAGATACTTACCTGGTGGAAGTGAAACCGATCACGGAAGCAACTCCGACAGAGTGTCTTTCCGAACTTGTCTAAACTATTCTGGTGAGTTAGCTGCACCGTTAGCTTGATTAGCAGTATCGTTCTGGTTCAGTACACAGAGAAAAAAGCCAGTCAGGATAGTTAATAAATGTTTAATGATACGGAGACATGTTTTTGTGATGTTGTGATGATATGTTGTTATTGTGTGTTACCGTAATGAATGGTTAGCAATTTACCTAGCTGTTAGCTCAGCTGCGGCCTGTTAATGAGGCCGAGCACAGCTCCATAGCTGTCGCCGTAGCTCAGATGCTAAATGATGCACTATATGTTTAGCATTTCCTGTATTTGAGTTGTTTATATTTCACGAAACGAAGCGGCATTGTTTGATGTGCACTGGAGAAGTGGACAGTCAGTTAAGCTGATAAATAATTACGCTGCATATTATGCAGGCTGGTTTTTTTGAGGGACGAGTTCTTCAGCTCAACGGTGATCCATATCGGCTGTCGTTGCTGCGTGGAGGCTCTTGGTTCAACTGCAATCTGTATCACCCGCCATCCTGCGGGGAGGCTACTGGTTCATCAGGACCAGCGTGGACGTCCGTGTGGTAAGACAAGGCTCAGTCCTGAGGAGTGGAACCTTTTAGTTGTACTTTTTTTCTGAGATCTCAGTATTTTGGTTTATTTTTTTACCTTTTTGCGAAAAAAACAAACTGACAAAGGAACTTAAAGAACTATTTTCTCCTTGGAGGACCCTGAAAGACAATAAATAAACTGAAACAAACAACAGAAGGGACAACTGAACCAGTTAAAGAGGAAAGAAACATTTTTTTATTTTGTCTTTATTGTTTTCTATACTGGTACTTACCTGGGTCAGCTGATTTTATTTCATACTGTTAATTTAATTTATGTGGAAGGAACTGTATTTAATTTAATGTGTGTAAGGCTGAACATTTTATGTTGAGGAAACAGAATTGAACCATTTAAATATATACATTTACATCGCATTCTGTGTTGTGTGTTATGTGGGCTGGAGATCAACTGTTCATGTGCTTCAGTGCTACCGCCAATCTCCTTACCCGGACCTAGTTGATCAGAACAAACCCGAGAAGACTGAGGAGAGGGTTACACAAAAAAGTGGCGAGCTAGCCAGGAGATTGGTAAATAGTAGCTTTTTGATCCTCCACCCCACAATACACACCTTTGAGATTTGGACCTTCATTTCACTGAGTTAGATATGGATCTTTGCGACCGTTTTGAGGTTAATGGTCAAAACTCCCTATATGTAACAGATATAGGATCAGATTATACAGATGAAGAAATCAATACTGTGTTCAGAGTTAATGGAGACATTTCTAAAATAGTTAGGATCCCTGATGAATCAGGGCAGCCAGAGGGTAGAGCCCTGATCCAGTACGCATCCGATAGGTCTATCTCTAGAATCGACCCCATTACCTTGGGTACCGTACCAAGTCCAAAGGACCCTGCTGTGTCGTGGTTTGCAAGGACCATTAGAGATGTTTGTCAGGAAGAGATGGGGAAAGAGTTAGCTCGCAGATACCTGGGTGAGCTAGAGTCTGTTGCAGGTAGTGGCAGGGCAGGTTTCTTGAGTGTGCTTCAGGGGGAGCTGCAGGGAAACCAGGGCACATTACACAACGTACACAGTAGTGCTACACAGTCACATGCAGCTCAAAATGGTAATACACCTAATAATGATCAAAGGGAGCCTGCAGAGCCCACACATGTTCATGGTGCATCCGCTAGCGTACCAGTGAGCCCAGGCCACGTTAGTGAGAATGTTTTCAACCCCCCTCTGATCCAGAAGGTGATTGTGGAACACGTCATCCGAAGTGAGTCCACCACCTCACCATCCCCACAAATAAGGATGCGCACCTTCTCTGGACGAATGCCAAGGCCAAATGGTGAGGTGGATTATGAAACGTGGCGCACCCAAGTCGATCTTCTCCTTAATGATTCTTCCTTGAATGATGCCCACAAGGTGAGAAGGATTCTTGAGAGCTTGCTGAGTCCAGCAGCTGATGTTGTGAAGCCTCTTGGCATCTCTTCACCACCGAGTGTTTATGTCACTCAACTTGATTCTGCTTTTGGTGTCGTGGAGGATGGAGAAGAGTTATTCGCTGCATTTCTCAGCTCTAACCAAAATGAGAGAGAGAAGCCGTCAGCATACTTGAACAGGCTCCATAGCCTCCTCACAAGGGCAATTTCTAGAGGGGGAGTCTCAGCTGAAAATTCCAACGATCACTTGCTCAGGCAATTCTGTAGGGGCTGTTGGGATCAGAGCATCATCATAGGCCTACAGTTAGAGGGCAAAAGGAGCAATCCACCAACATTCCCTGAATTCCTCCTCATGTTGAGAACTGAGGAAGACCGTCGCTCAGCAAAGCTAGATAGGATGAAAAAGCATTTAGGTGCTTCAAAAGCTAACATGTATGCCCACCATGTTTTTGATATGCCCTGTTATGACTGTGAGCCTATCCCATTGGCCAACACGAAACAAAATGAGGCATTAAAGCTTGGCAAGAAAGTGAATGAGCTAACTAAACAGCTGGAAAAGCTAAGCGCAAAGCCACAGAACCTCACTCATGATAGTAACCCTCCCCCAGTGGCAGAACCAAAGCAAGATGAAACCTCTAACATTGAGAACAAGATAGCTGAACTGACAAAACAAGTTGAAATACTAGCACAAAAACAGAGAGAGAGTGAGGCTACTCAAAAGAAAGACTGCCTTGCAATCAGTAGTAATAACATCAGGACACCCTTTAAGGTGCCTCGGATGCCGAGGCCGCGGTTTTGTTTTAAGTGTGGGGAAGACAACCACATAGCTGCTCATTGCTCAAATGAACCTAACCCCACACTGGTTCGCAAGAAAAATGCAGAACTTAGGGAGAGGCAGGATAAGTTCTTAGCTCAGCGGGCTGCTTCCCCATTTGCTTTAAACTAGCAGCAGCTCCTGTCGTGGGACATCCAGGAGCTGTAGTTGAGGATAACCCCTGTCCCAACAGATCAGTTAATGGTGCTGAAACACAAAAGGAAGTTATAACACACACAATGACTGAGACCTACCAGAGCACAGAGCGATCAATACCTCCAGGACTTATAGGTCCTCGTTGTGAAGCTTCTGTCTTCCTTGAGGATGTACCGTGTGAGTCCATCATGGACACTGGATCACAAGTTACAACAGTGTCTGAGTGTTTTCATAAGGATCATCTATCTCACTTACCTGTACATCCAATACATGCTCTTCTTGAAATCGAGGGAGCTGGTGGACAGCAGGTCCCCTACCTTGGCTACATAGAAGCTCGCGTCACTTTCCCCATGTCCGTTCCTGGTAGGGAAGAGGAACTAGTTGTGTTAGCACTTGTGGTGCCAGAGTGTCAGTTCAACAGCAGGACCCCCCTGTTGATTGGTACCAATGTGTTATTGCCACTCTATGAACGAGCACTTGAACGAAATGGTCCAGAGTTCATTCGTAAACTCACCTCCAGAGACCTCGCAGTGATCTTCCGGCACATTGCCCGGATCCGTGACCTCGACAACCATGCACATCCTGTCAGGTTACATGGTGGAAATCCCATCACCATCCCTGCAAAGCAAAGGTGCTGCGTCACAGGTGATGTCAGGTTGGAAAAGAACAGTCAAACCACATTTGTGCTTGAACCCAACGAACGTCATGGGTTGCCAGGTGGCGTGTTCCTTGAAGCTGCGCTAATGGACATCCCCTTTAAATCCAGCAGCAAGGTCCCTGTCATCCTGCGTAACCTTAGTGACCACGATGTTACGCTGCAGCCGAAATGCATCATTGCTCAAATATGTGCAGCTCAGCAGGTTACACCGCTTGGACCAAAGCAAGGTGACTCACGTCACAACAAACCTGACAGTGACAACCTCAATTTCAATCTTGATGATTCACCAATATCTGAACAATGGAAAGACCGTATCGTCACCAAGCTTAGATCCATTCCAGAAGTCTTTGCTGTGGATGACCTGTCATATGGTCACACCAATGCTGTGAGACATCACATCAGGCTACGTGACGAAACTCCCTTTAAGGAGAGGCCAAGGCCTATTCATCCCAGTGACAGGGAGGCGGTCAAGCAACATCTCAAAGAACTGCTTGATGCAGGAATCATTAAAGAGTCACAGAGCCCTTTCGCGTCGCCAGTGGTCTTGGTGCGAAAAAAGAATGGCTCAATCAGGCTATGCATCGACTACAGAAAGCTAAATGCCCGAACCATCAGAGATGCATATGCTCTTCCGAACATTGAGGAGACCTTTGCGGCCCTTAGCGGTGCAAAATGGTTCTCCGTCATGGACCTTAAATCTGGCTATTACCAGGTTGAGATGGCTGAAGAGGATAAGCCTAAAACCGCTTTCACGTGTCCCCTAGGCTTCTTTGAATTCAATCGCATGCCACAGGGTGTCACGAATGCGCCAAGCACCTTTCAACGCCTTATGGAGAGGTGTGTCGGCGATTTGCACCTCAATGAAGTATTAGTTTTTCTGGACGACTTGATTGTCTTTTCAGACACATTGGAAGAACATGAAGCACACCTCATGAAGGTGCTGAACCGTCTAAAAGATTACGGTCTAAAGCTTTCTCCGGAAAAATGCCATTTCTTTAAAACGTCAGTCAAGTATCTGGGTCATGTGGTTGATGCGCAGGGAGTTCATACTGACCCTGGCAAGATATCCGCCTTGAGAGATTGGCCTCGTCCTTCAAACAGGAAAGAGCTCAAATGTTTTTTAGGCTTCGCTGGTTACTATCGGCGGTTTGTCGAGGGGTATTCCCAGATAGCCAAACCTCTTAATAGCCTGACAGCAGGCTACTACCCACCGAAGAAGAGAGGCAAAGTGTACAAGAGGGAGCGCTCCATGCCTCTTGTGAGCCCTAATGCACCACTTGGTGAGGAGTGGACTCCCGAGTGTGAGAATGCATTCAGAACTCTGATTAAGAAGTTGACGTCTGCGCCCATCCTTGCCTTTGCGAATCCACAGCTACCGTATGTTGTACATACTGACGCTTGTCGTGACGGGTTGGGGGCTGCGCTCTACCAAGAGCAGGAGGGGAAGCTCAGAGTTGTCGCGTACGCCAGCCGAGGTCTTTCCAAGAGCGAGAGAAACTACCCCACTCACAAGCTCGAATTCTTGGCCTTAAAGTGGGCTGTTTGTGAGAAGTTCAATGATTACCTTTATGGATCAAGTTTCACTGTACTTACCGACAACAACCCCCTCACATACGTATTGACTTCTGCAAAGTTAGATGCTGCTGGACACCGCTGGTTAGCCGCTCTTTCTACTTACCAGTTTACCATCAAGTACAGAGCAGGGCAGGCCAACCGCGATGCAGATGGGTTATCCCGGCGGCCCCAAGGTCCGCCTCTTGAGGATGAAGCTTTCACTAAGGAAAGAGAGAGAATAGAGGACATGAAAAAACGACTCATGGAGACAAGAGACAACATGGATCATGAAGTGTTCTCTGCGTTGTGTCAACGTCATCTTGTGATGTTTAAAGGGGAACCCCATCGTCATTCAGAGCAACCAGTCATTGCAGAGTCTCTTGTTGTCGACCCTTCTATTGTGCCTGATGTTTTCGGTAGGGACACTTTACCATCCATGACTAACTCTGACTGGTGTAATGCTCAAAACAATGATCCATCTATCTCACGTGTCATCACCTTTGTGAAGAGAGGTGTAAAACCCAGTTTCAGAGAGACAAACCTTGAACATCCTGATGTCAAACTGCTTCTCAGGGAATGGAAAAAATTCGAACTCAGGGATGATGTCCTGTACAGGAAGTGGTCTGAACGAGGCGATCTTGTCTACCAGTTGGTCTTACCTGAGCAGTTCAGGGAGAGAGCACTGCAGGGAGTGCATAATGATGTTGGCCATCTTGGTTCTGAGCGTGCACTCCATCTTGCTCGTGCCAGGTTCTACTGGCCAAGGATGGCCAGAGATATTGAGGAGAGATGCAGAAAGTGCGAACGCTGTTTCAGGAGGAAGGCTGTGCCTCAAAAGGCCGCGCCTTTGGAAACCATTTCCGCTACTTACCCACTCGAGCTCCTTTGTATGGATTATCTATCCCTTGAGCCAGATGATAAAGACACGAGGAACATTTTAGTCATCACTGACCACTTTACAAAATTTGCTGTGGCAGTGCCGACTAGAGATCAGAAAGCCAAAACTGTTGCAAAGGCTTTATGGGAAAACTTTATTGTTCACTACGGGTTCCCCAGTCGTCTGCTCAGCGACCAGGGCAGAGACTTTGAATCTAAAACAATCAGAGAACTCTGCACACTGATAGGAGCAGACAA
This sequence comes from Caranx ignobilis, assembly GCA_021432705.1. Taxonomy (NCBI): domain Eukaryota; kingdom Metazoa; phylum Chordata; class Actinopteri; order Carangiformes; family Carangidae; genus Caranx; species Caranx ignobilis. Next base: position 52,817,413 of record MU270012.1, read on the forward strand.
AGCCCGTACCACCCCTTACCACCCCCGGGGAAACCCGGTGGAACGGTTTAACCGGACTCTCCTTGGTATGCTAGGGACCCTGGAAGAGAGAGACAAACGCCATTGGAGAGATTTTGTCAAACCCTTGGTCCACGCATACAATTGCACGAGAAATGATACAACAGGCTATTCGCCTTATGAACTAATGTTTGGTAGGCAGCCCAGACTGCCACTTGATCTAGTCCTGGGAATCCACCCTGATATGGGGAACCACAAGACCCACTCAGAGTATGTCAAGGGCCTTCATCGACGTCTACAAGAGAGCTACTCATTAGCTGCTAAAAACTCCCAGAAGATGGGAGAGAAGAACAAGGCTAGGTTTGACAAGAAGGTCAGGGCAGCTGAACTCTTAGAGGGGGATAGAGTCTTAGTGAGAAACGTGAATATCAGGGGGAAACACAAACTAGCCGATCGGTGGGAACAGAAAATCCATGTTGTTGTCAGACGGATTAGAGACAGTCCCGTTTATGTAGTTAAACCTGAAACAGGGGAGGGTCCACACCGCACCTTGCATAGGGATCTTCTTCTGCCATGCGGGTTCCTACCTGTAACAGAGATCAGAGAGCACAGTTCTCCCACTGACACATCAAAGAAAATGAGACTGCGGGACAAACCAACAAACAAGACACGAGAGGATGCTGATTGTCAGGAGGATGAGTCATACAGTGATGAGGATGAACTGTATCCTAGCTCATGGGTGCCGGAAATCATCACGAGGGGTCCTTTCCTACAGAGGGAAGGAGGTTTCAATGAGCTTCAACCAGCTTCCAGGGTATTAAACCCAGACACCCCTTCTTTCGTGCCCCAAAGCTCCACACGCTTACCTGAGAGACCTATCCACGAGCTTCAACCAGAAACTCCTTTTGTCAGCTCTGAGAGCAGTGGATCAGTTACACATCCTACTTCACACTGTAGGCTCCCAGACCATGTTGTTATTGACATTCCAGAACCTGATATGACACACATCTCGCCGGTTAGAGAGAACACAGATCTCATCACCACAGACCCTGTAGTTGCAGACATTGACAATGTAGCATCTGAGAGTCTAGAGTCTGAGAACACAAGTGTCAGGCGTTCTGTTAGGGAGAGACGTCCGCCTCGGAAACTCACTTATGATGAGTTGGGGGAGCCTTTAACCCTGGCCATCAGTTCGTTCTTTCAGGCTTTAGGAGCTGCCATTTCGCACGTATCTGTAACCGTAGGGCCAGGTACGCATGCAGGGACTCATGCAGTCTAGAGGGGGAGAGTGTAACCCTGGTTAATTTTATAGCACTGTAGTTTGCAGAATCCTTTGAATGCATCGTAGTTGTTTCTCGTCTGGTAGTGGAATTTCCGAGCTTACCTGAATGCATCACCTGCAGCTTCGGTGTGTGTGAGAAGGTGAGCGACAGAGAGAGAAAAAAGGGAGAAAACTTCATGCAGCCGCGGAGAAAAGCGTCCTTGTTCGGCGACCAAACATGATGATATTTTGTGGAAATTGTGATAGAACTGTCCTTAGAAAGTGTGTGTGAAGAGATACTTACCTGGTGGAAGTGAAACCGATCACGGAAGCAACTCCGACAGAGTGTCTTTCCGAACTTGTCTAAACTATTCTGGTGAGTTAGCTGCACCGTTAGCTTGATTAGCAGTATCGTTCTGGTTCAGTACACAGAGAAAAAAGCCAGTCAGGATAGTTAATAAATGTTTAATGATACGGAGACATGTTTTTGTGATGTTGTGATGATATGTTGTTATTGTGTGTTACCGTAATGAATGGTTAGCAATTTACCTAGCTGTTAGCTCAGCTGCGGCCTGTTAATGAGGCCGAGCACAGCTCCATAGCTGTCGCCGTAGCTCAGATGCTAAATGATGCACTATATGTTTAGCATTTCCTGTATTTGAGTTGTTTATATTTCACGAAACGAAGCGGCATTGTTTGATGTGCACTGGAGAAGTGGACAGTCAGTTAAGCTGATAAATAATTACGCTGCATATTATGCAGGCTGGTTTTTTTGAGGGACGAGTTCTTCAGCTCAACGGTGATCCATATCGGCTGTCGTTGCTGCGTGGAGGCTCTTGGTTCAACTGCAATCTGTATCACCCGCCATCCTGCGGGGAGGCTACTGGTTCATCAGGACCAGCGTGGACGTCCGTGTGGTAAGACAAGGCTCAGTCCTGAGGAGTGGAACCTTTTAGTTGTACTTTTTTTCTGAGATCTCAGTATTTTGGTTTATTTTTTTACCTTTTTGCGAAAAAAACAAACTGACAAAGGAACTTAAAGAACTATTTTCTCCTTGGAGGACCCTGAAAGACAATAAATAAACTGAAACAAACAACAGAAGGGACAACTGAACCAGTTAAAGAGGAAAGAAACATTTTTTTATTTTGTCTTTATTGTTTTCTATACTGGTACTTACCTGGGTCAGCTGATTTTATTTCATACTGTTAATTTAATTTATGTGGAAGGAACTGTATTTAATTTAATGTGTGTAAGGCTGAACATTTTATGTTGAGGAAACAGAATTGAACCATTTAAATATATACATTTACATCGCATTCTGTGTTGTGTGTTATGTGGGCTGGAGATCAACTGTTCATGTGCTTCAGTGCTACCGCCAATCTCCTTACCCGGACCTAGTTGATCAGAACAAACCCGAGAAGACTGAGGAGAGGGTTACACCTTTATTGGATAGCACAGTGTAGAGAGACAGGAAATGGGGAGGCAGAGAGAGGGGAAATGACATGCAGGAAATGGTGCCTGATGCGGGATTCAAACCAGGGTTGATTGCAGCGAGGACTATAGCCTCTGCATATGGGGCGCCCACTTAACCAACTGCACAACACGGCGCCCCTCTCTTACTAACTCTTGTCAGTACCCTTGCTGCAGTGTTCTGGACCAGCTGGAGACTCTTAAAAGAGTTTGTTGGATCCTGACAGGAGAGAGTAACGGTAGTCCAGCCTAGAAGTAATAAATGCATGGACCAGTTTCTCAGCATCATTCTGAGAGAGGATATTCCCACTATACTGCACAGGTGAAAGAAGGCAGTCCTAGTCACATGCTTTATGTGAGAGCTGAAGGAAAGATCCTGGTCAAAAATTACTCCAAGGTTCCTCACTGTTGGACCGGAGTTCAGGGTAATGCCATCCAGAGTAGCAATCTGATTGGAGAATGTGTCCCTGAGATGCTTAGGTCCAATCACAATAACCTCTGTTTTGTCAGAGTTCAGTAGTAGAAAGATAGAAGACATCCAGGATTTGATGTCTTTCAAGCAATCTTGCAGATTGATGAGGCGGCTTCTATCATCTGGCTCTATTGATAAGTAGAGCTGAGTATCATCAGCATAACAATGGAAACTGATGGAGTGCTTCCGGATTAAATCCCCTAATGGAAGCATGTAAAGAGTGAAGAGAACTGGCCCTAAAACTGAACCCTGTGGCACACCATATGTAACTCTGCTGTACTCCAAATGGTCATTATTAACATTAATGAACTGAAACCTGTCAGATAAGTATGAGTCAAACCATTTTAGAGCAGATCCTTTAATCCCAATTTCATGTTCTAGTCTCTGCAGCAAGAATCTATGATCAATGGCATCAAATGCAGCACTGAGGTCCAGAAGTACAAGTAGAGAGACCTCTGTCGGGAGCTATAAGAAGATCGTTGGAGACTTTGACCAGTGCTGTTTCAGTGCTATGGTGTTCTCTAAATCCAGATTGGAAAGCTTCAAAAAGTTCGTTACTGTGCAGATGTTCATGTAGCTGCGCTAGGACAACCTTCTCAAGGATCTTAGAGATGTAGGGAAGGTTGGATATAGGCCTATAGTTGGCTAATACATCTGGATCAAGAGAGGGTTTTTTAAGTAGCGGATTAATGACAGCCACCTTAAAGGCCTGTGGCACGTAGCCTGTGACTAAGGAAAGGTTGATCTGGTTCAGTATAGCAGCGTTAACTAAGGGGAAGACATCCTTGAGCAGTCTTGTTGGGATTGGGTCAAGCAGACATGTAGCTGATTTGGAGGAGGTGATTGCAGAAGTTAAATCTGACAGGTCAATGGGGGAGAAGCTGTTCAAGTATGCACCAAGTCTGGGAGGTGCTTCCGTAGGGGCTGTAATCTGTGGTCCACTACTGTCGATCATGTTCTGATATTTACGATCTTTTCAGTAAAGAAAGTTAGGAAATCGTTGCTGCTGAGAGTCGGAGGGATGCATGGCTCAACAGCACTGTGGTTCTTAGTCAGCCTGGCCACAGTGTTAAAAAGGAACCTGGGACTGTTCTTATTCTCTGCGATTAAAGATGAAAAGTATGTACATGACTGGTATAGTATACTGGTATAGATGGTATAGTCAACATGACTGGGATCCTGATTTCCACCATTTGCTCACCAGTAATTTTACCTAAATTTTAATAATAACAACCGAGTCTGACAAGAATAAGATAACAGGACAGTACTGCACAGATAATCCTGGTGCTTCTTTGAAGTGGGACAATGCTGATTTGAACCTACTGCAGGTAATTATACAGTTACTATGGATTTTTTTGCCATACACTACATATCAAAGTACTTGAACCATCATTCTAAAATTTCTTTCCATGTTTTGAACATTGTAAAAAAAATGCACTGGTATCACTAATAATTTGCCACTTAATTTGTTATTTTGCCACACAGAAAGTGAGAGAAGAAAATCCAAAATATGTTTCTTTTTCTGTTACACTTATTTGAGTCTAGAGTGGGCATGATATTATAATGAAAATGCAATGGAGAAAGGAAACAGCACTTAACATTTAATTTTAAAATCTTACCCTGCTCAAAAGCAGACAGTAGTAATATGCAAAATCATAACAATATTAATAATTCATAACAATAAAAAAAATTACAGAGCCTTAAAGTAGTGAATACTATCTATATTACATATCTGACACACAGGGCCCTACTGCCCTAAGACTGTAACAGGACAGGATCAGAGGAGGCAGGTTGAGAGGCTCTTAGCTCTGCTGCTGTGGCAGGGGCCACATGACTCAGACTAACATACAGAAATCTCATGAGTTGGATGGACTCAAAATACATCCTTAAAATATCAAATGTTTTCATATAGGAAATAAAAAGGGTGGACTCTCAGATTTCATGTATTATGACCCTGTGTTGTAAGTGTTGTACTGTCATAGACTCACTAATTAAGGTTCCAATGAGCAGCTATTCAGAGATGATTGTTGAAAATGTTTAAAAAAAAAAAAAAATGAGACAAAAATACAAAGAGACCATCATGAAACATTGATAATATGGTTCTGATGCATGTTTGTATGATTCATATCATCTGTTTCCCTCTGTATAATGGAGAGACAACACCAAGGAACAAACTTCTCAGAATCTATTTATATCCCACCCTTCCTTCTCCCTGTCTTCCTCTCCCTCTGTGTCATCACTTTAGCTTTCTCTCTCACTCATGTCTTGCCTATCAATCAGACAGGAGATGGACCGCCTCTCAGCCAATCGGGCCGATCCATGATTGATGCCACCATTAATTAAGAAGGATATTCTTTTATTTCAGAGAGCCCATCTCCCTGCACAGTCAGCCTAATGACAATTACAGTTTGTTCATTAATAGATGACTTTCCTCCTCCACTCTGATAGGTTGGATATGGAGGGGGAAAAAAGAAAAGAAAAACTACTTGGCTTCAAAATGAAAGGTTGAAAAAAAAAAAGAGCACAAGTGATCGGCAGAGGGATCTCTGTTTGTGACCTCTGAGTGACTGGCCCACTTTAGTACTGAAATGAAGTTACCAGTAGTTTCTACAATAAATACAGCAATGATTCATATTTTGGATATTTATTGTTGATACTTATTTATCATACAATGTGGTGGGTGTACATGCCTCTTAGAAGCCTAAATCTAGTTTGATTGGTTTATATGACAAGCAGCATTTGTTTGGAGATCAAACCTCATGGGTAATAAAGCTACACATAACGGATTTTAATAAATGTGTCATTAAAATGGTGCCATACAAAATGTCCCAGATAGTCTTTTAGCTGTGACACTGCTATGTACAGTATGAATGTAAATCTATAATATGGGGCAGTATTCCCCTTCAGGCCTGGCTCCACTACCAGAGGCCTGGGAGCTTGACAGTCCTGCACAGTGAGCTGTTCTTAGGACTGCACTACTCTGGACACAGACCTTGAATGTTGTTCCTGGAATCTGCTGGAGCTGCTCTCCCAGTCTGGGGTCACAGGCCCGAGTGTGACCCCAGATTGGGACCACTACGCTTTATTCTCCACATCCTTTCTACTTCTTTTTCCTCCATTCATCACTACATCCGTGTGTGTAGATATACATATACAGATAGATACATAGTGATGGTCAATGTTGATCTAACGAAAGAAAGAAAGAAAGAGACTTCTCAACAGTCTGTAAGTATGTACACACATGTATGTAGTTGTTTCTATGTCTATGCCTGACTGTCACATACACACAGATAACCATTCACACTCATATTGTACCCAGATTATATTAATATAGCAATGTTTGTATAATCAAAGCTTTGAAACATCTACAGGTGATCAATGTTTGAACAGAAAATCTCAAAAGTTTCAGAAATAATTTGTAAAAATGATTTCCAACCAACAGAAATGCAAAACAAAACCTTCTTTGTCTCTCTGTCTCTCTCCACTCTGAGCTGCAAGGTTCACACTGTCTCTACTCGCCTGTGTGTGTGGGTGTGGCATAAATGTTAACTGTCAAAAACGTGTTCATATTAAAGAGGAGGTAAAAAGTGGGACAGCTGAGGCAGACCTCTTCTCTGCTAGGGTTTGATTAGAGAATTGTAGCAAGTGAGTGTGTGTGTGTGTGTGTGTGTGTGTGTGTGTGTTATAGTGTGTATGTGGGACATAATAGATACAGTATAATCGACATGGACATATGAGGAATTGCAGCATGTGTGCTCTTTTTTACTCTTCTTCAAAGTAAACCTTCATCACTGGAACATTTTTATAACAGTAAAAAAAAAAACTTAAACCAACCAATTTGACCAGATCATCAAATATATATTGAAAATTAATTATCATTTATTATTAATAAATTTTTAAAATGTAATTGTGGAAGAATATATCAAATATGGGACGGTTATACAATAATGTTTAGAACATACATTTAGCCGTAATATGTAAACGTGACAAGTGAAGAGTTAACACAGTTGGTGTCTGCGTAAGTGAGAATATAATTTTAATGTGGTCATGAAATGTGTCTTGTGTCAATATCAGCTGTTGGACTCACTCTGAGAGAGATTAACAATAAAATGTGAAGTCAGTACTGAGGATATTAGTGATTTAAAAACTGTAGAAAATATTAAATGTCAGTTAAGAATCCTGGTGGAAATATATATTACATATGTGCAGATGTATTTAAAAATGCCCGCAATCCTGAATTCAATCCTGATGAAGAAGGGAAAGTCAAACCATGAACTACATGTGGACAGAATGAAAGAGGATTTGAGGCTGGCGCTCTCACTGTGGCCACTGAGAGGCGCTCTGATACCACATATCACCTCTCTCTGTTCCTCACCCACAGTCTAAAGCCACTCGCCCCCCCCCCACCCTGGTTTATCATCAGTCTGCTCCTCACCCATATCTTCTCTGTCTGCCTTGTCAGATGAGAACTTTTTCAACACATGTTGAAAAGAGGCACATTGTTTGGACATGTATAGATATATAGCTTACATATAAATCTAATCATAGCTACATAGCAACAGTAAATTGCTTTGGACAAACAGTGACAAACAACATTTTGCATTCTGCAGCATCAGGTGACGCACGCACACACACACACACACACACACACCCCACACCCATGCACACACAGAAACAGACAAACAGACAATACAAACACACAAACAGAAATATACATGCAGTCTGAAGTGGTGGTGGGGGGAGACGGTCCCCTGCTCTCCATGACTTGAGCTAAAAATCATGTGACAGTTTTTATTCTTTATTATTATATCTGCATTAAATTGTTAAACAAATAACTGAGAAAATAAGTAATAATAATTGAATAAATAAACATTGAGATAAATATATTATAGTTCATTTCCATATACTCACCACACTATAATTTTACAAATATAGTTGAAAACCAGCAAAGCTTTCCTTTAATGAATGTCAGATAGAAATATAGGAAGGTACTGTAGGATAGGATATAAAGGTAATTTCAATCTTGTAGACTACAGCTGCAAGCCTTGTGTGTCATGTTTCAGGATCTATTGTCCTGAATGTTGAGTGCTGAGTGATGGCATAATGGAGAGATGGATGTGTGATTGGCAATGAGCATAGTATTGGCAATTCATCAAGTTTACAATGTCACCTACCCAAGTCAGCTGATAAAAACATTCTCTTTTCTGGAGACATTCATCTTGAAGGTTGAGGCTCCAGCTACCAGAGTACCAATAGCTATGCGGAGCGTGGTAGATGCACTTCATATCCTGTAATATGTCAAGCACTTTAAGGTGAAGTGTTTAAAAGTTTTGAGTTTTGTTTCCTCTAAATGGCTGAGAGAAGAAACAGTGAGAGAGGAAGAGACAGGGACAGAGCATGAACCATTGATGGTGCTTCAAAGAACAGTTTTTTGATGGTTCCTTGAGGCGCCTTTATAGGTCCTCTACAGAACCGTTTGCTGAAATGGTTCTTTAAAGGAGCCTTTTGCTAATTTTTTATTTTTTTTGAGCCAAAAAAGATTCTTTTATGGCATCACTCCAAACAACCATTTTTGGTTCCAGTTAGCACCTTTATTTTTTAGGGCGCAGGATCTAATAGCAGTTACATATAAATCTTCTTAATTTTTCTTTTCAATTCCAGAACATGCGCTTCAGCTGGGAGCAGCAAAGTCTGGTGGCTCTGAGTTTTTACTCAACCTTTGCTTTATTTTTGTTGTGTTTTTGTATGTTTTTGTTGTATTGTGTCAACTACTGATGGACACTTCTGTGGGGAGAGGAGATTCTTCAGGAGAGGAGCTTCTGTCATTGAAAATGGAGCAAGTCTGGAGGATGCCACCCTGTTCCAGCTGGATGAGGAGGTGCTTTCATGGTTGCTGTGCTGGTGGTGCAGAGATGGTGGAGATGTACTGTAGGTCCTTTCTGCCGTCAGTCATCATGCAAAATATCACCTCTCTGCTCAACAAGAGTGATGAGGAGCTGGAGATATAGATGGAGACTCAGGAAGTAGACTTTTTTTTCAAATCAAAACAATACATGTGTTCATCCCACCAATGACTACTGCTGAAGTTCCATGTGAAGTTCTCCATGAAGTCGTTGCTAGGATACAGACTAAACATCCTGAGGCACTTGACTTCAGAGAGATCAGACATACACGCTGGTGGAGGCCATTCTGAACAACTCAGATCATCCTCTTCACAACACCTTGATGGACCAAGAAAAGAGCGGTGGTGGACAGCTCCTCTCTCTTCACTGCAGGATGGAGAAATATAGAAGATCCTTTGTACCTTCAGCCATCAGGCTTCTTCATTCTTCTGCGAATGGTTGATGAGCTGACAGACAAATGAATTTCCCTCTGGGGATCAATAAAGTAATTCGTATTCATATTCGTATTCATATCATGTAAATATTGTAAACAATGAGAATGAATAGTCATGTGGTATATCATGATCATCTTTGATCCAAAGTCATAAAGAAACCATACAATATAGTTTTCAGTTTTTTGCTACATATATTCATGTATTGTACATACAATTTTTCTACAAACATTTTTCACTACTTTTAGAGGCAAATATTGTCATTCAACTAAAGTCATAGTTTTGTTCTTCATATGTACTCAGTGTGAAAATTGATGTAACTGATGAGCAATACAACACAACGAAAAGCTATGGGCTACTTTTAAAGGCTCCATAGTACAAAGGTAGATGTTTGTATTAAAGCTGTGTAGTGTGATTATAAAAGGTTCTTGAATTTCCCTTGGGATCAATAAAGTATCTCTATATTAATACAGTGAAAATATCAAAGCCTCAGTCCACAGAGAAATGCACACAGCATGTATTCAGAAACTGAGCCTTAAACCAGCCAGCAGGACTTCTGTCAATTTGTGATGTCACAACAAAACAGTCACCACTCTCAGACTTATGACTAGGTGAATTCATGACTATGGCTAGTGAGGTGATTTTTTTTAAATAACTTATGATAAATATTCTTTATCTCAAATGTCAGCAAACTGATCATTCTACTGATCTTACATTATTTACCACATGATTTAAAAGAAAAAAAAACTTATTTGTGTAGCCTTGTTTCAGCCCAACTGAGCTGTTATTTGAAAGATCAATGGACACATGCTCTTGGGTCAGTTCAGTTGGGTCAGCTCTCACATACAGGACATAATAAGTCTCCCAACAGTAGGTCATGTGCCAGTCCATCTATAACCTTGACAACTGGATTGACAAGCAGCTCATTGCTCAGCAGTGAAATGATGGACTCAGGCAGGTCAAGGCCAAGGACAAAAATGATGACTGGGTTGAAGTGTTCTGTCTGTGCTGGTGAGAAGACTTAATCCACATCGAAGAACAGTAATTCTAACCTTGTGAATCACCTGGTAAAACAACACATTTCAGCAAAGCTAAGTGCAACAGACAACAAGTCATAGCACCACTGACCAAGAAACCCATCCACCCAAACAGGCACGGTTTGATTTTGAACAAACTGTTCAAAAATCGGTTTTTGTACAAACAAAAGGCCAAAACACATGGAAATGTCATTGATTTCAGCATGAGCGGCACTGCTGTGCAACAGTAAACATAGAATGCAGGGACCATCCTGTAAAAGACTGCATCCTACAGGCCTTCAAGTAGGCCTACAGCAGCACTTAAATATTTGTCACCTGACTCCCTGTCTCTTTTTTCACTTTTTAAGCCTTTTTGTTTTGCATAAACAGCTGTTAACAGTCTAGAGATGAAGAATCAACATCAAACTTCATTCCATTAGTAATCAAGAGTTTCCCCCATTGATGGCAAGCTAAGTTTTTGGGTTTTTTTTCTTCTTATGAAGTTAGCATGCTAACTAGCTAACCCCAGCCTGGTTAGCTGGTCTTGTTAGTTCCAATATTTCTAGTGATTGTGCTGTCCAGTCTGACCAGAAGAGGTAGCTGCTCAGAGGATGTATTGTAACTGTCTATTGTAAATGCAAAAATGGCTGAAACTTTTGCAGTGACAGCAAAGTAAACAGCTTTTCATGCTAATGCTAGTCAGACCAAATCACAAAAAGTAGACCTAGGCCAAAAGAACACTTATGCATGTAGACATTAAACACAAACAGTACATGCACATTCACAAATATGACTTCAACAAACTGAGCTATCCTCTTTGAAAAGAGAGGGACCTAATTAGAATGGAAACCAGGTATAGAGAGAGGGAGACAGATGAGTGGACAGACAGGCAGTCAGGAGGTTACTTAGTGCGTGAGTTCAATACTGACCCACCCAATATACTGCTACCAGCCTGGCGTCACCAGAGCACTGTGTGTGCGTGTGTGCATATGAGAATGTCTGGCGTCACTCAGACAAGCCACTTGTCCAAAACACACTCTGTGTGTGTGTGTGTGTGATTGATTTAGGTGGAGCCATGGAGGTAGAGACGCAGAGTTGTTGCATTTTCAGCCAAACTGCAAAATCAATGCAAAGTGGATCTGAATGAAAGGAGTACACGTTGCTTTCATCCAATGTATTTGTGTGTGTGCATCTGTGAGACCCAGCTGGTAACCCACGGCGACAGAGCGCTCTCGGCCATTACAGCTCCAGCGTCTCTGCGGCGACCATTAACGATAATGTTGTTGTTGCCGTGGCTACAAATACACTCGTTCCACTCCATTTGCATTTGGAGAGAGATAGTTATAGAGAAAAACACAGAAGTATAAGATAAGAACAGGGTAGAAAACAGAACAGAAATAAGGGAAGGTATTCATGGAAAAATGTTTTTTTTTACTATTTGTTTCCTTGCTTTGACTCATTTCACATCTATGTATCAGTGTATATCTGTGCATGTACAGTAGGAAGAGCAGAAGGCTTTCAGTGTGTGACATCAGCATGATGCAGTTAAAGTTATGGCCAATCCAGTAATCACTCGATGGCCGAAAAACATTACGAGTCAATTTAACACTCGTCATATTGATGCACTTATGCACTTTGCTGATATGTCCATGGGTGAACAGTACCGACCTTCATTACCATAATAGGTGCATCCACATGAAGAGGAAAGATGGAAAAGCTGTAAGAAAAGACGAGTGATGGCATCCATCAATATTTCACTTGTGCGTCCTTCGATGGGGCCAAACTCACCGACCCTACTGCTAATGCCTGCCAGTGTGTATTATTCTGTATCACTTATTATATTTAAACAATTTTTTAACGTTCACATTTTACAATCTGTATATTTTATGTTTCTAATGCACTGTTATTCCTACGTTTCCACTTCAGGAACTCTCCAGGATGACCAGAAGCATTTTTAAAACTTTACTTACATTTTAATCAGCATTACAATATGAATTTGACACTGAAAAGAGAGTAAGAGTGAAAGAGAGAGTGAGAGAGAGAAGAACAACAGATTAACAGGGGAGAGTATGCTGGCCTCTAAACCAGTGCTTTAAGTGGGCCGGTATGCACCGGTACGGAGTACCGGCACTTCTAGATTTTAGCCCCTGGTGTACCAGGACTTCTCATGAGCTCATTGTACCTTGTCCCATTCTCTTTCTTTCTTAGCAATTCGTGATAGTTATATTCCTATGGCTATACTATATTACCCAGTGTGCACTAGTACTCCTGTCCTTTTACTCACGAGACATTCACTGCCAAGGAGGTCTCGCGCAGTCGATTCTGCAGAAAAGGACGTGAAGAAGAAGAACGTCACATCAACGCCAGTCGCAACCAAATAAAACTCCTGTCCAGTAGATCGCTCCAGTGATGTGAGCTGTGGTGCTCTGCAGTCCAACCCTGACATTTCTGTTTAACCCCAGAATACAGTGTTTGCATTTCTGTATATGAACATCTTCTTCATCAATAACATCAATGTTGTTGGTCCTCTTAAATGTGTGTATTGCCCAGTTAAGTTGTACTAAAATCAAATCTATATTCAGGTCTAAAATAATATATTGTATACTGTTATGTTATGACAGAAACAAACACAGGGCTGTGTCATTTGATTGATTTACTTGTCAAGTGCATAGCTTAGTTCTCCAATTTTCTCCATGTTTCCACCTTTTGTCCATGTGCTGATGTGTGTGTGTCCACAGGGAATATAGTGCCAGTTCAAGTTCCCTTGTTCATCAGCCTCCTCCAGTGCAAGCTACTTGAGGACCCCCTCTGAAGACGTCCCTTGGGCTGGTATTCAATGCACAAACACTGAGAAAGGACTTTTCAGTAGGATAGAGACTCCTTCTATGCAGTGGGTTAACTTCAAATGACAAACATAGATTCATTTGTCTTCATAGATTATTCATAGATGGATTTTAACAAGAAAATACTTGTTAGAACTCTTTGTGGAAAGTTCAATAAAACTATTGAAAAAAAAACAAAAACTGCAGACCGCCCACCGCCTAATTTACCTGCCCACAGTTGAATAAGGGGAGTACTGGCACTTATTTTTTTTCCATTTAAAGCTCTGTGCTTTAATATGAGCAACACATTTCACATTGGACTGTATCCATATGTCCCGTTATTAATATAGAAATATTGATTAGTGTAGCTGCAGAGTTGAAAATGAGATTATGACTTGCTATGACAGCCATACCCTGTGACCTAACAGTGGAACTGGGCACTGCTTTACCTTATCTTATTATTATTGATTATGTCTGACACATTAATCAAGGATCTGTTATTGACTGCTCATTCACTAATCAGCACAAAATTTAAGACATCGTTTTTAAGTTAACAGTTAAAGAGGAACTATGTCTGGTCACTTTTCCTCTGTTTTGCTAACACTGATTATGGGTTACGGAGCGTGTTTGTGTCGCAGTGCGCAGAGACAAGTTGCACTGATGTTGCAAGGTTGGTTTTCAGCCCAGAGACCAGGTGGAGGGCAGAGAGCCTCCATTCTCCCTGTAACAAGTTACAAGTCATGTATGTAACCATCACAATTAGTCTGAAGCTGTTTAATTAAGGTAAAGATGTAGCATGGCCTCGGGAAAATCTTGCATAGTTCCTCTTTAAATGAAGAATTGCATCAGATCATATTTTGTGACATATTAGAGTGTGAAAGAGTCCAGAGTTGAACCTTCAAAGAATTATTATTGGTTGACCCTGCAGGTTTATTAATTTTGATGGTGAGTTTCAGCTCACTGATTTGCTGTCTCACCTATGAGATGACCCAGCTGATGAACATATATACATGCTCATAGTTGGAGTTGGCGATGAGGAAAACAATTTTAAATGAATTAGTGTTGGCGTTAAAGATAATTTTATGGTAAAATGGATTGTGGTAAGCACAGGAGAAGCAGAATAACCTAAACACACAAGGAAATCCACAGGGAACAAACTCAGGTAAATGTTACTGAGCAGCTATAAAGACAGGCTGACTTGACAGTCTGCTGATGGGTGGAAGGAGGCAGCTGAGGGTGATGCACTGATTGCACACAGGTGTGGAGACTTGCCAGAGGCAGGAAAGGTAAGCCCCGCCCACTGCTACAACTCAGAGTGTGATCAGATGACCTGCTAGTTCCCTTGAGGTGACCTGCATGTGTTCAGCCATGTTAAGTTGCTCAGTTCAGAGGAAAATGTGAAATGAAGAACTGAACTACAGTTCACCAGTTGGGTGACAAGAAGATTACCCATCAGTCATTTCCAGCATTTTCCCCTGATTTTGTCATAGTAAGGTTGACAGCTGAATTAATTTCAGGTATAATTCACTACTGGCAATTATCGAGGATGTTAATACAGTATTATGTAATCATAATCTGTAAATAATTTGGAGTTTGAATTTCACAAGCTCAACTCAGAAATCCAGACTCACGAGGGAGGGCAGAGGACTTTTCACAGTTGAAACAGCAGCATCCTGATCTCAGTAGGCCTATCTCAGCTCAACTCAGGCTCCCCCTCCACCACTGTACCTGACAAAATTCACATCTCAACAAACAGACAGAGGAACTGTCAGTGACTATAGAATATGGATCTGTTCATTTTAATACAAGAAATATTTAAGATATATATACATATATTTCTATTGATATGTGTTTTTGTATTTGTAGAGGTCACAGATCCATTGTTGTTATGTTGTCTAGCAAATCACATTTATTCAACTTCATCATTTTAAAACACAACAGACACAGAGCCACCAGCAGCTGCAGTGATGACACTTTTTGCCCCAGGATGTGGGGATGTTGACTGGCCGCTCTTCACATCTCTGAAAACACCTGACCAAATTTCCAAATAGGCCTCATTTGCATAAACTGACCACATTCTCATTGTCATTGGCATTATATATCTGATGTATTGAATATAAACTAAAATGACCACATTCTGGTGGTACTCCTCCATCATTATCTAACAATTTGTATGAATCTTTGTCATAATTGCTGAGTAAAATCTTGAGTAATGGTGTGTCTAAGTGTTTGGGAGCTCACAGTGACCTTAAACTTTCACCTTTTGCCCCCATTTTTTTTAACCAAATTTGAAGAAATTTCTAGGCGTTGTGGAGATATCAGGTCAAAACCACTTGTCTGAGGTCACCACAAATTTGACCTTTGACCTCCAAAATCAAACAATTTCAACCTTCAGTCCTAAAGAATAACTGTGCCAAAATGTGCATCATGGACAGGGACAGCAAGGACAGCTGCTGATTAGGAGGGTGATGAATGATCAGAGGAACACACAGGTACATCAAAACACACATCTCACAGTTTTTATTGCCAAATTCATACACACATCTGGGTGGTTACACTTGTGTAATGCCCTTTTTAAAAGTCAATAACAGCCACAATAATCACCTTCCCCAACTCCGTCTTGTTAAATATCTCTTCTCTGTTTGTTCTCTCACTTTGACATTTGGAATTTCTTCTAAAGCTGTAAATGGTTAGTGAGCTCTCACAGCTTCAGCTGCATTTAAAAAGCTGTAATGCCTGCAATAACTACCTTCTTTCCCCCCTGTCTGTCTCCACACAGTCAAAATCCTCATTAATTACCTCCTTCACCTCTTCTGATGTTCCGTTCATTCGATTTGCAAGATATAAAAGGACATATGTGAGGTTTTTTAGTGGCGGTTAAAAAGCAGTTAAATCAACAATAATTACTTTTCTACTTCTCTATCATAATAAAAATCACAAAGGACTCAGCTTAGGAGATGTTTTAAGAAAAGGGTAATTCCTGTCTTTACCCTCTGTCTCTTTCTGGTTAAATGTTTTTATTGCCTCGTGCATGGTTTTAACTGAGCTATGTTTGAGAACCATGAGGATGAAGATATAACATTTATTATCTCTTCAATTAAGTGTAAAGGCTCCCTGCGGAGTTTTTGGCATCTACAGCATTGTAGAACTGCTTTGCCCCTGTTTTGTGTATGTGAACTGTTTATTTAAATACATTCAATGTGTGTCTTAGACCTCAATGATATTTACATTATAAACATCACTTTGGTTTATTTGCAAGAGGAAAAACCATGAAGACCACGATTCCTATGGCTATACCACGATTCCTGAATCCAGATGCAGACAAGGTCTTTGATCAGTGTGTGGACCTGTTGCAACAGCATTTGTAGCATTAATGGCTTGTACATTATATGCACATAAAAACATAATAAAATTATTTAAATTTTGTTCAATTTCTTGATACAGAAGCCAAATGAGATTAAAAAAATAATGATTATAAGTATCTTTAACTGTGACAGTAGCATTTTCCCGATCATGTTTAGGTAGAAAAGGTTTCTCTGCTGAGATGTAACAACCAGTGACGGGGTCAATGCCTTTTAGACCCAGCAACACTGGTTTCAAAATAATATGATCCACTTGTGTTATTTCTTAGAGCAGGGGGATTAACACACAGGGGCTTCAATGAGGAGGCCGCAACAGTCAGTGTGGGTCATACACATGCCATTTAGTTTACAATAACTAAAACTCTAAAAACACAGGCAATAAAGGACAAGAGGACAGACAGTCATACTACAGCTGGGAAACCAACCACTCACTGTGAGGGCATTGGGAGTATAATAAGTATTCAAAAGAAATGTAAACCCGACACACTTCAAATAAAACACCACACTAATAATGATGTGCCACCACAAACCATATCACCATGTAAAGTGAACTCTCAGAATCCCAACACCACCGGTGAATGGAGGGCCTCACCAGCTGCAGCACTAGAAACAAAAGGAGACAGAATGTTAAAACTCTAAAACTAAACAAACTTGTTCCTATATTAAATAATAAAATCAATAAAACCAGTAAAACTAAAATATGTAATAATAAACTAAAATAAACGGCAGCCAGTGCTGTGCCTAAAAACAAACAAAGCACTGGTGATTTAATTTGTAGGACACATTACGACTTTTAAATACTGAGGTTTTACATACCTTCACTCTGTGTACAACAGTTAAGTTTTCAGTCTTTACCTACAAAAATGGCAGACCCACAATTAGGGGCTCCCCTACAATACCCTAACAATAAAAATGCTACCATGATTATATAAAACAATGCTAAAAATCCATCTTACCAGAGGCATAGGACAGACTATCACAGTGGAGTGTGCACAAAGGATTTAAGCAGAGTGAAGCCTGCAGGCACACCTGATGCCAATCAGCCCCTCCTCCAGGTCCCATTTCCCTGTCTGGTCTCTGCTTTTTGCAGTCCTAGTGACCTACTGCTACAAGCATAAGGAAACAAAGCTGACTGTCACTGGACTGAAATGATGAGTGGCTTTTTGTTTAGTCCAGTGAGAAATCAAAGACCCATTGTTGCAAAAGTAACTATGGTCTCCTTGTTGGTGTAAACTGCATGTGCACTCGCCTGGAGTGGCTGGTGGAGCAACAGTTACCGATAAGTAGATGGTTTGGAAAAGGCTTCATTTACATGGCCACTCTCACACATGGTTTATGCTAAGAAATGTTTGTGGTCACATAAATAAATTAGGGTTAAACATAATCTACCTCTCTAGTGACTGTGTTTGGACTGTGTTTCCTGTTTTAATTTGATATTACCTACCCTGTGGCTTTGCTTCCTGTCTTTTTTTGTTGTTTTTGTTTTTTCAGTCTTGTGATGGGCCACTCCACCATAATGTATTTGACCTGTGTCCCATCATCTTCGTTTTTTTCTGCATGCAGTTGCATGCTGTAAATTTTAAATACTTTATTTAATACGTTCCTTCTTAACACCTATGTCTGTCCAGTTACCTTTGATTCCAGAGATGCTAAGTTCAGCAATTTGGTTTTCTTGCCCTTAGGCCTTGGTTTCATCACCAACTCAGACTCAGTGTGGGTCAGTGTTATTATACTTTTTATGTACAGTTTCCTGATGCTGGAAATATGCTATACTGAAATACTGTATGGTATGTAGTATGGGAAGAGTCAGTAGTGGGACAGAAATGTTAGTTTGCTAAAAACCACGGTGTCATCTAAGTATCTGAATCAGCTTCGTTGGATGTCCACCTGCACACAGAGGTTACCATGGGGATTTTAAGTGCTCAATTTCTATTGAGTGAAACACAGGTTGTGTGCAAAATCACTCAGTCATTCACTCCTCACTCACTACCCAGGGAATTAAATGTAGAGGTCTAGAGAGGGAGCTCATTGAAAACACTTTCGACCCTCAGTCAGGTGACTGCTCAAGTGCAGTGCGTGATGG
Organism: Caranx ignobilis; assembly: GCA_021432705.1. Classification (NCBI taxonomy): domain Eukaryota; kingdom Metazoa; phylum Chordata; class Actinopteri; order Carangiformes; family Carangidae; genus Caranx; species Caranx ignobilis. The sequence continues at coordinate 52,836,230 of MU270012.1, forward strand.
ATGTATTATTTGGCATTGTGGGATAGCATATATAGGCCTACTATGTACAATAATTCTCACTATACATTGTTTGCTTACAGGGATGAGGTCCAGAGACTGTCAGCATGGTGTGCTACAAACAACCTGACTCTTAACACTAAGGAAGCCAAGGACTTATCCTGGATTTCAGGAAGTGCAAGGCTGATCCTCTTCCCCGTACATCTATGGAGACTGAGTGGAAATGTTCAGTGCTGCACCATGAGAAGCTGCTTACAGACTGTTGGTTGGTTGGTTGGTTGGTTGGATTGTTGGATGGATGGATGGATGGATGGATGGATGGTCAGTTATAACCGCCAAGCATGCAGTGAGAGCATGAAGGTAAAAAAAGCTAGATAATATGTAGAGTGAGGGACCATGAGTGGGCTGAGATCACTCTCTGAAATCATAAAAACCAATAAACACATCTAGTGTTACCTGCTGATACAAGTCATATCAATACATATAAATGACATGGATATAATGATAGGAACATTGAGACCACAGTGTGCCTGTGTTTGTTCAACTAGGTTTGATGTATACTTTATGAACAACACACACAACATAGATACCACACAATGATTTATTGTTGACAGTGTGTTCATTGGCTTTTCCTTTTATTCACTGACTTTCTCATGTGCTTCGACAGCACAGATCTGTGGTTATTTTATTGGCATTCAATGTCAAGAAGCTGAATCATTATAACCGTTTAACAATTGAATTGTTTCTCTTGTTTGAGGTCTGACAAATCCAACAGTTTAATGTGTAAACAAGTTCACCCTAACGCCTTAATAGGTGAATAATATTAGTACCTGTATTAATACTAATAATGATAATATATGCTGTATCATGATATTACACAAGTAACATGGATCAGTTCCACAGATAGTCTGCACATCGGTTGTTCTGGCCTTGAACAGTCTATTTTATTTAAGTGAAAATTATGAGTTGATGGATCAATCCATTTATCTGGTAACCAATGTAACCTCATGTCTAGGCGATGCACAACGATCAAAGATATTACAGCTGGTGTTTACATGTATGTCTCAAGAAATGGAAGGTCTACAAAAAAAGAAATGTGGAGCAGAGGGAGAGAAAAAAAAAGCCCCTCCCATGGATTTGGGCAGGTTGATCAGGAACGCTATAGCTTTCTGATAGAAACAGTGGTACGCTTGGTTATGCAACATGACCTCTCAGAACGATATCACAACAAACCATATACAAGCCATATGAATAAAACCCAATACACTTAATGTTGTAAATACATTCTGAGTAATGTATTTTTTCACTTGGATAACTTCTGTTACACATACTGTATACTATTACTACCACTACTACAGTATATACTCAAAACATGAGCACTGGCTACTTTAGTGAACTATTTTAACCTACTCTTTTATGTCAATACTATTTTATTTTATTTTACTTAATGTTGCCTCTGAAAAGAGAACAATAAAAAAATGCACTTCCTTTGCTTTTAGAGTTGTGGGACCAATAGAATCATAAATGAATAATTGATTAAAGTTTTTCTGGTCAAAAATAAAAACAAAATCAAAAGTCTGGCCTCTGTTTGACCTGATTCTGACCTTTGACTGCGGTCACAACCGAAAATTCACCTCTGCAATGCGACTCAGCTTGGGGTGGGGGGTGGGGGTGGGTAGTGTAGACTTCCACGCCACAGAGGTTACAGAAAGGCCATGTCGTCATGGCGACACAGACAGGAAGTAAACAAATGGGTCTCATCAGAAAGAGAGAAATCCTAAAATGATCAGTCAGAAACAATATGTACTGTTTGATCACTACACTTAGTTATTAATCCTGCTCTTGTAGTCTCAGGTGGTTTCTCTCTGTTCGACCTCTTGACCCCTTCGTCCCTTCTTCACTTCCAGGGTCAGACATAGGTCATGCTTTATTAGACTCATTGGCATGTGTGTCTAAGTGTGTGTGTGTGTCTGTGTGTGTGTGTGTGTGTGTGTGTGTGTCTTCATGCCCACAGAGCAAGATATTCATGTAATCAGCGTGGAAACAGGAATCAAAGCTCAGTGTGGGGGGAAACCACTATTTAAAGTGAAGTCAGCTCACAAAGGAATATAAAAAAACATGAAGTGGGTCTTCACAGTACAATCTAATAAAAAACACCAACAAAAGTTCTCGGATAGAAAGTCTTTCTGGTGGATGTCCTTTAACGATGTCCTTAACTTTAACCAGCATAGGAACTATCGATAGAAATTAGCCTTCCAGCTAACTCAGGTGTGTTTACATTTTGTCAAAATGTTTGATTCATGTACATTAATGTTCCCTTTCCATAACATACATATAGATAACAATTTAGACAAAAGCCATTAAATATAGTTTAATGGCTTGATGTGTAAATGTATTTGTCTGCAACTGAACACGGTATCGGCAGTGTAACTTATTACACCTTATCACAAATTAATCTGTGTAAACATAGTTGCCATTAAAAAAAAAAAAAGAAAAAAGAAAAACATGTTTAATACAATATGTTCCTAAACAATAATGATACACATACTGACTACTCTGTCTGACCTCTTAAACTCTGACCCTGTGCCCTGGCTGTACCCTGCAGCAGGGTTAACCTTGGCTCTGAAGCCTGTTGTCAGAGGATCACTTTTCTCCCTAAATCTCATTAGCACAGTTCAGCCGGTTTCAGATCTGCTGTTACACAAACCCACTTGTACACCACATCAATGAAGAAGGTGCTCTGAATTCACTGATGAGTATTGGACTCCAGGGGCCCATAAGGTCTCAGATGGAGGGAAAGGAAACATAGGCTCTTCTTTAGTATTATACTTTGACATTTACACACATAAGATTTAAGTAGTTTCATAACTGAAAGTTTAAAATGGTTTGTGATTTCCTCAATTTATTAATGTAATTTATTTCAAGTCAAAAAAATATAACAAAACACATGGTGGAGCGCTGACTCTTCAGCTTATGCAAACACTACTTTTATAGAAATGTTTGAAAGCCTAAAGTTGGACATATCAGATATAAATCAATCCTGTGTTTTCTGCCATATTAAATGTACTGCACAATTAGGAATATGAACCAATCTTTAAAATATTGTATTGTGGGTTTCATGATTTTAACATTATGTCACTATAATGTTACATAACAGACTGGATCATATGAGCTGAGTGACAGGCCAGTGGAGACTGCAGTTCACCTTTGAGACAGTGTGTGTCGCCCTGCTGTTGTTTCAGCCAGCAAAACAAAAAGCAAGGTGTGTGTAGGTGAGGGAGCATAAAGGAATAGGTTGATGTGTGTACAAATTCATGTATGCTGATAACCCGTATGTAAATAAAACAGATGTGACTCTGATTCCAAGGCTATATACTTATGATATTCATCCAGAAACAATCAAATGAAATCTCCCTCTCCACCACTCTCTCTTTTGTGTGTGTGTGTGTGTGTGTGCACATGGGTTTGATGGTAATGAAGAACACCAACACAAAAGCAGCACCATGCTGTGCTGTGTTCATTACTGCATGGCTCCCTCAAACTTTTTGATTTACAACTTTGGAAAAACAACAACACTGCAAGACAGGGGGAAGAGTTAGAGTCACAGAGAGGGATTAAAAAAAAAAAAAAAAACTAATTAGTACGTGTTGGAGAGAGAGACAGACTAGGAGGTAGTTCTTCCCTAACGAGGTCTCCTGTGATGAATGTGTGAGAGCTTCTCTAAAATATTGATTAGTGTGTAATGAAGTGGAGCAGACAGACTCCATCCAGCTCTGAGGATGGAGAGAGACACAGACAGACAGAGAGACTGGGGAAGTACAGTATCACAGGGTTTACTAGTGTATATATGTAGTGTAGGTTTACTAGGGTTTACTAGTATGAGCTTTTTACATATATATATATTTCTTTATTGAAAAAAGGGGTTAAAAATAAACAGTATTTGGTGTTTATAACTATTTATAATTCACAAATAATATAAAGTTATGAGTCTGAATGAAGATACAAAGACAAGCATAACACTATATTGTAGCTTTAAGATTTCTCTTAATTGGAACTGAGGGGCCAGAACCAAAATTGGCCCCAAATCAAAAGTGCACATGGGAGTGCTTCTGGCCTTGTATTAGTGGATGATTAAAGATATTAATTGAAATCAAGTGAGCAAATGTCACAGTACCTGATGGATAACCACACAGATGAGCTCTAGGATCAATCTAAACTAATGAGGTCTGGGTCTTGATCACGTTGTGTATATAATGTTATGACATCATCTTCTGTTTTTAATACAGCAGCCATGTGTACCATGTGGTACATAACACAAGGAGCTGTTTGCATGTATGTGGTGATTGTATAATGCTCCAGTCAGAGAGACAGAGAGAAGCCGCTGCCTCATGAGACCTGACAGTGGAGCGACTTGAACCTTTGTGAGTTATAAAGCAACAAGCATAACTTCCATGGGGGGAAACAAGTTGCCTTCTACTTATTCAGCGTGCTTAAATGAGTCATATTTCAGAAAAGCGCCTATCTGTGCTTGCTAAGCTAACTGCTTGTTAATACGAGTTATGTAAAGTTATGGTCGGGTTCAGAGACACTTTTTGTTATACTGTGTGAAATGGTCCTTCTATCCTGAGAGTAGTCAATACATGATGTATTCAGAAAAAGGAAGGAAAATAATCAGTCCTCTGTGGCAGCTGCAGGACTGACAAAACTCTGACCAATCCATGCTTTACGCTCCGAAAAGCAAAAACCAATCAGATGCCTTCATGTCTAGTTCTGCCCACACCCAATCAAGCTGCCATCTCGCTCCCTCCTCTGGCATGCACGATCAGTGTCTTCAGCTATCTCTGAGGGAAGGTGGAGGTGTGGCTTCAGAGAGAAGTCTGAGGAAAGGGGCTGGGACTTTTGACTTTTTATTTTCAAAATGTGGCCTGCTAGAACCGTTTTTCCAGGATCTCCAACCCTACCTTTAAGACCAGTCTAAAATGACAACTGTCTGTGTAGGCTGTTGATCTTGCCACAGTTCTTAAACCTATTCTAGATATTAAGTTTATTGTGACGTTGCTGTTGTAAACATTGCTGTTCCCACTAAGAATCACAGTAGCAGTCACGGCAGTAATTTCTTGGTTATGTGTATTTCCAGTTTGCACTTGCTCTCCCATGATTTTTGTGTTAATGAATTTCCCTTTGGGGATTAATAAAGTTAATGTTAAAAAATATCATACAGTATTAGCCTTAGCCCACCAGTTCGGAAGTCGGGAAATTGGTCTAGATTATTGTCCAGCTAATTCTGGTCTCAGGCCAAGTTTGCTGTGTGTGTGTGTAAGTAGTTAGCTTTGTTTATTAATTTTACAGTAATTTACATATTGTGTTATTAAGGACTGAAAAAAAATTGGCGCTCTGCGTGCGCACATGCTGCCCTTTTATGTCTTTGAGCCTCTGCCCCTCTATAATCATGTGCACATCCCTGTCCAGTCATACTGATAACCCAGCAGGTTTTTTTTTTAAGAGCCTAAGTATGAAAAAAATACACAAAAGGAACTGTTGTTAAATTCAAATGTTTTGATTTGTTGATTTAAGCTGTTAACTCTAAATGCTCCACACTGCCTGCAATGAGTTCTTCTGGGGATAGGCTGCATTATGTATTGTATACAATCAAATGCTGATCATACTGAAAGCCAGTAAATTCCAGTAAGTTACTAATATCTTAGCTCACTTGAGAATGATTTTTATTGTTTTTTTGTTAATCATTATTGAGGAAATGTCCATAAATTTCCACACCATACTGTCATATTCTGTTTGCTGTCAAGACATAAAATATCAAGGTACTTGTTAAAGTTCTGTTATTTAAATTTAATCAATTTCAGTTTTGTTGTGAATATTACTAACATTGAAATGAATGAAGTTAAATGCAGGTCAAAAGTGTTCTATGTGTGTGTGTGTGTGTGTGTGTGTGTGTATACATATATGTAAATACACACACACACACACACACACATATATATATATATATATATATACACACACGCACACACACACTTATATATTTATATGTTATGACATAAAACAAACAATGAGTTTCGTGTTTTTTGGGACACTAAGGCTGAAAGAATGAAGGAGATCACAGCTCTGAATTGTCTCTACAATCTCCAGCTCCTCTGCCTGATCTGTGCACTTCACTGACCTTTGACCTCTAATGTGTTTTACTGTTGACTGTTGGGTCTCTTAGTCACAAACTGACATGAAGAGAAAACATGAGTTTTTTTTTTTTTTTTTTTTTAACTGTTTTGAGCCAGCAGGTGGCGCAAACCAAAATGGCCTAGGAGTCTCAGATGTTGGATATCCAGACCCTGGTGTATGTGTATCCTCAGGTTAAATGTTACTGTGGGAAATGATCAACAATATGCAAATGCAAATGCAAATACTAAAATATCAGCAGCCTCATACAATTTGTCATGTAGATATTGTTTGATTTTGTTAGTATATTTTTATTAGAAATGTCTTATTATTATCATCATCATTAATACTACTACTAGTATTAATAATAATAATAGTAATAATAATGATAATAATAATAATAATAATAATATAATAATAATAATAATAAATAATAATAATAATAATAACAAAATACTACAATTATTACTTATTGATGGAAATTGTATGAAATCAAACCTTGCTTGTGGAAAATTTGTGTGAATAAATGATTCATTGGGTGTATCACTCCTCAGCCTCTGTTGGTATTAATGTTGGTATTATTGCTATTAGATGATAGTCAGGCAGTAACCATGGAAATAGAAATACAGGTTAAAGGGTTAAACTTAAATTTGGCAAGTTTGTGAAGTTATAACTGGATCATTAAGACCTGCTATGGATCTTTAGTCTGATAATAGATACATGAAATACATTCAATTATCACAGTCCCATGGTTTAGACCACCAGGTGAAGATTAGGGAAAAAAGCGCTGTGAATTATTACGATTTTTAAATTACCATTGGAGAGGCAATGTATATAAAAACCATTAAAAGCTGTAACTATAAAACAAAAAAAAAATGTACATTACATTTTATATTTATTTTTGTATATCAAAAATATTTGTAGACATTTCTAGAATTAATATTGTAATTTAAATTTTCAGTTTTAATGTAACAGAAATAATGTATAAGCACTGACCTTATCTGGATCGATTGGTAATGTTAGAAATTAATTGAGGTAATGTTAAATTAATTGAAATTAATTGATACAACAAAGTCTCTCTCCACACACACAGACACACACACACACAGACACACACACATACATACATATATATATATCAAATGATAGAGCACAGACATGATCAGGAAAAACAGCACATGGAGTAGAGGTAGGAGGGATGACAGAAAATAAGGAAGAAATGGAGATGGAGGAAAAAAGGCCCAAAGGGGTGAGGTGGGGGGAGGAGGGATAGAAGGAGAGAAGGAGTGACTATACTGTATTGAGGGGACAGAGGGAGAAAGGGGAAGGGGAAGGGGAAGGGGAAGGGAGGGGGGGGTCAAAGTTCACTCTCATTTTTTGTCCATTACTGCTAAGGGTCACTTTTTGGGTGATGACTCTGTGTGTGTGTGTGTGTGTGTGTGTGTGCGTGCGTGCGTGCGTGTGTGTGTGCGTACTAAGGAAGGAAAAACAAACAAACAATAAAACAGGAGGAAGAGCAAGAGGTGGACAGGAAGTGAAAGTAAGGGAAGAAAAGGAGGACAAGGAGCATGAAAATAAAATGAGGAGGGTGGAGAGGAGAACAAGATGGAGAGAAGGAAGGGAGAGGAGAAGAGAAAGGACTTGTAATGACGAGGAATAGCATTGAGGGTTGCTGGGTGGTGGTGGTGGTGGGGGGGGGGGGTTTTGTATTTGACCGCAGCTTGACCTCCTCCCTGTCACCCTCTCACCTCTCCTTCACCTCCCTCCCTCCATTTTTCATCCTGGACAGGGGAGGCCCTGCACACACACACACACACACACACCAGGACTTGTCCTGGCAGTGACCTCTGCTCTGCTCAGCAGGAATGTTGAAGGAGAGGATAAGTGAATCACTGGGCTACACACACACACACACACACAAAGGAAGACATACCATGCACTGGGACAAAGGAACACACACACAAACACACACATTTGGCAGAATCAAGCTCAATTCACAAGAATTTAAAAATAGAACAATAGAAGAAGAGAAGCTCAGATACTCCTGTCATCACTGTATTTGTGTGCATATGATAAAACAAATGAGGAAAATGGAGAGCTAATGTGTCATAGTCATGTGATAAAGGAAGAGAAATACACACACACATACTCACGTCCAGGATGATATATGGTGAGTAATCCACACTAAGGCCTGTATACACACACACACACACAATCAAGGACTTGAAACAGACACACACACATGTTAGGGTGTTTATGTGGTGCAGATGTTGGACAGGAAACGAGCTGCGTTCAGGGACACAAACACGTCTGACACATGAAACACATGGTGGAATCAGTAGAGCTCAGTAGAGTCTTATTTAACCATGCTACAGAAGAAATCAATAGACACCTACATGTACACTGCACGCTGTGAAGAGATAAGAAGCATGAGGGAGTCAGAGGTCAGAGGTCAACCTCTGGTCACTCTGCCAGTCTGCAGTCACATACAGGTCAGGAGGGGCTCACATACTGGTGGAGAGCTCAGTATCTATAAGTCAAAAATATTATACTATTCTATTACAAAAGAGAAAACATACCATTCAAAATGAGTTTAATATTACAGATAACCTGCAGTGACATTAATAATTCATAGTCCACTAAGGTGTTGGAGAAGTGTATGTCCTGTTATGTTAGGGAAGTAAATATATGAAAATGGGCAGTTATTGTGGATTTGAAGGTTGTAAATTACATTCATTCTCCAGGGTCCTTGCCCTTTGACTGATGTTACTGTTCCCCACATGCACTGAATCGAAAACTAATCACATTTCCTCTGTAGGGAGGTCCAAAGTTGAAGGTGTTTGTTGAGTTGCTCTGATTTCAGAGCACTATCAAACATTTCTTGTAATTTTCCAGAATTACAACAACATTTACCAGCTCCTAAAGCGTATTCCCAGGTGATCGAATCTGTGTGTTCTGGTACCTATGCATTTGACCTATCAAGAATACCTTGACAGAAATGGAAGGATTCCAGGAGGCATTCTGATCAATCACCTGAACCACTTCAAATGACTCTTTTTGGTGCAAATGAGCAGCAGCTCTACATCTCTGTGCCTGACTCTAGTTGGGTCCACATGACTTTGTTTTCATTTTGAAATGGTGTTCTCAAAATAAACATCTCTGTCCAGATGTCTGGTTTTAGCTCCATGATCTCCAGCCATACTGTCACACCTGAGAACTCACATACCTGACCATTCATATCCACTGGGCATGTCATGATTGTCTCCTCTGCAGATAATCAGTTGCAAAAGACACAATGGAAAGCAAGAAAAACAAAGATGGCTGCAGAAGTGGGTGTTTTGAAAGGTCTCCTTTTTCGACCATCCATTCCACAACACAACCCAACACAACCCAAATTCTCAAATTTAAATAGGGTGAGCAAAATTCCAAAAGTCTCCATCTTGGTGCTTGAAAACTCCACAGTGTGGATGGGGGTCAAAATGTGACAAGACAGATATGTTTTAAAATGAAAACATAAAAATGGATGAAGCCTAGACCTGAGCCCAGCTACTCTACGGAAGTATACATCCTTGAATCATGCCACAGTTTATCAGAACCAAAGTCTTCTCTCACATGCCAGTTCTGTGTCTTCCACCACTCCAACTGAAGCCCAACTGGCCTGCCAGAACCTACCGCTCCAGGAGACCTCTGGGCCAACCAGATCTGGAAAAAGACTTGACTCTTCAGCTTGACGGCCTCCTTCACCAGTGGGTTCTCATGTTGCTGCCACAACAGGCATCAATGACCTTATAACCGCAACTCTGAGCAGCTGCCTCCATAATAGGGGCTTTGAACATAACCCACTGAGACTCCAAATCACCCGCCGCATTCTGAGTGCTTGAGAATATTCACAAGTTTGCCACACCACATCGTGCACTAGCTGTGGTTACTTCCCTGCAAGAAGGATGGCCTTCTATGTAGAACCAGTCTGTGGTGCTGGTAGTCAGCATGTGTGGACCCCACTTACATCACACTGATGAAGAGCTTAACCGGGCCTCATGGGAAGAAACTTAGCAACTGCTCATTGGTTAGCTCCCATTCCTGATTTGGCTTCAGGTGGAGGTCCTGATCTCCCTTATTTCATTGGTTCCACCGTTGGCGTGTTTGTGAATCCATCTTGGTCTGACCCCTCCCCTGAGATCAATTTGGCCCCATAGACTCTGTCAGGAACTATTGCCCACAACAACACATTGGACAGAGTCAGAGGGACACACAAACCTCCTCCACCATGTTAAAGGTGGTAATTCTCAGAGGAGGACTGTCTAAGTGTGATAGCCACATTTGTGTAATTCATCATGTCAGGGCAGCAGAGACAAAATGTTCCTGGAGAGAGATTGGAGAAGAGGCTGGATTTGGCCGGTCAGCAGGAGGCTTTGGTGGCAGCATTTCAAACACTTCACACAGTACACTGTTTGCTCCAAGCATGTGGAACCTGTAAAGGAGGGAATATTATCCCAAACCAGATGTGCATAGTGGAATGGCACTCAGTGCTGTTCATACTGTACTGTGGTCATCTGCAAAAATGGACACCTTTGTTGCAGTGTACGATCTGTACCAGAGAATGCCTGTCCATAAAGGCTGAGGAAGAGGCTCCTCTTTTTTCAGAAATATTTGGATTATTTACAAGATTTTTTTAAAATAATAAACTAAATAAAAACACTGAAAAATCTCAGTATCATAAATATTTTTTGTCCATCCATCCAGTCCACTTAAATCTTGGTTGAAACGCTTCAACAGCGACACCTGCAGAGCAGACAAGGGGAGATTAAGCAGGGAGGTCTCCGGCTCCTGGTGTGATACATCCTTATGAGGATGTCCCTTCCAGCCAACCAGCAAACATAACACAAATTGACATAACACTGGGCCAATAACTGGGTTTCCACAAAACACAATTGTAAATGGTCTGTGTTTCCACCGAGTGATGCCACGATGACAATAAAACAGGCTTTCCTCCCCTCATGATATCATTCCAATTAAACTTGAAGATGGATTTCCAGCAGTCTGCTTCTCAGTGTGAATCGGCTCCCTGGGGCCTGTTACAGCAGCATGTAAAAATAATATTATTTCTATTACCATTTTATGAAATTGCTTTTAATTGCTATCTCTTTGTGGAGTGCTTTCATGTGAGCGGACACAATTTTGTCACATTTTTTTTTTGGGGGGGGGGGTTATGTTTGCCATTTTAAATAGCACAATAAGTAAATTAACAGAAACACACTGAAGATTTCCAAATTTCACTTCACTACCACTGTATTGTGAATGAATGAATGTGACAAATGGGTGGCAGACAGATTCATACAGAAGCAGTTTGTTAGACACATCACAAAATAATAGGAAACATTTTACTAACTAAAGTCTAAAATGTCCCTTTTTTGTACTTGACCAGAAGATACATGTACATTCATTCACCAACACAACAGTGATTGTGGCAGCAGCCCTGAAAGGAATAAACAGCAGTGGAGCACATGCTGCTGAAACCATGGGCCTTGCTGCCTCTGCTGTCCGGTTGAGCATGGCCTGACCTCCCCTCCACCCTCCAGTGTGTGTGTGTATGTGTGTGTGAGAGAGAGAGAGAGAGAGAGAGGAGAGAGAGAGAGAGAGAGAGAGAGAGGGAGATAGAGAGAGAGAGATATGGCAAAGTGTAGTCCTGGGAACACCTGCTGTAGCAAAAGCTGCTACTATTTCTCACAATTTTCTCACTGCACTTGTGCTGCACTTATGGAAGATACCACCATGAAATTTGACAGGTGTGTAGTAGATGTCAAAAATGATTACAGACTTACTACAGGAAGTAATGAAATAATAATAACCACTGAGTAACCCACTCATGGGATTTTTTTCAGTTTTTGTTTCCAGGTTTTTTTTTTTTTGTTGTTGTTGTGAAAAATTCCCACTGTTACACTGTGGTCACATTTTTCCCTTTCCCCCCTCTTTCTACCTTTTTCTTCACCCATTTATCATCACATTCTCCTCTTATAACAACATCCTGCTTTTCAGGCTATTTCTCTGTCACATGATTTCAATTCATCACATTCTTCCTCTCCTCTTTTATGCTGAGCTCATCTCCTAATTTTCCTCCGCTTTATTTTTGGGCTGAGGATTTCTCCAGTTCCATTCGGTTTCTTCACCTCTTTACCTTTCTACCTGTTCATCTTTCCAGCTGGGTTTCTCTAATTAGAATCTATCTTCCCTGCCTCCAAACTGCTGTGGTTGCTTGATGCTTAAGTGATTTGAACCAATCAACACCCTGTGGGAGAAGCCACTGGCAACTCTGGGTGCACCTCAGGGGTGATGACAACTGGATATGACCGTTAGCAACAATGACATCTCCTATAGAAGATGGTGCAGATGCTGCTGCAGCATCAGTTACATCTCAACTGGAGGGGCTTTATTCATTGAAAGAGGAGCAAAGAGCAGCAGTGGAGTGTTTGCGTGATGAGTGTGATACTTCACTCTTCTCCCGACTGGCTTCAGCAAGAGTCTGATTTACTAACTGTCGCTGGTGGTAATGAAAAAAAAAAAAAAAAAAAAAGGAAAGCTGCGGAATCTGATTGGTTCCATTTCATTGTTGAACAGTGCTGATAGACAGAAGATTCATCCAATCACTTGCCATGTACTTTTTGAAATGGCCTGCCCTTACCAGTTTCAACAAATTCCAGATGGTTCAGTGTAACAAACCATCTGGAATTCTGGAAACATCAGGTTAGGCCTCCATCCCTCCTTTTCTGTCTTATTATATGTGCATATATGCATGGATTGCTTTTTCATTTGATGTCACACGCACATGCACACCTACACACGTCTACGCCATTAAGGTGTTAAGTAGCCTAGCACAGTATAAATGGTGTAAATGATCTCTGTAATGAATCAATTGAAAATCATTGTCAAAGGAAAAATGTATAATTAATATTTATACATTTAAAAATATGAAAACATATGAACACTAAAAATAATGCATCAGTGACTTCTGTTTGTATGTATTTGTGACTATGTGTGTGTGGGTGAGAAAGACACAGAGAGAAAGAGACTGTATTTATATACAGTGTTAAACCATTTTAAATGAATCATTAGACTTGTTATGAAAAGCAGCATTTGTGTGCATATGCATGGATGTGTATTTCTGTATGTGTGTATGTGTGTGTGTGTGTGTGTGTGTGTGTTACCATGGCAACCTCAGCTCCATATATTTCCCTACCAAAGCAGCAGGGAGCCTAAGGCTGCCATCCATCTCTCTTTGCTGCCGCTCACTGGGTGTGTGTGTATGTGTGTGTGCATCTGACCTCCTGATGAACCAGACTCCGATTGCTACACCATCATCCCTCTGCAGCACTCATACACACTCTCTCTCTCTCACACACACACATGTGGATATGTACGTGCTATAAAACATCCAGTATGTATGAACATGACGCCACACACGCACACACGCACACATGCACACGGCAGAGTGAAGATGATGTGTATTTAATGGATCCAGTTCCTTTTAATCTGCTGTCTGCTGCACAGATGGAAGAAACACACAGTTTGTGTGCCACAAAGACAGAAAGAAAGACAGAAAGAAAGAAAGAAAGAAAGAAAGGATTGGCGAATTAGGATATTTTTGGGTGAAGCTAAATGAGGGCTGCTCAGAACAACCTGACAACAAACGTGACAAAGAGTCAGTGAATGTGTGATAGAGAATATGTATAACAAGTACCAGCCTCTTACTGCCTGCAGGGAGTGAGCTGAACTTTTCAACTCTCTTGCTTTTCACCTCACACACTTTTCTCTGTGCTTGTACTTGTTCAAACCTAGAGTGGCTCTAGATCCAGTTGAGATGAGATTGAGATGTTCTCAGTGGCTGTGGCATTACCAGGGGTGGAGGTAATGTAACTGTGACAAAGTGGTGGCCACTGCAGAGCAGAACTCTCAACTACATGTTCATCACAGAAACTGACCGAGGGTGAGGGGGTCTATAAAGAAGAATTAGGGATGGTACAAATCTGTGGCCTTGGTTAAGATCAGTATGACCTTAAACAAAGGCTGCATCTAACTTGAATACTCAGAGTTCATACACCTGCCACGGTGTAGGACAGGTGTATGTTGGGTCTGTCTAACATTCATGCTAAATACTGTGTACCACCTCTGTGAAGTTCCTTCCACCTTTCCTGAAGTGCCTTTGTTATGAATAAGTTCTAATTTGATGCTATATTTAAGCTATGATTTGACACTATATGCACTATTTAGTAATGTTTCGATTGACTGTGGTTTGACATCATGTATGCACTGTTCTGTTACAATTAGATGATCTGACACTGTGTGCTCTGTCCTGTGCTTGAACTCACATAACCTGATGAGTGTCCCTATGACACCTGATAGCGGTGACTCTCACCTGATAAGCAAGTACAATATGTAACTGTAGTGTCTTCTCTCTAGGTCAGCTAGGTCTGTTACAATAGATACACGCCTGACTCACAGCAGATTCACACACATACTTAACACATATTCTGCGAACACATCATAAACCAAGAGTGGACAACATCAACTGACTCATCATACTCTATCATATAGTCCAACCTCTGCATTGGGCAGGACCAGCCCAAGAAGATAACTGTGAATTATAAATGTGAACTGTTTTCTCAAAGCTGTGTTCATTTTGGCTGAGATCCTGACTGAGCTCTGTCACTACGCACCCAGCACTGCTGTACTTTACCTGTGACCTGAATAAATTCTTCATCTGTGAACTGAAGACTTCTCCGGTTTGTTCTTGGGCTTCCAATAAAAGAACTGATTCTAACACCTTCGTCCAGGTCAGTGAGACAGAATGAGTGGACTGGTTATAGTCTCAGAGCAGTTTATGGAGGACATAATGGTGACAATCAGACAGGTGTGTGCAACAAATAACTGATTGCTGTAACTCACTGTACTGACAACAGCATTGACAACTGGTGCATTGCATAGCAACTCAGTGTTTTGTCTATGTTTGTTGGCTGCAGCCACCATGGTATTCAAGTGTTTCTATTATTCAGTCCACCTCATTTATATCCCTGAAGTTAGGCTAAACACAAATCATTACAGCTCAGCAGCACCTGAGTGATCAAACAGTTGACCAAACATCAGAATCACAGGACTGTTTTATTAGACCGCATTGGTACAAGGTCTGGACTTTCTGGATCCATGGCCACCTGCCAAGTACATCATCAGTCCTGACAATGCAACACCAATGACATCATGTGATTCAAAAGCTTGGCTGAATTAGCATTCAGTCATAGCTTAAAATAAATAACCTAACACAGGTATAACATTACTGATTTCTTCATTTGTTCATTCATACATTCAGTGAATTATGTTACAGTTTGGACAGTCTATGAACAGTCTATGCTTTCTATACAGGAGTGTAGTCTTTTTTGTTGTAGTGTGTACTGCTTTTTAGGTGGGTACACTGTTCATACCTGTCACATAGACTATAGTTAGATAGTTTTGTTGTAGTGAGTATACCTGCATATCATGTAGACTACACCACTGATTCTATATGTGGTGGATGGATCTTCTGGATAAAAGGAACAGCTAAATGGTTATGGATTGACACCTCATCACTTCACGATATCAGCCTCCTGTCTCTTAGTCACATGTCACTCACCTAACCAATAACATGCAGGGAGCACCTAAGCTCAAGTAAATGTGAGAAGAACTACACCGACTGATGCCAACTGTATTTTAACTCCTATACATTTCACTTTGTGAATATGTAGACAAAATCACAAGTATATAAGCATAAAACATCAGCTGCTGGCAATATAGTGAACACTACATAAATCCACTTCTCATGAATCAACTTGGAATTACTTCTCAATGGATATCTTAACTTTACACTGATGTTGCTAACATTGCTAACAATGGTCAGTGGTGTTTCCTGTGACAAGGTAGTGTAGTGAGTGTTCTCGCTTTGTGGCCATTATACTATATTTGTTATGGCTTTGACCAGATCCTGAGGCAGGCTGGAGACATTGAGTCCGAGTGGACCATGTTCTCCACCTCCATTGTTGACGCAGCTGTTCGGAGCTGTGGCCACAAGGTCTCCGGTGCCTGTTGTGGCGGCAATCCCCGAACCCGGTGGTGGACACCGGAAGTAAGGGATGCCATCAAGCTGAAGAAGGAGTCCTATCGAGCCAGGTTGGCTCGGGGGACGCCTGAGGCAGCTGATGGGTACCGGCAGGCCAAGTGTGTGGCAGCCCGGTCAGTTACAGAAGCAAAAACTCGGGTATGGGAGGGGAGGCCCTGGAGGAGGACTACCGATCGGCCGAAGAAATTCTGGCAAACCATTTGAGCTGCCAACACTGTTTACAGTGGAGGTGGGGAGCTGTTGACCTCGACTGGGGATATTGTTGGGCGGTGGAAGGAGTACTTAAAGGATCTCCTCAATCCCACTGTCATGCCTTCCATGGAGGAAGCAGAGGCGGGGGACCCAGAGGTTGATTCATTCATCACCCAAGCTGAAGTCACTGAGGTAGTTCGGAAGCTCCCCAGTGGCAAGGCACCGGGGGTGGATGAGATCCGCCCTGAGTATCTCAAGTCTCTGGATGTTGTGGGGCTGTCTTGGCTGACACGCCTCTACAACATGGCGTGGCAGTCGGGGACAGTGCCTCTGGACTGGCAGACCAGCGTGGTGGTCCCTCTTTTCAAAAAGGGGGACTGGAGGGTGTGTTCTAACTATCGGGGGACTCCTCAGCCTCCCAGGAAAAGTCTATTCCAGGGTGCTGGAGAGGAGAATACGGCCGATAGTCGAAGCTCAGATTCAGGAGGAACAATGCGGTTTTCGTCCTGGTCGTGGAACACTGGACCAGCTCTATACCCTCCACAGGGTACTCGAGGGCTCATGGGAGTTTGCCCAACCAGTCCACATGTGCTTTGTGGACTTGGAGAAGGCATTCGACCGTGTCCCCCGTGGTATTCTGTGGGAGGTGCTTCGGGAGTATGGGGTTGGAGGCCCTCTGTTGAGGGCTGTACGGTCTCTGTACAACCGGAGCAGGAGCTTGGTTCACATTGCCGGCAGTAAGTCGGACCTGTTCCCGGTGCATGTTGGCCTCCGGCAGGGCTGCCCTTTGTCACCGGTTCTGTTCATTATTTTTATGGACAGAATTTCTAGGTGCAGCCAGGGTCCGGAGGGGGTCCAATTCGGGAGTCACCGGATTTCATCTCTGCTTTTTGCAGATGATGTTGTCGTGTTGGCTCCCTTGAGCCAGGACCTTCAGCATGCACTGGGGCGGTTTGCAGCTGAGTGTGAAGCAGCTGGGATGAGAATCAGCACCTCCAATCTGAGGCCATGGTTGGACCGGAAAAAGGTGGTTTGCCCCCTCCAGGTCGGGGGAGAGTTCCTGCCTCAGGTGGAGGAGTTTAAGTAAAGGAATACCCAGGACACGATGGAGTGACTACGTCACCCGGCTGGCCTGGGAACGCCTTGGGGTCCCCCCGGAAGAGCTGGAGGAAGTGTCTGGGGAGAGGGAAGTCTGGGTGTTAGTGCAGCTGAGATGGGAGCTGCCAACAGTTGTTTTTGTTAAAATAGAAGTGACGTAATGAGTGTGATGAAGTGCTGAGGCTGATGGCTACTGTCGTCCCCCTGCCTCTTCAAAGCCCAACCTGCAGGCCGCCTGACTCCACCTTCCCCTGGATCTCAAACATCAACGAATGCCACTGGGTGATCTATAACTCTGCAGGTGTGTCTTCAGACATGTAACCCAATCTGCTTGGTCAATGGCAAACTATTCTGTCAGGTTTGCTGTACAAAATGACTGTTGGCTTCCTTTAATATGCAGATTTATTTTTATGCAGATTTTTCTCATCAAACTTGACTCAGAGAACAGACAGAGCTTCAACAAGCTCTATGGTGAAAAAATGTTCAATTCCAAACTTGGAATCCAACTCCACAAAATGTGAAGTTTGATGAAACCATAACTGACAAATATATAATTAACTCCATGTAAATTTGCAAACCACTAACAGGTGGTAAAATCTGTCAATCAGGGCGGAGAGGCGGGATATTCTATGAATTATAAATCCAATAAAGAATCCATAAAATTAAATTGATCTGTGAATTAGCAGACAGAGCGAGGTAATGGTGATTAGTGTGTTCAGCATGGCAGAGCTAATTAGAGCAACAGCTGCTGTGAGTGTGTCTCTCTGTGTGTGTGTGCGTGTGTGTGTTTGTGTGCTCATGTGTCTGTGAGTGGATTGATGGTTTCTGGTCTTTCACTTCAATTTCCTTCTCTTCTGACATGTCAGACACTGTAAATCAGCAGCACACACACACACACACACACACACACACACACACACAGACACCCCATCTGTGCACAGGGCTTCAGAATTTACAGCTGACTGTGTGTGAGTGTTTTTTTGGTTCACTCTAATTATTTTCCTATTCCACTTTACAGCATCCTATATGGTAATAACATAGCTGTGTAATACTCAGTAAGTTTTGTGTGTTTTCATCATTGAATATTTTCAATATTGGAGCTGTCTTATGTTTCATGGAGCCTAATAACAAAGTCGCACTGTGTTTCCATGTTATTTTTATAATTGAGTTTGGTTTAGTGTTTTCTAATATTTGTGTCGAATAATGTGCAGCTCACATTTTACTGCTTGTGATTTTCCAGTCTGCACTGCACCACTACATCCACACACACACACACTCACGCACACACACACACACAAACACACACACACACACACACACAATACACACAATAATGTGATTACATATGCCATAAAAATCAAAGTTTGTTGGGCATCTAAATTACAGAAAAGATCCCAGGAGGGACTACAAATATCAACTTTCCGCCTCTCTCGCTTTTTATGTGTCATTGTATTTATTTCTTTCATTTGCTCCTTGTCCTATTTTCACCAAGCACAGGCACGCACACACACACACACACACACACACACAATTATTTGAAGGTGTGCCTTGCATCAAATAATTAAAATGATAGGAACATGTTAAGTATTACCATTGAGATATATGGCCTGACTTACTGTATTTCATGTCTCCATACACACATATCTTGTTCTATCAATAGCTTAATAATATGTAACTGCTTGATGTGTGTTTGTGTGTGTTACTTGTGAGAGTGTGTGTGAGTGCGCGTGTGCGCCGCATGTGTGTTGCATGTAATATCTTGCATTTATGTACATGGCAATGTCCATCTTTATGCTTGTTTACCAAAGTCCTCTTGTTTGTCCTGTCCAGTGTTTGTTTTTTATGAAAATTGTATTTCTTACTTTTTAATACAATGCTACATAAACAAACAAACAAACAAACAAACATATATCTATATGGTAGATATAACCTTTGTTTAAGGTGATCAAGTAGGCTGCATCAAATAACAGTCAGAAAGTTCAGAAGTTAGATGGTGGCTCCAAGTGGGCGTGGTCTGTCAAAAATCCTGTCCTCACCGTTCGTTTTGGGGCTCAGTTTCTGAATACATACACACTAATGATTTATAACCTAGTCCTGATCTGTGACTTAAGAACACGTGGACATGTACCAGAACACTTGAATATACCCGTCCTTACAGCAGAAACACATGTTTACAGCCTGGTACAAAAACAGTTCTGATCTTTTAAGCAAATTCCTTCCTTCATAAGGTGGATTACCTTTCATATACCTCACCAAAATTCAATGATCATTGCATTTATATGCATACAGTTCTGCATAATTGAGGACATGGCCACTTTGAGTGACGTGGGTGAGTGGCTGTCACAAAGCAGCATACACTGAGGTCTCTGCTGCACGGTGGAGCAGCTCACTCTGAGCTTGATTTAAAGTTGGGGTTGGTAATCCTTGGAGAGCTAGCAAGAGAGCTAGCAAGAGAGCTAGCAAGATTTGAAAATTGCACCTCCTCTGAGTTCCACCCCCCTCCTCCCCCTCCCGTCAGTGTGTACGTCCAAGCCACGCCCCCACAAACTGGAACGCGCACCGCACGAAAATGAGAAGCGGCAGGAGGAGTACTATATATATATATATATGTATATATATATATATATATATATATACTATAATCTATTCAATACTAGCGTCACTGACCCGTTTTAAACCCACAGAGAAGCTAATATTAGCATTAGGCTAATACAAGCTACAAAAGTAGCTACGTTAGCAAACGTTACACATTTCATAAAAATAACAAATCCTCCCTGAAGCAAAGCATATAATTACCTGTCCAACAGAAAGAGAGCAACCTCAGCATCACTTCAAATCCCTCAGTTGTCTCCACCGCTCAAAAGCAACACGGATGTTTCCTCTGGTTTGACGTCTGGCTTTATCCAGAGCCTTTTTGTTAGCAGCCTTTTCAGCCTCCAGCTTTCTCTTCCTTGCCTTTTTCTCTCTTGATTACTCAGAAGGTAGAAGGACCATTTTACCCAGCATAACAAAACATGTTTCTGAACAGGATTACTAACCCCCGCTTTAAGGCTACGTCAAATTAGGTTTTGGTTTGGATGAATGTGAGCGAGTGAGTGTGTGTGTGTGTCTGTGTGTGTGCGTGCGTGTGTGTGTGTGTCTTCCCTGGGGCATGTGGTCAAAATGGCGTGGCCTGCAAGGGTGCGTGGAGAGAGAAGAGAGACGTTGTTTGGACATTTTTACACACACGCACGCATACGCACATACTCACATACTCACACTCACACGTTATGGATTCTGTTATGATGTTTATGTGACGTGTGTAGTTTATGTCGTGCTTGGTGACATGTGTGGCGTGAGCCGTGCACTGGCGTCAGAAATGTGGTGCGCCACGTCTCTCGCTTACCACAACCATATTTCACCTGTGACCGCTTTCTCTCCATTCCTCACCCAGTGTACCCAGTACTTGTCCCATTCTTCATCCGTCCACTGGCAAAGACCCTGGCCCTTCACACATTTAACCAGGGCAGGGCAAGGAGGCCGACTGTAATTGTACACGGGGGGAGGGGGGGGGTCCGGTTTTTGGTACTGTATTATGTCAGTATGGTGAACCTGGTTTATGAATTTGACTTATGTCTTAACTGTTTAGTAATAATGTTTTGGTTTTTTCATGATGTGTGTTTTGGGGTCAAAGAATGTGTGTTTTTGAACCATTATGGTTTTGGGTCTCCCCTTGGTAATGGTTTGTCCCAGCCAGACCTGAATGGGCCGATTTGGCTTAACTCTTGGCCCTATTTAAAGGAGCTCCATTCAGCTCCCTGGAGCTCATGAAGGAAGGTGAGCTGACCTGCTGTGAGGTTAGGACATGGCTGTGTTTCTCTGCTGGTTGTTGTCCTTCAGTGTATCTATTGTTGGGGTGTTTTGTTGAAATTAAAAGAAAACCTTTTGCTGGCACCTGAGCTTCCCTGGTTCCCGTCTCAACCTCTATCTGAGTCCAGTCCTGCCAGATCCCTGTATTCATGGGGAGGCCACTCGGTCCCTCACAGTGTGTGAGAGAGAGATAGGCTATAGAATGTCAGCAGGACATTCCTTTACCCTATTTATGTGTAATAATTGATGTTATGGTAGAATAGTGTTATGTTCATGTGTGGAGTATCACAGGTGAACATAACAACAATATCTGACAGTTTGTTCATCTCTAAATTCAGTCTGAGGTTTTGCTGCAGACTAAACCTGTGTACTCTCTTCTTCCTGTATTAGTCAGCATTTGCCTCGTGTAACATAAGTTTCAGCCATGCTTTATGGGTGTTTCTACTGGGTTCAATCCCCTTGTCTGTTTATTATGGAGAGGAGGACACGTACTTCTCTGAGTTGTTCAGCTGCTGGATGTCTGCTTCATGAATTATTAAAGAAACAAAGGTAAGCAGCCTCAGGGGCCAGCTACTGCACAATGTCATATGTCCACTGAAGAGCACTGGTGAATCACTTACTTTGTTTATTAAATTATCTTTTGGTGCATTTTTGGCCATTCTAGAGACGGGTTAGTCAGGGAAAGAGAGAGAAGGGATGGAGAGAGGGGATGGGGCCAAAGGTCAGAGTTGATCCCTGGCCACCTCAAAGGTACAACTCTTCCCTGATGTCTCCATCTTCTTCTGTGCACTCATTTAAATGTGGAACAGTTTTATTCAGTGTTTAAATCATTTCTGGAAGCACGAACATTCTAAGCAATGGTAGTTTACAGTAATGGTCTTTATTTGGTAGGCAAGGCAAGGCAAGGCAAGGCAAAGCAAGGCAAGGCAAGGCAAGGCAAGGCAAGCAAGGCAAGGCAAGGCAAGGCAAGGCAAAGCAAGGCAAGCAAGCAAGGCAAGCAAGGCAAGGCAAGGCAATTTTATTTGTATAGCCCGTTTTTACAAACAGTTTGTCTCAAAGTGCTTTACACAGCATTACGACAACATCCTCTGCCCTTAGACCCTCACATCGACTGAAGAAAAACTCGCAAGAAAACCCTTTTAACAGGGAAAAATGGAGAAACTTCAGGGTGAGCAACAGAGGAGGGATCCCTTACCCAGGATGGGCAGACATGCAATAGATGTTGTATACAGACAAGAAAACAATTTACAACACAGAATATGGAAAACGAAAAATGATGAAGGTAGCTCCTGGTGGGCAGGGAGGGAAGGTCAGCTTAATGGGACTACTGGACAGCAGACAGGGTCGTGAGCAGGGAGTGCAGACCGGTTTAACAGCAGGAGAAAGGAGGTGATGGAGGCGGCGGTTGGTTGGTGCAGGGGGATGGAGCTCTGAAGAGATCTGTGGAAACACAGTGAGAGTGCGAGACACCAAGGCCAGACTACAAAGTGCAACAAAATGTGCGGGGGGGGGGGGGGGGGGGGGGTAGGATAGGGCTCCGCGTAACTTGATGTGTCCCCAGCAGTCTAAGCAGTGTAGCTATAAAATGGATCAGGACTACCTGAGCCAGCCCTAACTAAAAGCTCTCTCATAGAGGAAGGTCTTAAGCCTGGACTTAAATGTAGAGAGAGTGTCTGCCTCTCTGACCCATGGAGAGAGCTGGTTCCACAATAGAGGAGCCCGGTAACTGAAGGCTCTACTTCCCAGTCTGTTTTTAGAGGTACTGGGGGTCACTAACAGACCTGCATTCTGAGAGCGAAGTGCTCTGGTAGGACAGTATGGAATAATGAAGTCTTTCAGATAAGTTGGAGCTTTGTCATTAAGAGCCTTGTAAGTAGGTAGAAGGATCTTGAAGTCCAGTTTCTCAGCATCACTCTGAGAAAGGATATTCCTGATCTTAGCTATACTGCGCAGGCGAAAGAAGGCAGTCCTAGTCACATGCTTTATGTGAGAGCTGAAGGAAAGATCCTGGTCAAAAATTACTCCAAGGTTCCTTTCAGTTGTACTTGAGTTCAGGGTGATGCCAACCAGAGTAGCAATCTGATTGGAGAATGTGTCCCTGAGATGCTTAGGTCCAAACACAATAACCTCTGTTTTGTCAGAGTTCAGTAGTAGAAAGATAGAAGACATCCAGGATTTGATGTCTTTCAAGCAATCTTGCAGATTGATGAGGCGGCCTCTATCATCTGGCTCTATTGATAAGTAGAGCTGAGTATCATCAGCATAACAATGGAAATTGATGGAGTCCTTACGGATTATATCCCCTAATGGAAGCATGTAAAGAGTGAAGAGAACGGACCCTAAAACTGAGCCCTGTGGAACACCACACGTAACTCTGCTGTACTCCGAATGGTGATTGTTAACATAAACAAATTGAAACCTGTCAGATAGGTATGAGTCAAACCATTTTACAGCAGATCCTTTAATCCCAATTTCATGTTCTAGTCTCTGCAGCAAGATGCTGTGATCGATGGTATCAAATGCAGCACTGAGGTCCAGAAGTACAAGTACAGAGACAAGACCTCTGTCGGAAGCTATAAGAAAATCGTTGGAGACTTTCAGTGCTATGGTGTTCTCTAAATCCAGATTGGAAAGCTTCAAAAAGTTCGTTAGTGTGCAGATGTTCATGTAGCTGCACTAGGACAACCTTCTCAAGGATCTTAGAGATGTAGGGAAGGTTGGATATAGGTTGATCTGGTTCAGTATAGCAGTGTTAACTAAGGGGAAGACATCCTTGAGCAGTCTTGTTGGGATTGGGTCAAGCAGACATGTAGCTGATTTGGAGGAGGTGATTGCAGAACTTAAGTCTGACAGGTCAAGAAGCTGTTCAAGTATGCACCAAGTCCGGGAGGTGCTTCCATAGGGACTGTAATCTGTGGTCCACTTCTGCCAATTCTTGTTCTGATATTTACAATCTTTTCAGTAAAGAAAGTTAGGAAATCACTGCTGCTGAGAGTCGGAGGGATGCATGGCTCAACAGCACAGTGGTTCTTAGTCAGCCTGGCCAGTGTTAAAAAGGAGCCTGGGATTGTTTTTGTTCTCTTCGATTAAAGATGAAAAGTATGTACTTCAGACGCTGCAAAGTTCTTTTTATATATTAATAAACTATCTTTCCAGGCTCGATGGTCTTCCTCGCTTGGCTGGAATGTGTTTTCCTTTCCAGCTGTCTGGTCTTCTGCTTCAAGATGCACAGGTTTGAATTGTACCAGGGAGCTATTCTCTTCTGGTTGATGACTTTCGTTCTCAGTGGGGCTAAAGCATCAAGTGCTCCAAGGAGTGTTGCTGCAGTGCTGTCTACAAGATAATCTACCTGCGAAGGAGTAAAATCATCATACATCATAGCTGCCCATCATATTACTATAAGGTGTGGCAGCAAGCTCTGCTGTTATGAGCTCTTTGAATCTAGAAACAGCAGTGTCAGATAAACATCTACTGTTGTGGGATTTTTTCCCAGGTAAAGTGTCATTTGTTAAAGTAAATCCAAAGGTTATTAAAGAATGGTCAGACAAGACCGGGTTCTGAGGGAAAACTGTGATGTGATCCACTTCTATTCCATAAGTAAGCACCAGATCAAGGATATGATTAAAAGAGTGAGTGGGTTCATCTACCCTCTGCGAGAAGCCAATTGAATCTAAGAGTGCCTTGAATGTTGAGGCCAGACAGTCATCATCAACGTCCATGTGAACACTGAAGTCACCCACTATAATGACTTTGTATGAGTTCATTGCTAAATTTGACAGAAAGTCAGGGAGTTCTTCTAAGAACTCAAAGTAAGGTGCATACACACCACAGCAGGTAAGAGTGGTTTCTCTGCTTTCCAGTCTGGGTGAGAGACGCTGAGCGTAAGGCTTTCAAGTGAGTTATATGAAACATTAGGTCGAGGGTTAATAAGCAGATCTGACTGATAAACTGCAGCCACTCCTCCTCCTCTACCAGTGTTACGAGGCACATGGTAGTTAATGTAACTAGGAGGGGTAGATTCATTTAAACTGACATATTCATCCTGCTGCAACTAAATTTCAGTTAGAGTCAGTAAGTCAATTTGGTGATTAGTGATCAAATCATTTACTAGCAGAGACTTGGATGAGAGAGATCGAATATTTAGCAAACCACATTTAATAGTTTTATTTGATTGGTTTGCTGAAGAAGTGGTTTTGATTTTAACTAGGTTGCTATAATTGACTCCTCCAGCTTTGGGTTTAGGCTTATACAGCCTTGAGGCAGACACAATTTTTATGGGATATAAGTAGGGTTGGGTGGGTGACAGCACAAAGGAACCTGCAGAGGGGTGTGTAAGACTGCGGCTCTGCCTGCTGGTCTGAACTCTGGGTGATTGTCAGGGGTTGGAATGACAACAGAACGTGCTATGTTTCTATATAAGAGAGATGCACCATCCAAAGTAGGATGGACGCCATCTCTCCTAATCAGACCAGGCTTTCTCCAGAAAGTTTTTCAATTGTCTATATAGGCCATTGTTTGCCATTGTTTGCTAAGCACCACCTAGACATCCAGCGATGGAACCACCACATGCGGCTAAACATGTCGTCACTAGACAAATTGGGCAGCGGGCCAGAGAAAACTACGGAGTCCGACATTGTTTTTGCGTAGTTACACACCGATTCTATATCAACCTTAGTCAGCTCCGACTGGCGAAGTCGGGTGTCATTAGCGCCGACATGGATTACAATCTTACTGTATTTACGTTTACTTTTTGTCAGCAGCTTCAAAATCTATTGAACACATGAAGGGGTTGGTGGTGCAACACGGGCCGTGTGGACTTATGCTTCCTGCATGCTGTCACCAAGCGAGCCTGGCTTCCCGGCTGCTCGGGAGCTGCGGGGGAGCTGCTAGCGGCGGCTAGGCTAGGTGGCTCCGCACTGACTAAGGGGGGCTCGGAAGCTACCTGAGCTAAAGGACTAGCCTCCATGGTGCGGAGCCGGGACTCTAGCTCACTAAGCCTGGCGTCCAGGACTGCAAACAGGCTACACTTGTTACATGTACCATTATCATTAAAGGAGGCAGAGGAATAACTAAACATCAGGCACACGGAGCAGGAGAGAGAAGGAGAAGTGGAGGGAGAAGCAGAGGGAGAGAGAGAAGCCATAGCTCTGCTAGGTAAGTTTGCGTTTCTAGGACAGGTACGTTGAGTGGAGCAGTACAGATAGGGTCTTGTGATAGACCTGAGTGACAGACTTGTGTAATGTACTAAGCGTAGTGTGCAGTGGTGCTTAAAGTGATGAAGTTAGCAGAAAGCTAGACGGAGGATTGAGAGAGTCTAACACAACAGGCTCAACAGGAAATGACGTAATGACGCAATACGCTCACCGTTGGCAGGAAGGTAAGCAGCTGCCATGCTAACTGCTTGTTGTTTGAACTAACTTTGTTTCCTTAAGATTTCATTTTAAAGTATGTCTTACAGTGCTGTGTGACAGTTTTAGGCACTGCAGATGTTTAGATTCTTATCCATTTTATGCAATCTCTCTGATCGGTCCCAAATTTATCCTGCAGCATGACAGTGACCCACAAATTACAGTGTTAAAAAATTGAATTGACAAGAAGCAGACTAAGTCCTGCAACAGATACTCATCATTCTTTAAAAATGGTCCAGAGTCAGTTCAGACACCATCAGCTTTCTGTTGCAACCTTTTGTATTCCTTTTTTAATTTCATCTGAAGTCTGTGAAGATCCTCAGTCGACTAAAATCGGCTGAATTGAGGTCGACGGGACTTGGTTGTAGAACTTTGAAGACTTTTCATCTGCTTTTCACAAAATGTTTGAATGTGAATGTGACAATATCTCTGATCTTATTTGTACTTGCCATTAGGAAGAAATACGAGAAGAAGAAATAGGATAAATGGTACTTGCATGAAATCCACTGTTTGTATTTTTGATAACCTCTGCAGCTGACAGTGTGAGTGTGTGTACAGGTAGAGATTAGAGCAGTAATCAATGAGTCATTAGTTGTTATCAGTGTGAGGCCAGGAAGAAGAAAAAGAACGTGTGTGTGGTCCCTCTCTCTGTGCCACCTCTCAGCCTGCAGTTTGTCTGTCATTACCAAATAGACCACACACAGACACACACACACACACACACACACACATTGCAGCATCTACCAAGTATCTACCAGTCTTCTGCAGGGACTAAAACAATACAAAGTAAAGTGAGTGAGAGACCGAGAAATGTGTGCATATAGAAATCAAACAGGAGAATTTCTCTGACTCCGCTGCGACCCCGGTGTCACCACGGTGACCAGTAGAGTCAGCCAGACAGAGGTCAACCAGAGGTCAGCAGTCTGGTCTCTCTCCCTCTTCTTCTCTCTGTCATCCTCTCTCCTTTCACTCTGTATCCCGTTTTACTTTCGGCCTCTCAGCGTCGTTTCACATCCTTTCTCTGAAACACTGACTCAGGCAAAAGGTCAAAGTTCACCCTGACATCACTATGACCTTGTGCTCACTCTCTCTGTCAAATGAACAAGGTTTTATTGTGGAATATAATCAGCCCAGTATACACTTTTACATACATCATCATCTCTCTTTTCCTTTTCTTAAAGATAATAGCCTTTAGCCTCGATCCTTATTGAATAACCAAACCCCATTACACAAGCTACAGTAATTGGACAATATTTAACACAAATCTAAATTCAAGCTAAATATATGTTAAAAACAGTTTTCTCTGCTCAAATGATCTGTTGACTGCTGATTTAAAATAGTTAATTCCAGTATATCTAATGTGTGGTGAGAGTGTTTGCCTCATTTTGCACATTCATATCAACTCTTGATATCAACTCTCTCAATTACACACAGTTCACCTGACCTGAATGACCCAGTGTGTTTAGTTGAGAGCATCCACAGCCTCCAATAATAAAAGGCACTGCTGGGGTTCAAACCCAGCATCTCCTGTTTATCAGACAGGCACTTTAACCAACTGAGCCACAGCATCAATGGATTTTACCACTGATGTAAACTTTCAGTAGATAAATAGAGCTGTGTTCCTTACATCTGGTTTTCAGTTGTGTGTGCCAAATGCGCCACAGTTATATTAACATGGAAATACAAACAAAAACAAGAAACAAACTGGAAAAATGTCTTTCTATGTTTAGTGTCAGAGAAAAGAAACTAGAACATATTCACATTTGAGAAGAAACTAATCTGAAGACATTATGAAACTCAGTACAATTTAACATTTCTTTCATTACTGACCAAGTCTCAGTAAGAACATGCACCGTGCACTGCACATTGTCATTCTGACACAGATCTGATTCGGCAGCTCACGTGACAACAAAATGTAGCTTGTTTTTTTTTTGTTGTTGTTGTTTTACAAAGTTCTGTATGAATGAAGCCATTTTTTGTTCTGCTTCAGTTGCTGCACATGTTTCATTTGGGAATCAAACAGGTCTCACAGGCAGCAGGTGTAAATTCTACTATCCTTAAAATAACTCATAAATAAAAATCACTTTGCAAGTCATTTAAATCTACTAAGATTTAGACTATTGATTCATGTAAATCATAAATCATGCCCATCCTCATTGAAAATGTATTCATTGCTTTAAGTGATAAGATAAAAATATTGATGTGGGAAAAAACCTGGATTTCTTGGTGTTGGATTGAAATTTTGTGGTATCACCCACCTCCTCTGCACTCCTGGGTCATTCCACAGTGACACATTACCAACCTTTGTATTTCAATCTCTTTGATTCTAAGAGAATTGGAAACAAACTGATCAGAGGCAAGTGGGACACTCCCATTCTTAATGAATGTGTAAATACTTGGTGCTAATGTTCCAGTCTCATCTTGCCAAAGCCTTTAATTAGACACACATTTAAAAGTAGATAATTTACTTCCAATGATGAACTAAATGTCATTTGGTTACAGATGCCAATTGTGAATTTATGCATGTGATGTTAATTAAAATCTTCACTATGCATTGTTAAACTCATAGTATGCCAACTTACTTATTGTTGATATCCAAACCCCTGCTTCTGCAGTTCAAGATCCATCACCTGTGCAATGAAAATTGAATGTCAACCAGTTTTCAAAATTTCTTAAAATTCCTCGCTTTACTGTTTTAATTATAATTATTTAAATGATAAATAATTAAACACAAAATGAAGTAGTCTGACAATAGCTTTCAGTGGAACTAATGCTGATGTTAATGTTTGATAGAAGGATCTGATTCTTCCTTTCAATGTTACAGACATATCAAAAAAGAAGAAAAAATGTGTTTACACTTTTAAGCATGACATGTTTGGGGTTTTATGGCAGCTATATGAGCCTAGTTCATAATTCCCATTTGTTCTCTCTTTACAGAGAAAGGCATTGGAGTTATGTCTCCTCCAATTTTAGTTACTAGTCAGCTGTTTAGCTGAATATCACAACAACATGTGGTCGATCATGTGATTCTGACGTAGCTGCTGCAGTGGAGAGAGAGGGAGGGCTGTGTGATAAATGTGTGGAAATGTGAGTCAGTGTTGTGTTTAGTCAACTTCCTCTGGATCAGAAGAGCTACTCTATGAGAAAAATGAGAGTTTATTCATTTTCTTCACCTGCAACACAAATCACACAAACCAGTGCCTCAGGCCTCACAGTGCAGAGTGTCACTGAAGAGTACTTCACTGAGGCAGCGACTGTTTAAGTGAGATTTTTCTCAGCAGCTGCACAACTAGGCAAAAGGCAGCTCTATCCGATTCAAATGTGTGTTTTCTCAGTGGACAAAGGTGGAAATGAAGAGTCAAATCAGCAGGCAGCATGTTTGCATCCACCACCTATTGACCAGTCTGCATGACATTAAGCAAATAGATGAGTGAACAGAGTGCACTCGTGTGTGAGGTGGAGGAGGTGAGCAGCACCTCACTGTGTAAGGAAAACAGCAGCAGGTTCCTCTCTGCCTTTACTTTCACTGTGCAGTCTCTGCCTAAGACAATATGAATATACCAAACCCTCACTAACCGGGTCTGACTGGGTGTGGGTATCATCAGCCCTGCTTCCACTAAGGAAGCTCCTAGTAAAATTTAGGAGGTGTGAACTTTAGAGGAATGTGCACTGTCTCTGGCCTCTATAGGTCAGTGTATCTCCACTGCAGAGTTGGACCTGTACACCTCCCACCATACTCTTGAGGCGCAACAGTTGTGCAACAGTTTCGATCATTGTGTGGTAGTTTTTCTTTTACTGTTCTTGTTTTTTTCTGCTGCTTTTGCATTTTCTCTTGGTGTCAGGAGTTTACCCAATCACCACTGAGTAAACCTCAAGCCCCACCTGGGAGTTATTCTGGGCCACTCAGAGCAGGGACTTATTTTGCTCCTGTCAAAGTTTGGGAAGACTGTCTTTGCCTTAAAAATTACACTGAAGCTCCTGCAGTGGAAACGGTGCTATCCTGTTCTACTGCCTCATGGCTCTGGTGTGGGTGTTTGTCTGTGGATCTCAGTGACTCATCACAGCTTCGCTGGTGTCCTCAGGTTACTGCTCATCTGATGGTCCTATGATTCAGGATGATTTTCATGGACACATTTTCAATTAAGTACAGTTTTTTTTCTATGAAGGCCTCTACTGTCCTCTGTAAAATTATATTTTGCACATACATACACTTGCTTATATAAAGAGAAAACAAACAATGGCCTATCAGGATTGTTTCACACAAAGCCAAAATTGTTTGAAATGAAAGAAATGCATATGTTTGAAGGATGTGTAAATTAATAGCTGTCTACTTACCAGTCTAAAAGAAATGTTGCATGTTCAGTATGAAACTTGGAAACAGCTGCACATCCACATTTATCCAAAACCTTGTACATTGTCCATTCTGCTCGTCTAGTACAGACAAACTCTCATCATATCTTGCGCAAGGGCAATCAGACCTCTAGTGGACGAACCACCCATAATATCTGCACAATCCACTGGTCTTTATTAATGTAACTATCTTTAAATACCTGAACCACAGAATTTAGATATACAGTGACATCTAAAGGCCTGTGACAGCTTCTCCATGCTTGATGTTGAGGTAACTTTTAATAAGAATTTACATCATATGTTGAATTAAGAGGATAGACACTGGTCCCTTGGTCAACAATAATCAGCGGTGCATGATCCCCACTGTATATATAGATTGTAAATAAAGACTGATGTAGCCTCAGTGACATCACCCACAGGTTTCTGAAGAGTGGTCTCGAACCTCAGAGTGAGATGCTCTTCCACTCTGCCTGTACTTGACTCCACCTCTAACTATACCCAGTCTAACAAGGTTGTGTTGAGACTTTGGTGTAAATATATGCTCACACACCGATTGCTCAGAGTGGCCACGCCCTCAGTTCTACAGATCATTCAGTGTTGTTAAAACGTAAACAGGTGATTTGTATCAAAATTCACTCCCATAAAGTCATCATGAAGGAGACAATTAGCTGTGAAGACCAAAACCATCATTTCGGTTGTCTGATATTTTAACATGAGAGTTATAGCCGTATCCCAATTGAGCGGCTGCAGCCTTCGGAGGCAGCATTTGAAGGCTGATGATGTCACAGCGTCGTGACAAGGCCTGTCCCAATTCAATACGAGGCTCCTCCAAATGCGGCCGAGAAATGCAGCCTTCTTCTCCTGAATTTAGAGGACTCAAATGTTGCATCCTTCATGCCCACCGTATCCCAGAATGCAATGCACGCCAGTAAACAAATGAGATGGCGGCATTAGCGGATGACTTTACGTGTAAATGTAAGTATTGGGAATAAACTCATGTGATTAACTAAATGATAGTGAAGAATAACTAACGAGGGTCTTAAAACATCAAAACGCTGGCCCAGGCGCTGAAGCTTCACCAGCTCTTCAAGCAAAATGTACATGATTGTGAATATAATATATAATAATGTTTCTTTCTCCATCGTCTGTTTTTCTTTTTTTTTTTTTTTCTCCTCGATTCTCAATGTGCCCGTCAGCTGTGTGGACTTCAACATTGCTAGGCAACGGAAGCGACGCTTTGTTATGCAAGGATACTGATGGCGACGCAAATACGACGCCGCAGAAGACCAGACTGTCCACCTCCGAAGGCGTTGCCTCCGTAGACCGCGTAGGCTGGGTCCTCCGAAGGCTGCAGCCGCTGAATTGGGACACGGTTATATATGGGGACTGACTCACTGTTGCAGCCACACTCTAGTGGTTGTTAGAGGAACTGCAGGTTTTGGTTCTTCAACTGTTGGCTTCTTTTTCAGGTCTGGAGTTTGCTGCTTTGTAGAATCCCCTGGATTCTTGAATCCAAGGAGATTGTGAGCTGTCACATCTCTCTGACCTCTGGAAATCTCACCTGCATAGAGACCATTCCTTTCCTCCTTTTTCTTTCTTTCTTTCTTTCTTTCTTTCTTTCTTTCTTTCTTTCTTTCTTTCTTTCTTTCTCCTCTGGTCTTCATTTTAAATATCAGACATTTTCTCTGTTTTACTTTATCATGGGATCAAAGGAGAGGTGAAACTTAATGGGATTTCTTGTCATCTGAACAATGTTTTCATTGTGCGCAGGACGAAGGAAGAGAAGAAGGAGAAATAGGAGGGAGAGGAGGAGAAGGAGAAGATGAAGACAGAGGAGACGGAGGAGGAGTGGAGAAGCGGAGTACATGGTCAGGTCAAATGCTGCATTTTCGGGTGAAACGGAGTTCACATTTCCATACAGCTCAGCTTGTGTGTGTTTGTGTGCATGGCTACATGTGTGTGTCGTCTCCACTGGGGCGGGTGACATCAAATTTGTAACCAAGCTGCGCCAACAGATGGAGCTCCTATTGTCGCAGCATATTCACAACCACCTACACCCCTCCCCCCAGCACACACACACACACACACACACACACACACACTATTCACATTTTGTGAATAAAGTACACAAGCATCAAGATTTGCAACCTCCTGGGGTTAGTGTGTATACACACCCACACAAACACACACACACAAACAGACACACTCACACACATAGTAACCAATCTCTGACAAGGCCTCTGCAAGCATGCACTCATACTTATGCATACTGTACACACACACGCACACACACACACACGTACACACACAAATTGTTTTCCACCAGTTAACTACCTGATATTTACTGAAAGTGAAATATCAGTGTGTGTGTGTGTGCGCGCGCACACATGCACGTGTGAACAGAAATTGAACCCTTGAACTGTGTTTAACCCTCTTTCGCTCTCTCTCTGTCTCTCTCTCTGCTGTTCTGTCTATCTTTCATCTGGCCTTTGTGGTTGCTTTCCTTCTTCCTCTCTCTCTCTCTTCCTGTTTCTGACACCTTCATTTGTTTTCATCTGTCTCCAAGCCTCCCTCTCTCTGTGGGGAATAAACTGGTTTCAGGTGCTTCGAGATCAGAGTTGCATTCAGTGGCTATGTTGTTGTATAGATGTGTGTGTATGTGTGCATCATGAGATTAATACATAAACACACCCCTGTACACATACATGTAAATTTCATGATTGTTTCCAAATAACTCTGGAATATAAAGGAATATTACAGTGGACTTAATTGAATTGAACTGACTTGAATTGAATATTATTATAAAGCATTTTGGTGTTTGAATATATTTATCTCATATATTTATATTTATTGTCAGACATTATGTTTATAGCATCATCAGTCACCATGTGTGGAATATTTATTTGAATATCAGAATGGCTTCAGAAAGTTTCAGACTCTTCACTATCTGCACACACTGCATTTTATATAGAATTTTTAAAAAAAGATCATATAAACTATTATATATTGTGTGTATTTATTTGTGGTCATGTGCATCCTTTAATTATTATTAATGATTTATTTATTGTGAACTGTGTCAAGCAAATTAAATTGATGGGACATAGTTTAGAACCAAACCTGTGTGTAAGGTCCCATAATTCACTGCATGTCAGTAAAAGAACAAACAGTGATGTCCAGAGACTTGTGCAATAACAGACAGAGATCAAGAGTATAAAACCATCTCTAAAGCTCTGAGTGTTCTCAGGAGAACTCAATAATTGGTTGCCTCTACTACTGTGATGAAGTTTGAA
Source organism: Caranx ignobilis (assembly GCA_021432705.1). Taxonomy (NCBI): domain Eukaryota; kingdom Metazoa; phylum Chordata; class Actinopteri; order Carangiformes; family Carangidae; genus Caranx; species Caranx ignobilis. The sequence continues at coordinate 52,870,726 of MU270012.1, forward strand.
ACCACCAGAGCTCCCTAACTCTAGGTCTAAGTCCAACTGAGCAGTCACAAGGCCCTTGGTCAGGGAGGTGACCAAGAGCCAACAGTCAGTGTGACAGAACAGCAGACGTCCTCAGCATCAGGAGTCGGGAGAGAACCTCCTGGAGTCACAATCATACTTGTCACCTGGCCAATATCATCCCTGTATTGATGTGTGCTGGTAGCAGCATCATAGAACACAGAGGCAGGTAGTGCACGTGTCACCGCTCAGCATGACAATGACTCGAAGGGCTCTGTGATGAGGTTGACTCTTGTTGAACGACACAGACTGAAGGAATTTTATCTGAAACATCATCATCAACATGTGGACATTTAGCTTGTTTAAAATACAGAACAAGATTCTCATATGTCCTCATTTTTGTATGTAATGTAAATATATATGTACGTATATATATGAAAGTTTCTGCTATTCCTGTTCATTCAGAGAATATTTCCCTTTTAAATTCTCATCTGTTTTTATAATGATAATAATAATAATAATAATAATAATATTAATAATTATTATTATATACAATAATATAAAAATAATAATAATAATAATATCTATATAAATAATAACACAAACTTCCTGAAATAGCAGTTAAAGAAAAAAATGTTTGTTATTTTTAATAATAATAATAATAATAATAATGATAATAATAATTATTATAATAATAACAATAATAATGTTTTGTATCACAAATTTTTTTAGAATTTTCATCATTAATCATTATCATCACAATTATTTCAAAAAATAAAATAAATTATATTTTTCTGGTATTGACAGTAACAGTTAAATTCCATTATTATTATTATTATTATTATTATTATTACTATTATTTGTTAAGTGGTCAGTTATTATCTTTGTATAATCTTTGTATAATACAATTATGTAAAATACAATACAAACAGCGTTTGTTTCAATATTATTAATTTTGTTATGTAGCCATAAATACTTATTACTATTACAATTATCCCTTTGAGACAAACTGTTTGTAAAAACGGGCTATACAAATAAAATTGCCTTGCCTTGCCTTGCCTATGCTGGAAAATAAATAAATAGGCTACTATGAAATTTAAAAAAAAAAGGTATTCCATCTAAATTCAGTTCATTCACTTCAGTGCATTCTACACATCCACACACATTTTCGCATCTAGAACATTTTTTTCCTGGTGTTTTGACTGTGAGTGTGCACTGTGTGTGCAGGACCTTTGGAAGTCAAAGCAAGTCAGCAGCAAAAGATTGTTTCTTTTGTTTTTGTGGTGATGAACACACACACACACACACACATACACACATGCACGCATGCACAGTGAACGTGCAGTGAACCCCTGAACTGAACTTGAACCGGCAACTGGGTCATCAAGAGGGTAACAGGGGTCTCCTTCACCCAAGTCACACACACACACACACACACACACACACAGACATACACAATATGTACCTACACATCATGAGAGTGTGTGTGGTATTGTTATGTGCATCTGTTCATTTAACACCTTGTTACAGTCATTATTAAAACACTGAGTGTGTCTATTCCACATTATTTCCACAAAGGGAGCAGGCCTGCAGCCGCAGAGCGCCGAGGTTACACCTCTGTGTTTGCCTGAGAATCAGGAGTTTCACACAGCCTCAGCGCTGACACTCCAATACATGCACAAATAACACCTGCTGTTTCCCACACTGATCGCTAGTTCAATACCCTTAGATTAGCATTTTTTTTTTAGCATAGCAACGTTTTTTATTTGAATCAGTAGTTCGATCTTTATTGTGAATTTGCTGAATAAATAGAAAAGATAAAACAAACATAAAACACGGTGGACGTCAGTGTTTCTGACATCTGAGGAGGTGAAGTTAAAAGGCTTCCACAAACAAAGAAAACAAAAAACAAGAACATCATTCAGCAGAGTACAGAACAATATAGCACCATGTCTAATGAACAAATGAACAAAATATTGAATGATTTTCTCCACAATTGTAGGATATCAGACTATTGTATTGGCCTGCATCAGACTGTTCAGTGTTTCTTTCAGACAAGCCTACAATGTACAAATTCATATAGAAAGCAGGAGCGCTCTTTGAATGTCTCATTTTATTCACTGTCTTCAGCATCATATTGATAATTTTACTTTTTTGTTCTTAGAATCTTTAATTCATTTTGTTGTTTGATTTATTTTATTCTATTAATTCATTTTGTGTCAGTCATTGTGTTTATCCTAAAAAATACACATATTATTTGTGATATTTATTTCCAGTTTATTTATTTATTTCCAGTGATTATTGTGTAAATCATGACTAATATCAGAGTCACTTTTATTATTTCCTTAGTTTCCTTTTTGTGTTTTTTATTTTAATTTCCTGTCTCTCACACTCACCTGGCTGTGCAAACACACTCGTACCTAAAAAAGACCTTCCCATGCAACTGAACTGCAACATAAAATTTCCTTTTTAGGAAATATAAGTGCAACTGGAATAGATTTTCTCTTAATATGGCAAAATGTGTTGATACTGAATGTATCAGTGACTACAGCACCGTAAATCCTTATGGCTTTATGAATGTCAGGGTCTGCAGAAAAAGACCAGACAGAGCATGTTTATTTACAGCATGTCCTCAACCAAAGAGCTTTTGTAGTTGAAATCTAACCACAGACACGACCGTGGATGTGAGACCTGCTCTCTGGCATGACACTCCTGCCCACCATCCACCCGGACCACCTCCTAATGAGTGTGTTGGCATCAAATGCAGAGTGTCAGTCATTAAATAAAATGTCGCCTACAAACAGAGTGCAGCCAGAGATAGCAACAGAACGGATTTGTTGTTCCTCTTTAGTATAGAAACAATTCCCAGAGACAGTGTCACACATACGAATGCTCACTCACTGACACACGCGCCATTCATTTGTCTCTCTGGTTTAAAAAGGAAGTGATCGGTCACTGGCCGAGGGGAGTAGACAGTGAACTCCCTCCGAACTCTGACCTCCCTGTGACCTTTGAGAAGAGAGGGAGATTAGAGGAAGAGGCACAGGAGGAGGTGAAGGTATGGCAGACAAAGAAAGTGGAGGAAAAACTGCAGAGACAGGAGAAAAAAGGAGACAGGAAAAGAGGAGAGATGAGGGAAGAGTCGAGCAGATAATGAGGAGAAATGGAGAAAAAATGGATGAAGGAAAAGGAGGAGAATGTGGGCAGGGGGTGTAACAGTGGAGCAGCACAGCAGAGAGGAGGAGAAACAGGGGGGTGAAGACATGTCAGTCATTTAGACCAGACACCAGGGGGCAGTGTTGGGATGAGCTAGAATGCAGTGTGAGAATTGAGGAGGAGGGGCGGGTGGGCCAAGACCTCTCCCTCTCCTTCTCAAAAGACTGACGTAAATCAGAGATTACAGGAAAAAAAAAAGCTCTGAGCGCTCCCATTGGTCAGTTTGTTTGGCGTTCATGTGGCGACAGGTTGGTGAGGGGAGGGACCTTGCGTGATGATGTCGTTGCGACATGCACACATCTATACATAGGGATGCCATGGTGACACCTAATCCTAACAGACAGCGCCCTGTTGGCTAATATCCTCACACACACATGCAAACGCACAAACAAACACACCGTAAGTTTGTGAGTTGCTATGGTTGGGTGTATTTGAATAGCTGTCTACATACAAGTATATGTGTGTGTATGTGTGGTATGTCTCTAGCACTAAAGAAAGGCGATGAGTGGAGCCAATTCATGAGAGACTAGGTAGGCTATTGGTTTTATGTGTTTTTATGTGTGCATGTATGTGTGTGTGTGTGTGTGTGTGTGTGTGTGACTAGTAGCACACTGTGTTTCTCAGTTCCCAGCAGATCAAAAGGAACATAAAATATATGTAGTGAGACAATTTTTTTCCTGAGCTCTGCAGGCAACAACAAATTTGCCAAGAGCCAATCACATCACTATGTTAAAGGTCCTAGTGTCAGTGAAAGGATGTGACACTCATTCTGTCATTGATCCACCCCCCCCCCCCCCACACACACACACACTGTTTTGTCCACTGTACACCTGTCTGGCTGCCGTCCCACCCCTGCAGCAAAGGTGTGGTTACATGACTCATCACATTCTGATCAAAGTGCTCAGGAAGCTCTGAGCTCACAGGCCAGGTGTAGAGGAGGTCACAGGTCAAAGGAGACTGTTCCCACAGCGACTGGGGAGGAAACGCAAGGAGGATGTGGGCCAGGGATCAAAGAACGCCATCTCACACAAGCTGGTCACTCTGCTATTTGAAGACTCCACCCCCGTGATGATTACAGGTCAAGGTGGGCAAGGCCTGGCTTTGACAAGTCAACGTATTTGATAAAACATTTTCATCTCAGAGGTCACATCAGGCAGGGTCACAGCAGGGTCACAGTGATGTCACAGAGAAGTCACACCACGGTCATGGTGATGCTAGAGGGTCACACAGAAGTCAGAGTCACAGACCCAGTTCATTCCAGCAATTATTCTCAGATAGATTCCCAGCATGCCTTGCAGTCTAATGGAAAGTGAGAAAAAAAACAGAATCAAACTGAGGAGTTTCTCCTAAAGATGTATATTGATCAAGTCTGGTTTGGGCAGATAATAACCTGGATGGACATGAACAGCCACTGATTGTTCAACAATGGTGTGTACTGGCTCTTTAATAATCACAGAGGTGTCTCTAACAAACCATGTCAAAACTAATGGTGATGTGGAGACACACAACCTAATAAAAGATAAAGATTTTTAATTTGGTTTCATTTTTCTGACAACACATTCTAGTGTACAGTATATCAGACTCAAACTGGAGGCAGTGTATCTGCTGGGGACTATTTTCAGCAGTGAATTATTTGGCATCTTGGTAATGATGAGGGACTGTGTCTGCTCGCAATCTGAAAAATAAAGGATAACTGCAGACTCATCCTTTTACCACAACTTTACATTTTCAAGTAGTCTAACTCACAAAACCAAATGACAGTGTTAAGTTCACAGAGGTAATTGCTGAGTTACACAGTCCTTGATCATGTCAGGAAATGCATCGTTTTAATGCATCTCTGCAAACTCATAATCTGAGATTTTTGCAGCTTTTATTACACTGCTGTGTAGACTTATATATTATATGTATTGTTTGTCTACTGTGTGGATATTTTAATTGGAATGTGTCAAGAGACTGTAAAATATGTTGGACCTCGGCTTATTACATGCATGCACATGTAAGCATACAAGAACACTCATGTTAGTGACCAGGTCTACAATGGGGTGGGTCAAGGAGTAAGGATAGACAGGTCTGATTGATCCACAAGTGGCATTAAAATGACAACTGAAATATCTCTGAAAATCCAATTTGTTATTGTGGAAATGCCAGTGCCCATCAGATATTTTTCAATATCAGTGAACAGCCAGAGCAGAAGAAAAAAAGGGTGAGGCAACAAACAGATGTAGACTAGTGTGTAAAACAAATTTGAAAATTAAAATAATTTGATCGTATAAGCTGTAAGTCTATACAGTTTATACCTATGTTCTTGACATGGTGATACATCTGCATATCAAATAAAGCTACAATGTGGAGGGAGCAAGAAGGTCGCTGGCCAAGTAAATATAAAAATAAACAATGCAAGACTTTTATTATTTGGTCACAAACTACGAACAGAAATGAGCTTGTTGAGGTTAAATAACAGCTTAACACTCCTACTGACTATAGGCAGCATAATACTGCATTTATGATCATTAAAGTCTTTGCAAATGAAGAAAATATAAGTATGAGGTCAAGGGTCAAAGGTCAGGCCAAATGTAATATAGATGATAAAAAGGGGGAAGTAACATTTCTGTCCCACTCTGTTGTGGAACCACAGATGTACAGACAAGCTGAGAAGCTAAGATTCTCCCCATCATCAGGTACAGTAATATACAATATTGTCTTCCATTATCTTTTAAAAGATGTTGTATCTCAGCTTCACCAGTGTAGCCAATCAGAGCAGCTAATAATACATTTGCATTCCCTACGTGGTCAACAGCACTTTTTCGAGTGGCAGGGTTGATGCATAGATATATTCTACATAAACATAGAAATGTGCAATGTGTTTGAATGAAATGATACTATTTTCAGATGAAAAGACAGAGCGTTTTCAATTTCAATAGTTCAATTCATGCTACCACATCACTGAGAGCGGAGCATAGCATTAACACCTTCATATTGCTAAGACGACAGAAGACTGTCAGCATAAATGTTAATGTGTGTGTGTGTTTCAATCTCCATCAACAGTGCGGAACAGCATCAGCAGTAAAAGGCATCATTGTTCGCAGCGAGTGGCCAGGAAACTGTGGTTAGAATTTGTGTTCATACTAATCAGGTGGTTCAGGACTGCAGCAGCAGCCCGGTGGGATGCAGCATGTTTATAAAGCAAACACACCAGAGGTAGTTAATGGTATAGAGGTATAGATAGAGGGAGAAAGAATGATGGAGACAGAGGGCTGTTGGTTCCATCCCTGGCTCCTTCAGTCCACAAGTGGCAAGAAACTGAGTTCAGGACTGTCCCCGATGTATCATCAATGTGTTAATAGTAGAAAAAAGGACTGTGTGAATGCGTGTGAATGGGCAAATGTGACAAGTAGTAAAATGCTTTGAGCGGTTGTTAAGACTAGTCAAGCTCTATATAAATGCAGTCCATTTATTTACCATTTAGAGGACTAGAGGGAGGGAGTGGGGAGGTAGGGTTAGACTGTAGAGAGAGCTGCCAAGTTTCTATGAATGGAGTCTTCTATGCAATACTGAACTATGTTCTGTTTTTATTGGCAGAACAAGAGAGCGTAACAGACGTTAGTGGGGAAAAAATGGACAGAGAGAGAGACAGACAGACAAACAGAGAGAGAGGAGACTGATGAAAGAAACACAGATAAACAGAGAAAAGAGAGCACAACTCTGAATTCTAACTTAATAATACCTATACAGTATGTCCAGTATGTACATGCACAGTTACCCACTATCCCTACGAACTGCATCCATACTGGAAACTTCCACCATTTGGAACGTGTAGCCAGAGGTCAGTGCCAGAACAGGAAGTTTAGTGTAGTGATGTGAAAAGTCAAAGTGTGGAGGTTGATGTAGTGGACAAACACCCAGAATTCACCTCCTGTTACTGACTTGCAATTAATTCTCACTTCCTCCTTGCTACTTTCAATTTTGGATCATCATGAGTGAAACATAGTAATACCTTTGGTCATCAATTCTATACATTCATCCATTCATCATACTGCAGGCCAGTCCACTCACTGATGGTTAATTTGAAGCTTTTACAGTCAAAAACAGCCTGTTGAAAATTCTAAAACTCTTGGACCATAAGTATGTAGATGTAAACAACAGGTAATCCCACATTCTATCTCATGGCCAGCAGGGGGAACTCCATTGGACGTACACTGGAGTTTATGAGAAGATGGACGACTTCTTGTATAAGGCAAGGCAAGGCAAGGCAAGGCAAGGCAATTTTATTTGTATAGCCCATTTTTACAAACAGTTTGTCTCAAAGGGCTTTACACAGCATTATGACAACATCCTCTGCCCTTAGACCCTCACATCGACTGAGGAAAAACTCCCAAGAAAACCCTTTAACAGGGAAAAATGGAGAAACCTCAGGGTGAGCAACAGAGGAGGGATCCCTCACCCAGGACGGGCAGACGTGCAATAGATGTTGTATACAGACAAGAAAACAATTTACAACATGGAATATGGAAAACATGGAAATGGAAGCAGTCAGTTAACGAAGAATGATGAAGGCAGCTCCTGGTGGGCAGGGAGGGAAGGTCAGCTTAATGGGACTACTGGACAGCAGACAGGGTCGTGAGCAGGGAGTGCAGACCGGTTTAACAGCAGGAGAAAGGAGGTGATGGAGGCGGCGGTTGGTTGGTTGGTGCAGGGGGATGGAGGTCTGAAAAGATCTGTGGAAACACAGAGAGTGCGAGGAAACAAGGCCAGACTACAAAGTGCAACAGTTAATGGCAGTTCAAAATGTGTGAGAGGAGAGGAGAGGAGAGGAAGGATAGGGCTCCATGTAACCTGATGTGTCCCCCAGCAGTTTAAGCCTATAGCAGCGTAGCTATAAAATGGATCAGGACTACCTGAGCCAGCCCTAACTAAAAGCTCTGCTGTAGAGGAAGGTCTTCAGCCTGGACTTAAATGTAGAAAGAGTGTCTGCCTCTCTGACCCATGGAGAGAGCTGGTTCCATAATAGAGGAGCCTGGTAACTGAAGGCTCTACTTCCCAGTCTGTTTTAGAGATACTGGGGGTCACTAACAGACCTGCATTCTGGGAGTGAAGTGCTCTGGTAGGACAGTATGGGCAAGCTCAGTATAAGCTCAGTGAATAGTTTCCTAAGTTTATGACCTCAATCTTTTCTCTTCTTCTGTCCTGAAAATGTCTTGTTCAGGAGTCAAAACACAGTGAGGAGTCAGATGTTCAGTTTTTTAGGTAGATATGTTTAGTTTTTACCTATTTTCTTCCAGCTAAACTTAGCCTCCTAATGACTATCACAGATATTAATGCCCCTTTCCAACAAAGCTAGCCAGCTAGTGCCCCTACTGCTATGCTAATGGTGCCAGGGCTTGACGTTCTGCTAACCTGTGTCAAGTATAGACCAACAATCATGTGGTGAATTAGCACCCCTGCTGTCTTCTGGCAGCCTGTCTACCTGACCTTGGTTTTCATGGAAACCTCATAAATATGCAACTTTAATATAACTATATTTCATAGTATGCACAGAACTGCCTGCCCACTGGTAGACCAACCTAAGGTTTCCCACAGACACATGTGTCTACTCATCAAACAAGTGTATTTTAGCAAAAATTATAACAACATGGATTTCATCATAAGAACATGTTGCTTTAATATAGTAATAACAATATACAACAGTGAGACCAAACCAAGCTGCTACTATAAACTGTGTTTTCCCATAGTCATGGAAATGACTGTTAGGTTTAGTAAAACATTGTGATTTGGATTTAAAAAAAAGTATTTTTTAACATTAGACTATCTTTACTCTAATGGACAACAGAAACAACATGACCACCTTTAAACTAGTTCACCATACTTTTCACTTTACCCTCGCTCAGGTAAATCCTGTAAAACGTAAATAACCAACATTAAATAAACATTGTTTGTGTTTTAGTTTAATGTACTTAAAGTTAATTGATAAACTTCTCCATCAGGAAGCTGATAGTTCAGGTAAACTTCACCGCACCTGTTGTATCTTTTAAGTTATACATGTAGAAAGTTGGAAGTGTCTCTCACAATAGCAAGTTGATGTCACCTCACACAGTTAGTGTTCACACACAAACAGCAGCCATTCTCCTGTATAAACAGCTGATATCATATGAATAAAGCTTTGTTTTCCTTTTTGTTTCTCTTCTCCTTTTTCCTTCTATCATGACATGTACCTTGTATGTTTAATTTTATCTATTTGCACAGTCTCAGAGTGAAAGAAGGCAAACAACATGTGTGTGAATATTATATTTATTCAGCTGATATAATTCATAAGCAGCAGGATAAAAAAGGGATAAAAAATGACATCGACATTGAAGCAACAAAGACTGCAGTTCTTTGAATGATCATCACTCACACAACCATCGACCCCCAGTTACAATGCACAGATTCCCAGCAGAAATAAACATGTTCACAACCTGAGACGAAATAATTCATTTTCTCTTTAATGACAGTTGTAAAGCAGGTGATTAAAGGCTACAAATATGCAAAATGGAGGATTGAGGGCACCTTGAGTGACAGGTGGGTGAACGTATGTTTCCACAAACATTGCACTGCCAAGATGGTGATGGTGCAGCAACTCACTCTGAGCTTCAAGTTGAAGACACAGAGGCTATGTCCTTCTTTATCTACAATAGGTTCACACTGTCTCATGACAGTTGTATGTGCTGCCATGCACCTTTTGCCACATCCTTTTGAGATTTAGCATTGATACAGTTCCACTGTTTGCCTTTTGCGCAGTGTAAAGTGTAAAACCAGAGATTGATGGGAAATCTGGTGGTCACAGCTATAAAAAGGAACAAAATTTACTCACTGCAAAACCAAAAGAGATTTCTGTTTTTCATTACCTTCCATCTCTCCTTGTCCACCTATAGTATGATTAATAAACGCAGTGTTGACATGCTGTTCTCTGAGCCTGATCTAGATTTAAACAACTTTGTGTTATCTTTGAGATCCTTTAACGAGCAAATTTAGAAAGAGTGAGAGAGAGAGAGACAAATTACCCAAACTGATCTGAAAACACCTGCCATTTCATATCGGTGAAATTTCAGAAATTCACCTGCAACCTAAAGGATTATTTGATAGACACACAACCACTGTGTCAGCTAAAGAGCGATTGAGAAATTAAGAAACAGAGAGAAAGAGAGAGGGGAGGGAGGGGGCAGGTGACAGGTCAGGTATAAAAGGAGAGGGGGAAATGGAAAATGAAGGAAAGGAGGCGTAGGTAAACTCACAATCCAATTCACTTGTCAATCAGACACAAAACACCTTCATGGTTAAGTTAACAGCACCCCACCCAATTCCAAAGCTGTGACTCATGAACACACAACCTGGTCCACCATGGAGGAACCAGGCTGCTCTTATGTGGCCTGGAAACTGAAACCAGCAGCTCTCACAATGAATGGTGGGATTTTAGGACTCTGAAAAAGACGCTTACAATTTCTCTCTCTCTCTCTCTCTCTCTCTCACACACACACACACACACACACACATATGCACACACATACAGTATACTATGCAGCTAATCACTAGAGGCAGTGTGACCTAGCATTACCAGTAAGCTCCCTCAGGATGAGGAGCTCTCTGGCACTTGTAAGATGATACAATGAACAGGAAGTGATCAAGTGTAAGTTCTTAGTTACACTAACTCTGAGCAGCAGCTGGTGTTTTTGTATTTGCTGTGTCTCCATCATGTTATTGATTTAGCATCATCCCCTAAACACTGTCACCAGGTTTCACTCAAGGTGCTTTCAAAGAGTAGTCACTTATTTATTTTTATTTAGTGTTATTATAAAGTGAAATAGTTAAAGCAGTAGCCTGCACATTAACATCACAGTGTTACACTATGACAGTTTAGAATATTTAAAAAGTTGGTGGAGCAGAATCTGAGACATCTTGGCAGTCACACTATATGTAGAAAAGCTTCACAGGGGTTGGATTCTACATTTCCCATAATGCAACTGACTACATATGAGATAATGCTCACATGTCCATGGACTCCACAACCCCAGTTTGTGTGAACAAACTGAATTCACAGCTATTGACCCTAACATTTCCATGCATTTATTTAACCTATAGGGATTAATATATAGTGTTCCAGTCAGCAACAATGTAAAACTTCCTGTCACTGGCTCATCACAGTGAGAGGTCTTAGTCAAGAAAAAAAATGGAAACATTGAAAAACATTATTTATATTTTCCACCTTTTTTGTCAGTGCACTTGTAGTACTTTCATTGACCAAAGGTCGGGAATCACTGATGCAAAGATTAAGGTTAATTGCTATGTTTTAGCAAACTGATTTTTACTCCTATCATATTACACACAATCATTTAATTAATAGACCTATATAGATGTTGATTAATACAGCTTAATGAACAGTTTTTGTTTAAAGGGTTTTCTTCTGGTGCATCTTTAAAGGGCACATATTATGGAAATATCACTTTTTGAAGGCTCTTTAACATATGTTTGGGTGTTTGTCTTGCCTTCTGTCCCCAAAATGTGAGAACTGACAAACAAATCTGTGATCTTCAGGCTCCACAGGTTGAAATCCATGTGGTGTTTCGAGCTGTTCCCTTGGATGTCAGATAATGATTATTAGTCATTAGTCATTAGTTTTCGAATTTGCAGAATACCACCCCTACATGGTACTGGTAGTAGGGGTGGGGCGGGGCTAGCAGTGGTTCATTTGCATTTAAAGGGACAAGCACTGAAACAGACCGTTCTGAACAGGTCTTTTTTGAGCAGATGAAAAGAGCTGTGATGTTTGATCCTTGGGGTATTTTGACTGAAGCATGTCACAGACATGTCTTAAGACACCTGGGAACTATTTTCATTTGTGGAAAAGGGGCAGAGTATGTCTTCTTTGATGAATCTGTGTATTTTATAAATCTGTGTCTGGGTCAGAGGCTGACAGCCAGTGGACTTCATGTGGCTGCCAAAGGAATCTTACATACGCTATTTCAAAACCCTGAAATACAACAGCTAGAAGCCGACATGTGAGAGTGTACGATATCGTTACAACACTCTGGGTAAAGCACAGGCTCAGACAGCTCCTCTGTGATTGGCTCTATACTGTGTTTGTCTGCCCGTGGTTACACTGTTGCCAAGGAAGCAACATTTTACACCTGGTTGCCAACACTCTGACATTGTAAGCTACCACACACACACACACACACACACACACACACAGGGTTTGTAAGTCTAAGTCAAACACTCTCATGTGAAATCATCTCTCCCTCTCGCGCTTACACAAACACACACAAACGGTTGGAGCCAAATATTACTTCATGCTAAGTATTTTAAAATCAGGTGATGACAGAAAGAGAGAGAGAGAGAAAGACACACACAGCCGCTGTGGTTTTGGGTTGAGCTGTGGTGTGTGTGTGGGGTTAACAAGCTCTTCAAACCTCATTATCACACTGATGATAGACACACAGAGGGAGAGAGAGAATAAAAAGTTACTGGAGAGACAAGTGAAAGGCAAAATGGGTGTGATCAATTCCTTTCAAGTGGCAGTTAAATAAACCTTTCTGTGTGTGTGTGTGTGTGTGTGTGTGTTTTTGTGCGTGTGTGATTAGCTATCAATAATCATGCTCAAATCCAAAAGAGACGAAATAATCTGTCTGTCTTCACCTGCAGCCCCACTGTCTCCCTTCAGAATCATTGTGTAGTCTGTTTTGTGTGTATGACAGTGTGTGCTTGTGAAATGTTGCACATTCATTTGGTTTTCCACATGTATTGCTAGTTTGAGGTTTTGGATATGAGGAGTTCTCTCGTAAACAAGTTTTTGTTTATATCCTTGAGGTCCGACCAACATATGAAGTAAATTTTCCGCCTCATCAAATGTTTGCAAAACCTTTTTGTTCTTCTTCTCTGCCTTTCTCGGCTGATTGCAGCAAATCTCAGCACATTACTGCCACCTATAGGCCTGAGAAATAATATACGGTGGTTACCTATAATTTTCTTAAGAGCAATTTTGAAGCTCAGCTCCACAGTCACTACCTTGGCTGTGACTGACTCCACCTCTAACTCCTAGCTAATCCAAATATGATTAAAGAGGAGGGTGTGTGTTGAGCTGACTTTGGTGCATGCTGGTTTACCAACATGTCACTCAGAGGCCATACCCTTAAATATACAGAGCATTAAGACTCAATAAAAATCATCTCCTCTACAAGTCAGCGTGAAGGAGGAAATCAGCTTTAGAGACCAGAATCTTTTTGTACCAGGCTGTAATTTCAGCAGTAAATTTAGCATGTGAGTCTATGGAGACTGGCTCACTGTTAGTGCCAGACTCTGGTGGCCATAAAAGGAGCTGCAGGTATTATGTCATGTGTTGTATACTGTGTGTCTACAGGCAATTAACCTTTAACAACAAAAGTATGGACTGACCATGAAATGAATTTGGACATTTAAATGCAAAACCATCTTAGTAATTATGTAATTTACATGTTATATCAGTCAATGGGTGGTGTTTAAAAAAAATCCTATTAATTGCTCTAATGTTGTGAAAAAAATGTTAAAAATAATATAACTTTTATGGTGAATGGACTTTTGAAATAATAGATTACTATAAATTAAATTGAATAACTTCTCAGTATGTAAATGCAAATGTCTTTTTTGTTGTTGTTGTCGATTTAATTAAATATTTGTCTGGAAAAACACACATGTTCAGGTGTGTCCTGCATTACCTGATGCTGAGGTCCTGTCTTGAAGAAGGGTCCTTTGTGAAAATAGGATTTTAAACCATTTCATCAGTTTAGCACGAGGCCTTCAGGAAGAGTGAGGAGATGAAGATGAGATGAAGCAGTTCCACCACTCCAGCCTCAACCCTGTTGACATTTAATGTCACTGTTATCGATAGTGCTACAAAGATTCGCATTAAAAGATAGTAAAAGTACACCTGTAAAGATGAGTGGGAGTTCTCAAGTTAGTTTTCACTACTAACATTTAGAAAAGGAGACAAAAGAGACATTTTTAATGAATCAATTATTAATCACTGAAGACTTTCATATTATTAAAACTAATGCATCACTGCTTAATTTTCAAACGAGTGTCTGTTTGGTCTCCTCCTGAACCACTAACTTACTGTGTGTGAATACACAATAGATGTTTTTACAGATTATATGACTAACTAACTAACTGCAGTGTTATAACTAATAGTTTGTCTATTTTTACATCATTTATGCAACATTTCACTTTTTCAATATTTCTTTTTATTATTGTTATTATTGGTTTGTTTTATTTTTTATTGTATTTTTAATGGGTGAGGGATTTTCTGTTCATGTTTCTTGTTAACATTAATGAGCTAACAACACAAGCAAATTTTTATGCAATAAGTAATACAATGCTGTTTGCGGATAAAAATCATACTAACTTACATTTTTTAAATATCTGAGACAAATACAAACACACTGGTGAATGATAATTAAAATTATATTAAATGGTCTTGACTTTCATTGCCATAGTGATGTAACCTTCCACTGTCCAAAACTAATTTTTAAAAAATCCTCAGAAATGAAATCAAAATGATTAAAGGTAATGGCGGTGATATAAACTTATTGCACATTTAAATTATCATAGAGACCCCTGTCTTTGCCTGTTGGAGTAATGGAGATATCATTCAAAGAAAACCATGAACATGAAATTCAGATTTGGAACATTTGAACATTTGAAAGGTGAGTCCTCTCACTGCACAGAAGGCTAGCCTAAGACTACAAGACACCAGAGGTTTACACAAAGTATCATTATGACAGTGTGGTATAAGAGAAGACTGTTAGAAGACAAAAAAATGAAAATAGATTACAAAACTAAACTAAAAGTGTAAAAGTTCATTGACAAAAACTGGATGATTTCTTTTTTCTATAATGTCACTACCTATTTTACAAGCAAAAGATTTGAACACGATACTGTCAAACTGATATACTAAGAGAAATACAACAGTGGAAAGCAGTGATGGTTGTTACCCTGGTAGTAGTATTGATAGCAGTGTCTTTAGCTTTAGTTGTGAAGTAATGTTATATTGGGATTGGCAGTAACACCCTCCATGCTGATGTACAGTACAGTGGGACTTTCCATTCACAGGGATATAATAGGGTGGCTGCTATTATGGCAGTCAGCCAGTGGGGGGCAGTGCAGTGTGCAAGGTTTTTAGACTCCGTGTGTGTGTGTGTGTGTGTGTGTGTGTGTGTGTGTGTGTGTGTGTGTGTGCGTGTATGTGTGTGTGTGTAAATCTCAGAAATGTCATTGCTTCATGTTGAGTTAATTTTATCCATACTACATTGCTACTGCCACACGCACACATACTCAGACACTCTTCTACATTTTACACAACTACTGCACCCACTACCAGGGGGATTCATTGCACCTAGTTTTGTAGTAACTAGTTATATTTAATACCTTTCTCCTGCAGTAACACAGCAGTAATATTGAATATCTGGTGCAATAATGATTGTGTGATGTACTTTATAGCGGGAAGTTGAGGTTAGCACAGTTTCACTGACCCCTTAATTGAAAACTGATTGCATGGGTGACTGGTGTACCGCACACACACACACACACACACAGAGGCAGAGGGGGAGAGAGAGAGAGAGAGCTGGGTTGGTGAGCAGCATGAGTTTGGCAAGACTCCAAAGAGGTACTGACAGATCTGTTCAGCAAAACCTCACACACACACACACACACACAAAACACTCCTCCTCCTCACACTCTCGGTGACCCTGACATCAGCCCTGCACTCTCTCCATCACTGTGTTCCCATGGCAATATGCCTTAGGGGATGGCTTTGCTGCAAAGTTGTGTGAAGCTTTCGAGAATGTGGTTGATAATGTTGAACTCCTTCTTTCTTTCTTTCTAGATAATTATGGGTCTTACACTCTTTATTTACTAAATTAACTACTCATTTATTGACATTCATATAAAACATTTCCCAGCATGAAAGCCCTCAAGAAAACTTGTGACAAACACAATCAAAAATATGTTTCATTTTTGAGGCCACAGTGAGGTGCTCACTGATAGCTGCAGGCTGTGAGTGTGTTACCACAATATGGGCTAAGGGTCAGGGAGTGTGAGTTTGTGTGAGTGAGTGTGTGACAGTGAAGAGGAGATAGCCTCTTGACTTCTCTGAGTGCTGTCCCTGTGTAGGAGGCTTTACACCTCACACTCACCACCCAGCCCCGATCCCAGTCTGCTCCTGCAGTACACTGTTAATAACACTAGGGGGCAACCTGCACTGTGTCGGAGTTGGACACAGGCCTCCAGTAGGTGCATTGTTACTGACAGTAATATCAATAGCGTTGTAATTAGGGAAGTTGCACCCCTAATTGCTAGACATGAAAAAAACAACAACTCTTCAATCATTTCTCAAAACAGAGAGTACTTCACAGAGAATATCCAAGCAGGATGAGAATACACAAAATAAAATCATGTCTAACCAATAGAAATGTAAAATGTCAAAAATGTCAAAAAAGATCTATGTGTCTCAACAGAAAAAGGAAACAACTAGAAGATAATGCATCCTAGATTATTTAGATGTGTTGGATGACTAACTACAAGGATTGAGATGACATGATTCCAGCTGCTTGGCAGACTAACAAACTCTGGAAGCACTCAGTCTGATGCTGACAAGAACTAACACCTGTACAAGGATCTGGAAAAATCAGTTCAACAGGAAGTGGCACAAACTGCAGTTCCCTCAATGACCACTTGTGGCCTTCTCCAAAAGCAAGCAAATCCCCATGACTTTCCATCTAAAGTTATACTTGTAAATAACTGATTAAAAGCCTGTCATTCAACATGAGAGAAATCCTAGTATTACTATTTTTGAATACATTAGCACTAATTAACAGGTACTGGTCTCTATACTCACCATGCCTGGTTTGTTAGCTTGCTTTTTATTAACCAATTAGCCTGCAAATGAATTAGTCTCGTGTTAGTCTTTGAGCAACGCCCAGCTGTGTTACAGATTGCCGCTGATATTAAACTGGCATGCATTAAAGTCTCCACTCCACACACACTCCACCTCTTCGTCCACTTCTGGATTAACCAGAAGCTTAATGTAATCAGGTGCTGCCAAGATGGCAGCAGTAGAGCAGCTTGCTCTGAGCTTTAAAACTGATGCAGAACTCACTACACAAACCCTCAGGTCCTGTGGCAGATGAGATCCAGTTTCTTGAACCAGTGAACAATATTAAAAAGTGAGAGTTCTGCATCAAGACTCTACACTTAGCATCAATGATAGCATCTGCCCGAAGGCCTGATATCAAGTCTACCACAGACATTGAAAGAAGAAAAAATGCACCTTGAGTATCAACATTAAGGGCTGATGCAGAAAACACTTGCACTTTAGATTGAAAAAAACAAATTGTAAGGTTGTGGAAGTTCAGTTCTTCACAAGAAGACAATGTAATGTGTAATGAATGCAGTCACCAACAGTAGTACTGCAGTATGTAATAGTGGAATCAAAAGGTGGTTTAGTGACAGAAACAGGCCCCTTGGCTCAAAGTGAATATAAAACTGCCACTATTCCAGCTACTGCTTTTATTTCCATTGCTTTAGCTGCTGGATCTACAACTACTATTATTCCCACTGTTATTATCATTGCAGCCCATTATCCGAGGCATTATGCCCATGTCCCATGTCAACACTGAGTCATCATGCAGGAAACAGAGTCTCTTTTTATCTGAGCACAAATCAGTGTGCAGGTCAGGGTAGAACATGTCCATGTAGTGCAACTCTCTGATTTTGGCACCACATGCCATTAATTCTTTCCTGTCCTGCCCCACCATACCTTACCACACCTACCCCACCATTACAGATATTTTAAAATGTTAGCGGTGTAAAATGTTTTATTGAAGAATAATTCAGCAGTAATCAGGCAACATGTGGCTGTGCTCCTCCACTCTTTTTATCACATGTAGAGTTGATATTTTATAAATGACCTCATGGATTTAGAATATAGAGAATTCTCTGTCTTCCTGGATCAGTGGCTTCTTCAGTGGGAACCACTGTTATGATCTGCCAGGAGGGGCTTCTCTCTTGCCTGCTTGTGTTTGATTTGTGTATGACAGTGTGTGTGTGTGTGTGTGTGTGTGTGTGTGTGTGTGTGTGCTGTCAGATTTTCTAATTTTAATGTTCTAATTGAAGGCGCCAGTCTTGGATCACAGATCCTTAGACATGAATTTCTGAATTAAGCACGAAGTCAAACCACATTCCCAACTTTGTGTTTTGTGTCATTAAGTTAAGTTCATAATATTTAAAGCAAATTGCTCAGACGTGACTTGGTACGTTAATCCTGTAACACAGTTAGCCCACAATCACTTTGATTTGTATTACCTTTCATCTTTGCTAAACATAGTCTTTACCTCCTGCTTCCTCGACTTCACTGATTACTGTCAAACTGAAGTGGCGTAATCTTCAGGGCTATTCCTCCTGCCAGCACCCTTCTAAATTCGGACCAAGCCTCACGAAAAAACTTGAGAGGAGTTTCAGCTAAGAACATGACTCAGCTGATTTCATGCCATAGTCTATCTCCAAATATGAGGCACAAGTAAAAACTCCTCAATAGTAGCTGTATTTCCGTGTACACTTCAACAAAATGGAAACAAACAAATGAAAAACAAAAATGTTACAAAACATTGAAAGTGAAAAATGGATTTGTATTTCAATTTCACTAAATCTAATTGTAGCACCTCAAGGAGCCAGATCCATCCAATCTGTTATCAAGTTTAATAAGGATGATATCATGAGACAGCAAAAAAACCTGTTTTATTCACATAACATCCCACCATTGATACATTGTTTGTTTGTTCTTTGTCAAAAGGAAATACCCTCTGTGTTGCTCTAAACTGCGATGGAAACCTGACTAAAGTGTCTCCAGCAGGAGATGAAGAGACAAACAGACAACTACTCAACACATCTATCTATCTATCTATCTATCTATCTATCTATCTATCTATCTATCTATCTATCTGTGTCTCGCTGTATCTGCCTGGTTGCGATGGCAACAGTGTTGGCCAGGGTCTGGACCTGATGGGATCTGACTGTAAATGAGGGGTGGGAGGGTGGATGGCGGTGGCGGTGGTGGTGGGGAGGTGAGTGCACTGGGGGTGGTGGGTGGTGGTCGGTTGATGGGAGTGGGTGATGGGATATTGGTTGCTATGGTAACACCTGATTCGGTGCCATCCCTCCTCACTGTCTCTCTCTGTCTTCATTTAAATCTCCATCTCCTCCTTTGCCCCTCCACCCTGTCAGTCTCCAAAGAAGGGAGGAGTGAGGGAAGGCAATCTCTGTTTGACAGTTGGAGTTTCTGTACAGTGGAGGGTTGCTGGTTTTGAATTCCTGGGTTAATAGAACTGATCTGTTTAGTGTGGGCAAAGATGATGCAGACTTAAAATGATTGTACAGTATGTTTTGTATTGCAAGTTTTTTTTTTT
Organism: Caranx ignobilis; assembly: GCA_021432705.1. NCBI lineage: Eukaryota > Metazoa > Chordata > Actinopteri > Carangiformes > Carangidae > Caranx > Caranx ignobilis. Next base: position 52,890,402 of record MU270012.1, read on the forward strand.
CAGTTTTATGTAACTGATAAAGTAAATCCAAAATGCTCTAATTGTCTGCACAGTTACAGTGAATGTACTGAACAGATTTGCAAAGGATTTGATGGAGGGAAAGGTCATGGACAAGGGAAGGTCCTGGCAATGGCAACAATGGGACAGATGCAGATGTTGTCACCATGATGTTGATTCTGGTCTGTGTCTGGTGTGGAGTGGGTGGTCAGGAGGTTGTTGGACTGTGAGCATGAGAGAGCAAGAGGAGGAGAGATCGATATGGCAGTTCGATACTGTGTTCTGTGTGGTTGTCATTGCTCTCATGTCTCAGCTGTAGTCTGTGGAATTGTGTCTCCAAGTGGTTTTTAGTGGAGAGCTCAGAGCTGAGAGTGAGAGGTGCTGGGCTCTTTTTTTTAATCCTCACTCCTGCTTTCCTTGATAGAGCTCTACACTCACCTTTGTTACCTTGTTTTTTAAGTTTGTGGTGTATTATCATGAAGGAAATGTCTGACAAGCTGTCCATGTCCATTCCCTTCACATCCAACTTTAAAGATAAAGGAGTGATGGTAATATACTACATGCTTTGAATTCCTCAGATATGGCAGTCAGTGTTGTAAACAGACTTGGATGGCAGCAGCAGATATAGTTAATGCTCATTACAATCATCTCTGGCATTTAAAACATTCGGCTGTTAGTCCAGTAAATGCAGCTTCAAAAAACTTCAACCTAAAGGTCTTGTTGGAGGTCAGTGTCTGACTGAACCAACGAAGCAGAGAAGAACAGTTTCATTTGTAAAGGTCACCTGTAATAATGTGGAAACCTGGTACAGTCTTCTGCTTGTGTGACAATAATGTGATTTACTGAGCGCCACCAGTGGCTGAATGTCTGGGTTATTTCTGTAGAACAGAAGCTGATCTCTGTGTGCTCGAGTCAAACTGCTCCATTTTTGGTGTCCAAACACAATCATCACTGTTCTATCTTTATATCACAGGGCTAAGTATAATTTTGTCACAGTTACACAGAAGAGCAATTTGCTCAAATAAATGATCTTTACTCTGTTGTGAGTGAAAAACTCACAGAAATGTTTGGTCTTTTACATTGCAAACCAAATTTACAGGTGTGAAAGCTCCTCTGGACCTAAGATCTGAAATCAAAAGAGGCTGTTGTAACAGTATAATTATCGTTGCCCCGGTAAACTTGTTCATTCATTTTCCTAGATCACTACTTTGTTAACTTTGAGGAGAGCGTTGGTGACGCGACTTCGTCATGCACACGCTTGTTTACAAACCAATCAATGTCAAGTGTAGGGAGACACAGCACATGTATGGGGGAGGTGTTCTACTCGGTTTCACGGTGTGTTAGACCATGGGTTACATTTACGCCGTAATATCCCTTTAACTTATCTCTGGACTGTGGGAAAAAGAGCACCAGAACCCACACAGGAACTGTGAGAACATGCAAACTCAACATAACTTCAGTTCTAAGCGAAATGTCTGGAGGGAACCAGGTAGAGCTCATCACCTGCTCATCATCGCAGTAATGACGCATGATCAGTCTGGGCCACAGGTTCACCTGTATGAGCTGTATGAGCTGTATGAGCGTAATATGACATCATACCCAACTCAAGATGTGACATCATCACACACAAGAAGACTTGTTGTTAAAGTTGCTTTGTTTCATCAAGACACTGAGTGATATTTCAGTTCAGTTTTTACCTTATTGATAAATTTGCAAAATAAATCTTAAAATGTTTCTTCACTAAAAGAGCCTGAAGATTTCCTGGATGTCTGGAAGAAATAATGTTCCTTTTCTTTCTAAACCTGTCCACTGTGTCTGAAAGTAACTTCACTGTGAGGGTTGTGTCAGCTCATCTCATCATTGATCCAGACTGAAGTAATCATCCACAACACCATGACACACACACACATACACACACACACCAGCATTAGCATGTAAATTAAGCTCCATTCAAGCACGATCTACCAACCTTCTTCTTTCATTTGACCACACATCAATCCACAGGTCCACACACACACAGAGGGAGGGGGGGCATGCTGGCCTCTCTGGCTCAGTGTTAATTGTGTGTGTGAATTTATTAACATTAGCTCTCTCCCATTTTGTCTCTCTCTATCCTTAATCCTCTCGCTTCATCGGAGGATTGTTTGTGTTTTAAATCAGAGCACATGTACACATACATTAACATAATGTAATACAGTAATGTTAAAATGTTAATGCATCTATTCATCACTCTCAAGGACTGACACAACTACGACCAATCCACGTTCTTCGCACCGAAGAGCAAAAACCAATCAGATGCTTTCATGTCTAGTTCTGTATCCGCCCCCCTCGATCCCTGCCTCCGAAGCGTGTGTACAATCTTCACGTGTCGCTGTTGCCGGAAGAAATCAGCGTACAGAGTTACAGCAGAACGGATTTCATGCTCATTTATGAGCAGTGGCTGAGAAAATGCAGCCCCAGTTACTACTTCCAGCGTTACTTGTAACGGCTCGCCCCGAGAAAAAGGCAAGGAAGAGAAAGCTGGAGGCTGAAAAGGCTGCTAACAAAAAGGCTCTGGATAAAGCCAGAGGTCAAACCAGAGTAAACATCAGTGTTGCTTTTGTGGAGACAACTGAGGGATTTGAAGTGATGCTGAGGTTGCTCTCTTTCTGTTGGACAGGTAATTATATGCTTTGCTTTGGGGAGGATTTGTTATTTTTATGAAATGTGTAACGTTTGCTAACGTAGCTACTTTTGTAGCTTGTATTAGCCTAATGCTAATATTAGCTTCTCTGTGGGTTTAAAACAGGTCGGTGATGCTAGTATTGAATAGATTATAGTATATATATATATATATATATATATATATATGTATATATATACATATGTATATATAGTACTCCTCCTGCCGCTTCTCATTTTCATGGTGCAATTTTCAAATCTTGCTAGCTCTCTTGCTAGCTCTCCAAGGATTACCAACCCCAGCTTTAAATCAAGCTCAGAGTGAGCTGCTCCACCGTGCAGCAGAGACCTCAGTGTATGCTGCTTTGTGACAGCCACTCACCCACGTCACTCAAAGTGGCCATGTCCTCAATTATGCAGAACTGTATGCATATAAATGCAATGATCATTGAATTTTGGTGAGGTATATGAAAGATAATCCACCTTATGAAGGAAGGAATTTGCTTAAAAGATCAGAACTGTTTTTGTACCAGGCTGTAAACATGTGTTTCTGCTGTAAGGACGGGTATATTCAAGTGTTCTGGTACATGTCCACGTGTTCTTAAGTCACAGATCCACAGATCAGATTGATGTGTGTGACACTGCTGGCTGTGAACCAAAATTGCCCCTCATGGGATAATGAAGTTTCCCTTGAATAAAATTTTTCCTCAAACCCTTGGCCCGTCTGCTGCTGCTGCTGTGGACTCTGTGCTGTCCTTTATTCACTTGTTATTTTCTGTGTCACTTTATTGCTGGGACCTGAGTGTGATTTTAATTCTCTTCATGTGAAAGCATGTTTTAGAATGACAATAAATCAACGTTGAACCTGGACTGGATCTCGTCAGCCTCGACTATGGGTGGTAAAAACATTGCAGATAAAGAAACACAAGTGTTCCTGACCCTTTTTGTTTTTGCTCACAACTGCTGTCCAATTAAACTCTGCAGCTCTTTCCTCTTCCTTGTTCATGTTTATCTTTCTTTCACCCGATTAACAGTATAGGAGACAATCTGCTCCCTGTTTACACCAGCATATTCATGCTCAGTATATGACTGGTTGTGTATGTTTACAACTGGAGCTCTCTTTGAACCTGTTCAAGTGAAGTCAGAGAATGCTACAAGCCACAACGCTGAATGTAACCTATGGTTACACAGTGACACTATAATCCCAGGTGACGACCTGGTAAGTACCTGTGACTGCTGTGTGTGACCAGCCGTCCAGTGTTAATGGTCAGGACAGCCCTCAGCAGTTGGAGGTGCATTCAGTAGGCCGTGGAAATTTAGAGTCACAGGTCATCAGCAGTAAAACGAACTGTCACTTTGGATCATTGAGCAGCTCTGACTGTTTCACAACGCCACCTGCTCCACTCTGACCTCTTTCCTGGCTACCCCACCCTTCTTACCATCTTCCTCCTCTTCTTACCATCTCTGACATCCTCATCTTTCCTCTTTCTATTCTGCTTCCTTCTTCTTGCTTCTCATTTTCCTCCTGACCTCAATCTAACCTTTCCCTTTCTTACCCAACACTCCAATCTCCGATCTTCTTTCTCTTCCTCCTCTCTTCTAGTCATCGTCCTCAACCTTGTTGTGGGTTTGAAAAATCCTAATTTTGTGTAGGAAACTTTCTTTTCTTCTCTCTTCACGTTGCCTCCCATTTTCTTGCCCCTGTTCTGTTCTAAATTTCTTATTAACCTTTGTGTATGTGTGTGTGTGTGTGTATGATTGACATGGGATATCTGTAATAGAGACCCTCATGGAAAATGACATTTTCACCTCTACTGGCATTTAATCCTCTGCAGCAACACACACGCGCACACACACACACACAGACATATCTATAAAGTTCCCTGAATCTTCATCCACTGTCACAGAGAGAAAGAGAGACAGTGACTGCTCAACAGATGTCCCTTCAGTGTGCACTGTCTTGTCTACATACATCTGTCCTTTCCTGTTTCTATGTGTGTGTGTGTGTGTGTGTGTGTGTTTGTGTGCGTGTGTGTAAGACAGAGGGGAAATCAGATGATGCTGGATGGACCACCTGCTCACTGACAGAGCAGTTTCCTCACACACACACACACACACACAAAGGGACATCACACTGGGGGGTGTCTGTGCCTGCCTCTCTGTCAGTGTGTGTAAGTCCTTTCTCTTATCATTATGAAGTTTATTGATGAGACAGCACAGCTATTGACTTTAAGGGACAGAGCCACTTCTTGCCTCACACGCACACGCACACACACACACACACACACACACACACACATAGATTCAAATGCCACAATACACCAGGTATTTTCAAGTTCCACTGCTGCTATTTGGATTAATTGTCTCTAAACTTGCAGTGGTACAGTATCAAAAATGTAGCAGGAGCCTCACAGAGTAAACACCTTGTACATACTGACACATATCTGTGGTTGGCTAGCCTGGGGTACAGTTAGTAATGGTAACTAAAACATTTGCTGGAGAGTAATACATGTTGACATTATTTGGCAGGAGATAAACTCTGTTCTCCTGTTATCAAGACAGACTGTATGCATATACCTTACCACCTCCAGCTTTAGCACAGCATGTAAATCCTGAGATAAAGTGGGGTCCAATAAGAAAAGGAAATAGCAGCATTTTCCCCCACTTCTTTGTTCTTTGCTATACTTGCACAGCCAGAATTTTATGATTTATATATGAACTACAAATCTTAGTAATGTTCATTGTTTTTAGTTTTTCATTTGTTTAGTTTTGGGGTTTTTGCATCTTTGGACATGATGGTTCACTGAAAACATTTGTGTCACTCTCTCATTCTGGTGGTGTTCACATCTATGTGCCTGACAGTCCTGTCTCACACAGCAAGTAGCATCTGGTCTGTGATCCAGACATACACTAACATACACACTCACTGTGCACACTACACTCGGAGATGAGTACTCTGATACTTTGGGTATACACACACACAAGCTTTAATCAAGTCAAAAGCTTCCAGCTGACTGGTACACAGGAAGTCACATTAATTCACACACTCATCCGTCTTTTAGACTGCACACACGCACATGCATGCTCTCTCTCTCTCTCTCACACACACACACACTGCTGCCACTTACATGTGCAGTGTTCCTTCACACATGCACAGCCCACACAGGCCCGGGCAAGTTTCTCTTTAACACATGCTCAGTTTCCACATGTGCCACATATGCCTTTCTCCTGAGTATAGGCCATTAACCAGAAACCAGGAAGTAACAGTCATTGGTCAAAAAAAGCTTAATCCATTCATCAACACCAAACTACTGAACCAAACAGAGCTGACCAATAATCAAGCAATGTAAAGTTTATATGCACAACAATAGCTGCATGATAGCACCTTCCTGCAGTGGGGAGACTGTATCTGAAGCTTTCTTCATGTTGAACTGGACAAGTCTTAACTTCTCCTACAAGTTTAAAAGAACTGTTTGTGTGTCCATCAACACAGTGATACTTCCTACATTTCCTCTATATGAACTATACTATGAACTATACTGCCTGTGCCTGTGTTACTTCATATTTCATATTACAGTACAAACACATTTCTATCCACTGATGTATTCAGACTCATTATTGTCACATATACTCTAGTACAGTCAATCAAATGAAAAGATGTTTCTATACAATGAAATTCTGAGGTGGAAAGTGAGACACACACCACACACCACCCCTGCTTCTACTTTCCTCCATTCATCAAGCTACATCGTTAATCAACCCTCCTTTCCCTCCCACATCTCTAGACCAAGGGTGCACACTTGATGGTCCTATTTTCATTTATGCAAACACCTAAACTGACCTCATGTCCACTTACCTGCATCATAACTCACCTGTTATGTGTTCAGCCAAACCCAGACAAAGCACTTCCGTATATGGTCATGGTAATCTTGCATGTTTTTTTTTTGTCATGTGACTGGTTCATACGGTTTGTTATGATTTTTTTCCCCCATTTGTGTAAGACCGTATGTAGCCTATAGAAGGAAAACGCCGCCAGCAGTTGAAAATATAAAAGAAATGGTGAAAATGACTTACATTGTGAAATTAGTCCAGATTTTGGATTTATATATATTGATTATTATTTCTTTGTAAATATCAGGTTCAGTGGGAAGAGCCATATCTGGGGAAGCTTTGGCCCAGCTCAGGCAGTTAGAGTTTACCTGCAGAGAAGAACCATGTGTCCCTTCAGTGTAGACCTCACTGTTCTGTAAACTGTACATAAAGGATCCTGTGACAGATTAAAACTGAAAAGATGAAAGTTAGTCTTTGGTGTGATGTTCTCTGCTTAGTGCTTTCAAGTGAGCATGCTACATTTAAACAACCTTATTTTAAGACATGAATTAAGTGTTTTGGTGGTTTGAGTGACTTTTGAAGGTGAGATGAACTGTTTGGCCAAGATGCGTGTTGGTATGCATGTAATCTCTTTGAGAAAGTGTTGTCGTCATCATCATGACACCACAATGGCACAATTAGACTAAAAGTAATTGGAACCAACAGGCCATGTCTGAAAATTTCTTGCAGTCATTGGGTTGTTTTACTTAATATTATTCTAATGAAGTCTCACAGTTATTCACTTTGAAAGTTGTCTGTAAAAAGTGAAGGGTGATGCAGCTCAGAGAGTGCTTTGTAACAAACACAATGGACTTGAAGTTTGGGGTTAGCAGGGTTGTCATTTTGACTGCATGAAACTGTGTGAGTGTAACAGCCTGCTGTGTGTGTGTGTGTGTGTAAGCCTGCAGCAGGCAGCAGGAATGTGTCAGCCCAGTGATAAATGAAGCCAAGGGTGCAGAGCCCTGTAGATGATCTGCACCGTGGAGCTCACCTGTGCCAGGGGACTTACCTGCACCATGGGGCTCACCTGCACCATGGGGCTCACCTGCCTGCGGGAAAATTCAAACTTCAGTGTGAGACTTCTGTCTCAGCACCGGGGCTGCTTGGCTTTAACGAGCAGGACGGATGCTGTGGTGCTTCACATAGCAAATGTTTCTTCTGGCAGCCAACACACGGTGTTCAATGGATCACTGAGAAAAGCAGCAGGCAAAAGGCTGGCCCATATTTGTCTGCTCTAGCAGCCAGTGCAGCAGCTGTTGGAGCTCCATGTCTGAATCTATGAACATACGGCATACACACAAAATGAGTATCAATATAAATAACATGTACACAAGTAATTATTGTTTAGTATTAGTATTAGTATTTTATCAAAAACCAGGAAGAATGGAGTCAGTATATTTGAAAATGAAGTGACTGACTGATTAACCTTTGATGAAATGTCCATTGGTATACAACCATATGAAACTAAGAGACTCAATCTATAGAGAGCCCTGTCTCAGCACTGTACAGTGACTGGACTACTACAGCCCTGCCCACCTAGATCTTACATGGCCACTATGTACATCTGCTCCAAACTAATCTATTATGGTGTCAGAGCTGCTGATATCCACCATGTCTCATGTCCTGTTCTGTGGCTGCGCTGCTGCTTTGTTGACAGCAGTTGCTTTCTTCACATTCTTGCGATGTCCTGTCTGATCAGTCACTGAAGCACTAATTTTCACAGATAATCCTTGTGTCATCTCAAAAGTTCTTAATTGACTGTTTCAGAAATAGCGAATTGTGCACAGTGTCATTTATTGCTCTTCCCTCTGCGACTGTGGTTAGTAACCTCCTGACTCTCTTGTATCCTCTCCCACCTTTGTCTTACAATCTTATTCCTTACCTATTTAGACAGTTTCTTACAATACTGAATACCATAACCCCACAGATCGCCTGTGCAGTGAAAGGGTGAATGCAGAATACAGTGTAACATGCTTTGAGTGGTCCTAGAGACTAGAAAAGCACTATATAAGTGCAAGTCCAGTTATGACTTATGTGCACTGACTTGTCATGACGGGGATGGATGGGTCAAAGAAATACACTGATCGGGCAAAACATTCTGATCACCATCAGAACCAGCATGAACTTCTTCAGCTGTTTGAGCAACAGTAGCTGGTCTGTTGGAGGGGACCACACGGGCCAGCCTTGTCTCCCCATGGTAAAAATGGGCTATACTGATGAAATTGCCTTGCCTTGCCAATTGCCTAGTCAGCTATTTTCACCAAACCATGAACATAACCACACCATGACCACTGTTATAGTTACTATGGCACCAATTCATACACTGAAACTGATTTTACTGGTTGTCTCTGAACAAAAAACCAAATTATCTAGAGGTGGACAAGAGGGTCGACACGTCTAAGTCCCAGACAAATTTCTCAAACAGTAACTCCAGGTGGAAGAGAGGCAGGGTATGAGGCAGGGTATGAACTCAAAAAACCTGACAAAGGACAATGGGAGAGCATTGAGGTTAAATACACGAGACACAGGTGGAGTTATCAATACAGGTAAGACACATGAGGAGAACACAGTAAGACAAGGGAACAGAGGGAATTTCACAATAAGACAGGACAAAAAGGAAAGCAGAGACAAACCATGACAGTGTTTTTCAGTTGAGGACTGGTTGTTCTCATCACATGACACTGGGGAAGGAAAGTGGGTATTATTTAATAAAGTTATCACTCTGAAAATCAGAAGTACAGTTGCTGCAATGATCAAACTGCCTTTTGTTACTTTGCGTCTTGTTTTCAAATCAGTAATTATGTGACATGCTTGGAATGAGCGTGTGTATGTTAGACAACACAGGGAGGAAAAGAAACAAAATCATATGCCAGACTGTGATGTTTGTGAAGTGATTCAGTTTACAAAGTTACATAACAAACCCAAAATAGCACTGTATAGAGAGCTAGAGGGAGCGAACAAAGCACATGGGCTACATGTGGAACTGAATCAAAGACCAAACAGAAAAAAAAAGATCCTGTGAACTTGGGATCACAGACTGCCTGGATAATGAGAAACAGAGTGAGCCAAACACATCAGTGAACTATCCTGTTAGAGGTTACATGTTCCTTCATCATCATCAACACCCATCACTGTACACTGAGCCAATCCCACACACCCAGACAACCTAATGAATTCCACCACTGAAAATAGGCCCTAACAAATTGACTATCTATCTATCTATCTATCTATCTATCTATCTATCTATCTATCTATCTATCTATCTATCTATCTATCTATCTATCTATCTATCTATCTATCTATCTATCTATCTATCTATCTATCTATCTATCTATCTACACACACAACATCTCCGCTCCTCTTACTCCCATCTCAGATAACCCACATGTGGTGATGACAAGCTGACCTCTCTCTCTCTCTCCTCCCCTGTTCTCAGATTTCCCACCATGCTCTGCTGCAGACAAGATGCGGTGTCACCTCTGCATGTCCCCTGTGCAACCTCTAACACTCTGACCCCTACACACACATTCACACACACATAGTCACTGTGCTGGGTCAGGTGTTGTAGAGAGAAATGTCAAGAATCTCTTGGCCCAACCTAACACCGACCTCAACAAAGGTCAATGAAACCTGACCCCCAGGACGAAGGCTATCTCTGTACATACACACACAGATGGAGGGTGGCGGTGATACTGTCAGGACAGTGTGTCAGGTCAAATTGTGAAAGAGGACGGGCTAAGAAAAGACTGTCACCTGTTTAAGCTGTTGTAGTTGAAACTTTGCTGTGTGATGTGTTTTCACTTTTACCTCCAGCGACTCACACACACACATTTAGAATTAGAGTCAGTGCCTCCTCAACAATCCTGCATGCAGCGCAGCACAGGCCCTGACCTGCTGCTGGGAATCACACTGCTGTGATCCTGCTGCATTGCCACCACTGCCAGCTCTGTCTCTCTACATATAGTTGGCAGGTTATGTGAGCTTTGGATTTATTCTAAAAATAAATTATTATTATTTTTTTTTTTTTTTTTTGAAAATGTTGGTAAAATGTTGCTGCCTCAGCAGCTAAAATGCTTATAAAACACATTTTTAACATGTGTATCATATTCAGATTCAGCCTAGAAACAGAAAGAGAAATGACAGTGGAAAGTGTCAGTGTCAGTGATGTGGATATGACATCAACGCCTCAAGCCTGAAAAATAGAAATGATACAGAATCTCAGTGCTGTTTCCAGAAATATATCTTTATATACTGCTACATTTTTTTCCTGTGTACATTGTGATGGGAAATGTGATCACTTCCTGCATTATTCAAATGTTTTTAATAAGTAGGTACTATATATTGTTGCATGCATGTAGTGCTGATGGATGCAACCCCTGAACTGAAACACTGCTGTAGTTAAACATGATCAATGAAGGCGATTTATGAAATGTTACAAACACTTTTTATTGAGTAAAAATGTTGGTGTGCACTGTATGGAGCTGGAACAGAATGACAATGGGTCTTTATGGTCTCACATCAGTTTGAATGATGTTCAGAACAAACTCTTCAAGGTGTGAGGGTCTTCCACTGGTGCTGGTCACCTCTGTGCACCTCAGAGCTCTGAATAAGGAAAAAGAACAACAGTCATGACCCTGAGAGATACAGTGATGTCAGCGTCACCCATGTCAGCAATAACAGTGAGGAGAGACACAAACTAGAGACAGAACTCAGTCACAGGGTGCCATAAAAGCAGGATGGACTACTGAAAACCAGGTGATTAACCAATAACCCTGCAGCTACAGTCAGACAAACGGGAAACCAGGGATATACAACAAATAGTGAGGTTAAAGAGTCCAAACTGGTAACTTTGAGGCTGGAGCTGACAGGAGTAGAAGACAAAATGAGGAGCTCTGCGGTGAGTCACAAACTGGAGATGGAAGAACTGCAAACTGGCAACCTTAAAACTGACCTACTGATGATGAGGATACAGAGAAAATTGACAAAACACCTTGGCCGGGTGTCACCTAGAGCCATAAAGGGGGAATGAAGAGCTTCAAACCTGGCAACCCTACGACTCATTGAACAACAATAACGTCACAAACAGGCACAGAAAAGATCTCAATCATGGCTGTGCATGAGCCATAAAATGAGGATAAAGTCTTATGATGATGTGTGTAACCGCCGGCAGGTTTCTGAGGTGGTGCTGTCGTCAAACTGTTGTTGATAGATGGCAACTTTTGGTCATGACCTCAACATCTGGCCTTCAGGAAACAGGACAGAGCAGAGATAAAGAAGTCGTGTTGAGACAATGGCACTAAAAGCAGTGTGAGCAAGCCGATCACAGGTGGACAGTCCACATTTCTGTTTGTCTTTTTTTCATGTATATTGATGTGTTTTTTTTTGTGAAGCCTTTAGTCATCATCAGCAGTGGTCTTTCTTCCATTTTAATCAAATTCTAATGATGTTTTAATAGAACTGCCTGACTGGAGAGGTGACTTTTACTGTCAGATGATATAGATGGGTGAATAGCAGATCAGTCTTGTGGAGCACATCATACGTGGAGCACATCATATATATATATATATATATATATATATATATATATATATATATATTTAAAGACTAAATCAGCATCCTTCCATTGACCAGAGCATATCATTTAACTTTGGCCTTCATAATCTATGGGGTCTTCTAATACCTGGCCCTCATAGACCAGGTCCTCTGAAGAACACTGTCCCTGAACCAAGTCATAGTTTTTGATGTGGATCCAGTTGGTCTCTGCTGCTGTTCCAAACACTGCACTTTGTAATCACGCCTGTGGGTGTTCCTTGTGTCCTTTTTTTTTTTTTTTTTTTTTTTTTTCCCTGTGTCCCTATGAAGGTGTGGAAGGCCCACCATTTCAACAGGGACTCACATAAACACACACACAACTACATATATATATATGCACTAAGACGCATGCACTGCTGTCCTGGATACTGAAACACACACACAGAGGGGTTGTATCATTGTTTAAAGTCTTATTTATGGAATCTTTAAGTTAAGGAATCAATCAGATGAGTATCAGATACTGGTTATTTATTTATTTAATTTTCATTAAAATTAACATTACAAGTTGATATGAATTGCTCAAAAATGTGCAGAAGTAAAGATATCATTAAATCACTCAGCTTGACAACACATCAGCTATAAATTTGTTAGAATTGAAATAAAATAAATTTGCCCAAAACAGCACTGAAGAATTGACCAAATTCCTGTCACTCCTGATCTTTGCTCATATCTGTCAATTCTACTCCCATGTGCCACTATCACCATTTGTATTTATGACCTCCATGAGCAACATGGTGCAGAGTGTGTGTGTGTGTGTGTGTGTGTGTGTGTGTGTGTGCCTCTGTTTGCACAGGTTGGTCAACAGCAGAGTTTGACTAAGATAATTATTATTACCTCATTACTGATTGATTTCAGGTCAAACATGTTTGTTCATTAAATATTGTTCGAGTCATTGTTAGTGTGTAGTGGTGTGTATATGCATGCATCTGTGTGTGCATGTGTTGTCACAGTGTGATGGATACTATGCTGCTTTCGCCCCAATGTTTAGGGCAGCTGATGCACTTTAGCTGTTCCTGTCACCCACTCCCCCACCACACCCACCAAGACACACACACTCAAATCAGAGTCTGCTTGCTATGTTAGCCTTGGATAAACAAGCCATTGTGCCATGTTCTGTCAGCACCCACTGCTTGTGTGTGTGTGTGTGTGTGTGTGTGTGTGTGTGTGTGTGTGTGTGTGTGTGTGTGTGTGTGCGCGCGCGTGTGTGTGTGCGCGCGTGTGTGCGTGTGTGTGTGATGAGGACACAGGGTCATGGAGAAGATAATTTTAGTGAATACAAACAGTCGGAGGTGTTCAGGCCTGTCTTCCACATGGACACACAGGAACATTAAACATAAGATAATATATAAAACATCATGATTGTTAATTTCAGGGATAAATGAACAACACTGTAGATCTTTACAGGAAAGATTTTTTTTTTCTAAGGGTACCCTTTGTTCAGTCTTCTTCATGTTTGGCTTGTTGGTGGGATTTGACTGCAGTGCTGAGGTCTTTCACTGCTGAGATGCCATCCATGTGTCTGCCCGTTTCTCCTCCTCTCCTGGCCTTTCTCAGCGATGGATGGATAGGAATGTCTGGCCTGATAACCTCCTGCTCCCTTTTCTCCCTCTGACCTCTGACCCGACAGTGCAGCCTGCTGACAAAATAAGGAAAAAAAAGAGGTCCACTGAAGTTCCACCGTCAGTTCATGACCTTTTGTCTTTTCCTCTTCTTATTGCAGTTATTTCTTCATCAAAAATTAAAGATGTGTGTTACACCACTACACTCTGATTGTACACTGTATTTAAAATCATAAAAAAAAATGGTGAATACCAAATTTGGATGAGTGTCAGTCTGACGTGTGTCAGTCTAACAGGGATTGGTCTGAAGCAGAGAGCCTCTGCTCTGGCTCAGTGTCTTGTTTACCGATAAGGATCATTGTTTGAGGCTATGAGTGTCTGTGTGTGTGTCTTTACAAATAAATGATTGCATATGCATTTAGCTGAGCAGTGAGAATGGATGCACACTCACTCAATTACAAGAATGCTGAATACATGTCATGCAGACTTAACAGCCTGTCAGCTTTGCTGCTTATTAAAACTGACTGGCTCTTAAGAGCAGATCAAATGATCTCCCTGGATCAGTGCAGCTCCTCAGATCAACAGTCGATCAGTGTCGACCTGATGCAACATAACTAGCTGACTGGATCATTTTATTGATAAGCACATGCACATGAGTTCTTTGTATTTGAAGATCCTTTACCTTGGTGCTGAAATCTATAAAACAGACTTACATTAAAAACCGGCCTGCTCATCCCTTCATGGACGTCCTACAGTCTTCACAGGAGGCAGCGTCACATGACAAGACAGTAAACAGATACACATCGGGGAGGGAGGAGGAGAGCTGCTGAACTCTAGATGACCCCAACAGACAGGGCCTGCCACGCACACACACACACACACACACACACACACACATCGTCATCATCTTCTAGCAGTGTTTTGAAAGATTTTGCTGTTAGATTGCAGCTATTGGCATTATTCCAATTATCATGTATCTATTAGGTTTCTAATGTATTGTAATTACAGACAGGGAAATACTGAGCCAATGGCACAGTGCATGACATGTATGCTCACGTATACAAACAGATAAATGATTAGTTTTACATAACAAACACATTCTTATATTAATATTTAATAATAATATTAATACCCCAGATATCTGTTCTTTGCCCTCTCTTTTTCTCTGTATATTCACCTCTTGACCAAATGATAAAAAGTCATGGGTTTAATTTCTGTTGTTTTTCTGATGGCACTCAACTACAAATTCAAGATGTGTGTGTGTGCGCACTGTGCATGGTTGGATGCTGCTGTAAATTAGAATAAAACCTGGGGGCTGGAATCGGCTTTTTCAAACTGTGATGCACCACTTTGATCATGTGACACTCAGTAATTTGTCACTTGATGACAGGAAGGAATCTTGGTGTTACATCTGACCGTCCCAGCAGCAGTCCATCAAGTAGGCCTTCATGGTCGACAGAAATAATCATATGACAGTCTGCTGGAGCATTGAAAATGTGAATCCTTTACATTCAGTCAATAATCATGATTGATTTTTCAATGTTGAAAACTGTATTACTGCTGCATGTTGCCCCTTTAATCCCCATTGAACCTTTTCATCCAGGCTGACAGAGGTTGAGAGGACGGAGCAGGGAGAGTGAGATAAGCTGTTTGAACTGAGGTGAGCAAAGCCTCAAAGCTGTGATCACTATGTAAAGAACAGATTCCAGTTATTGATTTTTACCTGTAATAAACAGGTTGCCATCTTGTCATTATGGGTTACACTTGAGATAAAGAAAAAAAAATGTCTCTCTGTCTCTTTCTCTCTCACTCTGTGTGTTTGCATGTGCTCTCATCTATGTAACTGAGACTCTGAACTCTTGAACTGCAGCCACACCACTTTATCTTTCTCTGCTCATTGTGAGGGCATGGACACACACACACACACACACAGGCAGACAGCTCTGGGTTGAACTTGAGATGAGTTATGGAAAGGAAAACAGGAGTTGGAGGTCAGACTGAATGAGGTCAGCATAGAAGAATCTCCACTCTTTCTTGAGGTCTCTCTCTCTCTGTCTCTCTCTCTCTCTCTCTCTCTCTCTCTCTCTCTCTCTCTTCTCTCTCATGTGCTCTTCTGTGTTTTACACCCCAAAACTCTTGCCTGTTTTTTTTTTCTTTCAGCTTCAATCATATGTAATTAATCAGAATCAGAATTAATCAGAGCTGTGTGGTTCATATGTGTTTAAATCCAGTGTTGTGACTGATGCAGGTCATTATTAAGTGTCAGAACACAAGGAGTGTCATTTGTGCATGGTGTAGCTATATGGTCATGGTCAACACTGGGCTGAAGTTGTCTGCAGGTTGTTGCTGCTGCAGCTGAACTTTCTCACCCAACTGATGTCATCATCATTATAATTTCAGCCTATTATTATATTATATCCTTAATTTTCCCTCCATTTAATGATCACTGGAGATATATGAGTCTGACTGGATGTAAAGAGAGAGGCCTTGAAGAGGTCACCCAGCAACTGAGTGTTGCAGTTTTATGAAGATGGGAAACCTGCCAGAGACAGATTTCACAAGACATAGTAAAAGGAAAGTCACAGCGTTTAGTCCCTGATGTGTCACAGTCCGGGTTTTTATTTTA
This sequence comes from Caranx ignobilis, assembly GCA_021432705.1. Lineage (NCBI taxonomy): Eukaryota > Metazoa > Chordata > Actinopteri > Carangiformes > Carangidae > Caranx > Caranx ignobilis. The sequence goes on from MU270012.1 coordinate 52,906,707, forward strand.
AAACTCTGTCCTGACATCCAGCTCATCTCCACATCATGTTCCTGGTCAGCAGCCATTCTGAATGCCTCTGTTTTAGGGGCTTGAAAACTACAGAGACTCAGAGCAGTGTGTGTTCAATGGTATCTTTTGACCCTTTTTGACTTGTAAATTCTCACTTCTCTTATTTCTACCTTGTATCTCTGTGAAGACCAGAGTCAGGTTAAGACCAAACAGACTGAGGACATCTTGTCTGGTCCTCACTACTTCAGAGGTTTAAGACTTGTTTTTAGGGTTCAGGTTAGAATTAGTTGTGTGATGAGGTGATGACTGAGTTTACCACCCAGGCTCCAGGAAGAGGCACCTTCAGCCCAGTAGAGGCGGATGACGATGAAGAGGAGAAGGACGAGGAGTGTGTTTACATGTTTAGATATCCCAGAGGCTCTCCAAAGGTCAACAGTTCAGCGAGCCACCCGGAAAGCCCTGTCACATTCCTCACTGTACCCCCATGTGTGTGTGTGTGCGGGATGGGGGGTTCATCTGAAGGCCATGCAGCTCTGTGAATGTGAGCCAGCCTCTGCAGAGGTAAGGCTATAGTATGTGACGCTCTGTATGTTGTTTTATGTCAGACAGAGTGTTTCTGTGAATCCATGAGGAGGAAGAGGATAAGCAGCTCCTTTCTTTCTTCATCATTTCCTCTGTCCTTCCTTTACCTTCCTCTCCTGCATCAGCCTCTAGAAGGAGGGTTGTTCACATTTAACAGTCTAATAGTCAGACATGCTTTTGACTTGATGCATTTCTCTCAGGTTATCTCATTCTATCTATCAATCAATCAATCAATCAATCAATCAATCTATCTATCTATCTATCTATCGATCTATCTATAGATATATAAATTTATTCCTGGGATGTGTACAGTTGTACTGTGGTAATTCTTCCCTCATGGCAACAATGATAACCTATTTAGATTCCAGCACTTATTGTTTTTCCTTTGCATAATGTACTGGAAATGGTGTGTGTGTCCTCCAATGTGTGATGCTTATGATCAGTAGAACATGATGAATCATATGCCAAATAAATCTCATATTAAACAGTTTATATTCAATTTCAAGAGGAAAAAGAAAACATCTGTGAGATGGATGAACATAATCATCTTTACTTGAGGTAGGTTGAAGTAGAAAAAGACAAGAGTGAATATGATTGGATGATATAAGGCAGCAGAACTAATAAAACTCAGTCAGTCTGTCCTCATTCAAAAACAGCAGACACTGTGTAAAAAAAAAAAAAAAAGAAAAAACGAAAAAATACCAGTCACAGCAGTTGACAGTCCAGGCCAACATCTAACCTGACAGCATAACACCTGAGGAGATTTACTCCTAAATGATGACAATCTGTTTTTACTATCTGAAATACAGACTGAGGAAATGTTCTGACTCTTCCCTTTAATATCTGAGCTATTTGTTGAATTTGCACAAGTCAGATTTATCACATTTAGGAGTATAACCAGTTCCATTTCACTTTTAAACTATCATGACCTTCAGTAGTAACAAGAAAAGTTCACCCAAGGGAGCACTTCCGATTCATACACACACATTTCCCATAATCTACAATCAACATAAAATGGAACTAATAATTTATTCTCATGGGAGGAAGGACGGCCAGTGAAATATAATTGCCGCCGATTTTCTCTCCTCACAAAGGAGGCGTGTGTCTCACAGGCCTCAAGATTTTATCAGTAGTTTCAGTAGTCACACACACACACACACACTCTCACACACAGACACACATACATACACAAATCCAAAACCAACCTTTGTCTGTGTAAAGGCATCACAGTCTTGTGCCATTTAACGTTTCTGGGCTTGTTTGTCCGTGACACATGAAACCTGGAGGATTAAGACTCTGACCATCTGAACGTAACCCTGTAGTCACTTAGTGCAATAGCCAGAGCTGTGTGGGTTCAAACATACACAGAAAAAACATTTACATTCAAATATTCAAAAATAATAAAGTGGAGCAAGACATCTACAGTACAAGCACTTAAAAGAAAAATATATTTTCCCTGTATTCCTGATCATAAGGCTCATAAGGCTGCTGTGGGATCAACCACAGCTTTGTCTTCTTTTTTTCATATTCAGCAGTGTTGGGCTTTCAGGTAGAGCTTTAGCAGTCCATCATGCTCTGCAGTCTGTGTCACAGGTTGTTACACATTTCAATGAATGGCAGATGAAAATTAATATAAATATCGAGCAGGTGATCTGCTCTCCACCTTAAAAAGCTACTACTAGCTACACCCTGTAAATCAGACATCATGTAAAGATGGTTTAGTGCATCTTATCATCATCACGGATCACTATTAAACATCTGGAAAAATAAAAAGCAAAGATTTTGTATAGAAATAATGCAGCAAACACTACGTCCATTAAGGCAGTTCTTATCTCCTGTAGTAAAACCTAATGTATTTATGTTTTAATTAGGTATTTGTCTACTTTGCATCATCACCAACTATATCATGTAGTTTTTGCTGATGCCACTTTATCCAAAGTGAACAGCCCTCATAGGTCACTTTATGTATGTATACATGGGAAACTTTCACTCAAAAAACAAAAATGACATTTAAAAAAAAGTGATTAATCATTTCAACTCCCTCTGAAGCAGCAAGACAGGTTTGATTAGGACAACATGACATTACTCTGCATCTAAGAATGGTTTCTGTACCTACAGCCAGGATATAAAGAGTCCACGTTGTCAGAGGGAATTCTGGGACATAGAAGAGAACAGTCATAGAGCTCAAGTAGGATGAGTGAGATGAGCTGGTTATTACAGGAGTTGTTTTCACCTTGTGTGTGTGTGTGTGTGTATTATCAGTGGTCGGAGACACCTTGTATTGGGCAGGTGTGTATTTGCCGGGTTTTCGTGATTTAGTCACAACAACTGCACAGGTGAGTGTGTCATGGCTACTGAGCTCCCATGAGTCAGTGCGGTCCCATTTCATGACGTCGCTATAAGGAATGTATTATATAGATGAGGTCACCAGTCACATCACTGCTCTCTCTAAGTCTCCGAGCTCGGGGACGCGCCTGGGGACGTGGATGCGGAGGAGTGGTCGGTGTCCTCCGGATCCTTGCCGCCGGTACCGGAGGAGGAGGAGGAGGAGCGAGCCGCGCCCTCCCGCTCGCGCTTCTTCTGCTTCATGCGTCTGTTCTGGAACCAGATCTTTACCTGCGTTTCGTTCAGCTCCAGCGTGGCAGCGATCTCCACGCGCCGCGCCCGCGTCAGGTACTTACTGAAGTGAAACTCCTTCTCCAGCTCCGTCAGCTGCCGCGTGCTGAAGTTGGTGCGCATGGCATTGTTGTGCGCGCCGGTGAGGCCGTAGTCCGACACTTTGACTGGGGGAGAAGAGGGAGACAGTTCCACACGTTTGAACTGCTTGTTTCATGAATAAAAAACTGTTTTACATATATGCAAATAGGCGACGAAACAAAGAGTCATTTTCTTAGAATTAAAGAGCTATAAGTGTAGGCCCACTAGTAAAATACATTGATTTGAACTGACAATGGTTTTTGTTTGTCAGAATAAAAAAAAAATCAGAAATCATCATTTTGGCTGCGTGATATTGGCAATATTGTATATTAAAATAACCTATTTTGATATTAGGGCGGGTGAAGAACAACATGGTAGAACAGCAATAACCCGCTGTTATTTTCATTATAATAGAGAGAGAGCGGGCCAGACACTGAGAGGGGGTCCGGGCCGAGCTGGACTCATGCAGATCTGCCATCTGTCCTGGGATGTGACAACAAAGCCCTTTATTTTATCTCAATGTAAAAATGCGTTTAGAAAACGAACATTTTTATGTAGCTGTCACACATTAATGACTGTTCCGGTAATACAGTAGGAATGCGTTTTAAAATGACTCCTTCCATGTGTTCACCACGGTCAGCGTGTAAATGACCTGCCTCCTGTTTAAAACTAGAACCTATACGTTTTTAACTGTCAGTCACTGTCTGTGTTTTTAGTTCAAGTAAAGTAAATATATATTGAATGTAATTGTTTCTGTAGGCCTAAATGCACAGCCTCATTCAAAACGGCCTGTAACAGCTTTTGTTTCTCCCTGTGTTTACAGTCAAGTCTCCAGGTGAAGAGAAAACTGAAATACTGCATGGCACAGAACAATGTGAGGCCTGCAGACACACATCTAGATCAGCCTCATTTAACACTCTGCTCTCTACAGACTAAATGACCCCGGTTATCAGAGTGTGGCTCTGCAGCTCCTGCAGACAAAGTATAAATATAACTACATAACGTCTTATGAGCAGTTGTCTGTCTGTATATTTTTTGTCTCAGCTGCTCATACACCTCTGAGATCAGTCACTTCTGGGTGCAGCATTGACAGCCACTATGATAAATGGAGAGGAGGCCGCAGCCTCGGCCTCTGCTGGGAACCTCACAAATCACTGCGCCATTAAACATGCGATCTAAACGCTTTTATCTGCAGGCCCAGCTCCGTGATCAGGCTTCAATTATGACCGACAAAACCAGCGGCCTGCTCCTACCTGTTTTGGGCGGGTTCCTCTTCACCTTCATCCAGTCGAAGGTCTGCCCCTGCCCGGCCTGTTGGCCCTCTTCATCGCCCCTCTCTCGCTCCTGAGAGACGGGCAGCTCTCCGTAACCTCCCCCGGGTGGAAGCCCCAGGTAGCCCACTGCATCCAGACCCCCGCCGAGCTGCTGCGGGTACTGCGCCCCTGCCAAAGCGCCCTGAGGCCCGCAGTAGGCCCCGGCCAGGGCCCCGTAGCTGGGGGCAGAGCTGGGGAAGGTTGACTGATGATAGTAAGATGAGGCCACAGGCTCATCAATGAAATACTGGGGGTGAACGGTGTTCGAGGGGCCCGTCGCGGCAATGTACTCCGAGTTTGTAGGGCATGCCTGGCCCGCGTAGGCCCCGGTGTTGCCGCTATTCCCGTTATTATAGGGCTGCAATATTCCGCTCTGTAAGCTTTGGGTTTGGTGAAGGTGAGGATGATGATGGTAGCCGTTGTGCGTCTGCTGATGCTGTTGTTGTTCATGATGATGATGATGATGAAGTGGACGTTGCTGATGATGCTGGGTCGCCCCCGTGGCCCCATCCACTCCACCACCGCCTGTGCCCGCTTCGGTGCCCCCGTACAGCCGCGCATCCCCGGTGTACATCGCGCTGTCACTTCTTGTTCCATTAACGGGAGATGGAGCGCAAGTGGGCCCCGTGTGGAAGGTGGTGGAGGTCACCGGGAAGCTCTGGTGCTGGTCCAGTGGGTGGTGATGGTGATGCAGGTGGTGGTGTGAAGATTTGGGCGTAGAATATGCGGCGGTGCTCGGTCTGTTACAAATGGAGTATTCCACAAAGGAGTTCATGTTGTCCATGCAGACTGAGGCCCGGTGGGACTGAGTCAAGACTACACTGACCAGCAGGAAGCAGAGAGACACAGATGACGTCAGCAGAAGTCAGCTGGAAAACCATCAAAAATCCAACAAATCCATCACAAATCCCTCCAAAAACATAAAAAAGAAGAGTGGAGTCAAGTGTAAATTAGACCAAATAGTGTGATGTGAAATCAGAAGGAACATAAATCCTGGGAAAAACCTGAGCTCCAAAGGAAATTGAAGGAGACTGGAGAATGTGTGGAGAAGTCGTGTTGTTGTCGAGAAAACTCAGAGGAAAAGGTGAAAAACCAAAGAGCAGAAAGTTCCAGTGAGGAGGGGAGGACAGTGGTGCACGGCCCCAGGACCGAGGTGCTCTGCTGCGGTGAGTGAAGGCCTGTCATTAGCTCCACTCTGACTGCGTCTCTAAAGGCTCATCGGTGACAGTGGAAAATACCGCGAGAAGACAGAGTGGAGTCAGGTCACCTCTTCACAGGTTAGGCTACACACCGTATTCCCCCATTCTGTCTTTTCCCCTCCTAGACTCTCAGTCTTTTTCCTCTCTCCTTCTCTCTAACTATTATCCGCGACTCTTTCTCTCCCCTCTCTCTTTTCCGTCTCTTCTTTTCTTACCTCTGCCACGGGTCACGTGGCTCAATCGTGCGTCGCCTGTGGTGACCAGGGGCCAAAAGTTTGTCAGCCGGTGAGGGGTGCGACGGGAGCAGTGTGTGTGTGAGAGAGAGAGAAGGAGGTGGGGGACCTTTCGATTCAGGAGGGGAGTTTGCGTACGCGCGCGCGTTCGTATGTGCGCACGCGCCTCATCCATCACTTGCCGTGACATTAGCACGACAAAGAGACTTCAATCAAATCGGCCCATCAATCTGATATCAGCACGGATCTGTCAGAGCAAAGAGAGGGGCAGAGAAGAAAAGAGGAGCTGTGAGCCGGCCTGCTGCCTGCAGACCTTCCCCCAAAAAACGCTCCCACAGACAACACACAGTATAAACCAGGGTACTGTACACTGCTGCTGCGGGACTATACACTGCTCATTTTATGTCTTACTCCTAATACAAACTGCTGCTACATATCAAATGAGAGCCATTCAACAAACCAGTCCCGTGGCTATAAGCTGCTGATTACCACTGACCTCAGTCTGATAACTGCTACTGTAACAGTGTTGATGAAAAGATGGTTCTAGTTTACTGCAGCTTCTGTCTTATTTTGGTAATGTTCTGTTCTGTTGTCCTTTGTTTTTGATACAGTGACACTTGCACTGAGGTCATTTGTAAGATCTCAGGACAGGAGACACAAACACTGTTCCATACTCACAATCTAACAGTTCTCCTGCACAGAACTTAAAATGACATGTCATTTTATATCATTAAATCAGTGAATGGAACAAGTAGTTGGCTTGACTCTTTCTCTTCATGTAAACATTGTTCTATAAACATCCATCAGAACTGAGCTTTAAATAGCTAAATTCCATAAAATCCATTCAGATAAAAGTCTCAAATCAAAAAAAAAATCACTATGTATACTGGGACGACTCCAGAGCTGTTCATTTGAGACTTTGATCTGGTTTATTAACCAGCACTGTGGATGTATTTGAAGCTAACTTTGCTACCTGCCCATCACTGCCGTTCTGTCTGCTTTATTTCACTAAAGGTGGGCTAATACATGTATGAGAACAGACTGTAGAGAGAATCCCTGTACATTTGCTGTGACCATCGCGTTTCTAGTGTGACTCACACTGAGCTGATCAGCAGCTGTTCAGCTCTGACCATGTGCCAGTGTGAGGCTGATGAACTGACTGAACCTAACACACTGTAGGTTCATCTCCCGTCAGTGCTGAACTGTTCCCAACTTCTCTAATGCTGGTTCTGACTTAAAAAATTTATAGATTTAACTTCATCTCCTGTTTGTGTATTTTTCTCACAAAAGGCAGGAAATCTTTTTATGGATCAAAAAGCTTCTATTGATCGTGCAGAGCATCTCAGAGAGCCTGATCACTGGGACTTTTGGGAATCACTTTCCTTTTCAACAATTGGATTGGGAGGCCATAGATTTTAGATGGCTTTAATGTGCATGTGCGAGTGCATGCTGAATGTGAGTGTGTGTGTGTGTGTTTGCTAATTGAATGAATGAGCTGATCTGTTATAGAAATGAGGTTAAGGCAGACAGGAGGCCTTATGGTGGACCAAGCCCTGCCGGTCCAGCAGGACAGGAAGCAGGGAACGCCTTGACAACAACACAATGTACTTTCTGTGAGTTTGTGTGTGTAAGACAATAGACTGCAAACACACACATGACTGAACTTTTACATAGAGGAGAGTTTTTTCTTTGGAAGATTTTCTTTCTTTCTTTCTTTCTTTCTTTCTTTCTTGTATTTTTAGGATAAACATTAAATTTCTTCAAATCTATATCACACACATACACAATCACATACACACATATACAAACACCACACCCAAACTATAATTGCCCCCCAGTGAACCCGTCATCCATTTCTCCCTCCAGATCCTGTGTAAAGAGCCTGGCAGCAGACACACCGTCGTCCCCCTGCCAGGACGCTATCAGGACAAGTGGCGTGGGTGTGCGACAAGGACCGAGGTTAATGATCAGCCAGGGGCTGAAAGGAAGGAGAGAGAGAGCGAGTGGGCAGGAAGTCTGCAGAAACAGACTGGGACAAGAAGAAGATTAAATGACACCCACACGGCTGTCTGGGTGGTGGCGATACGACAGGAGAGAGGTCAAAGGGTCGGATGCAGCTACATTTTATAAATTCCTGTACTCATGTACTCTTGTTAATTTAGTCTTTGTTGAGGAGTTTGTGTGTTAAGTTTTCGATTTGATGATATCTGATTACATGTGTTCACAGCTGCCATTAACAAGCAGAGTGTATCCACATTAATGTGTCTGTGTCAGGCCTCTGTCCACACCTCACTGTCTCCTAAATTCTCAGTTTTTGTCCATCCAGAAATCACAACCCCAGGGTTTACAAAGTGAATCAGGTACAGGTGTGTGTCCATAGACCTCTGATTTAGAAGCTCAAAAAGTGTTTAAACACTAAAATATATTGATGTAAAGGCAGATTGAGACCGTCTTCTCTTTCTGACACCTCAGATTTTTACTGTTCTTTCATTTTAAACAGAGCTGATGCCATTAATCTGTATTTACAGTGAGTGTGACTGATGACACTGTGGCTATGAAATATAGATTCTGTCTCTGCAGTGCAGTAATGTTACAATGCTTCGAGCAGCATCAGTAAAGTGTCGAAAACTGCCCCTCTGCAGACCAGCGGTCAGTGTCTTATGTAATTCACCTGTATGAAGTTCTGAGTGACAGGCATGTGAGTGTATTCCTGCCACTGGCATGCACTAAAGTCTCAGCTCCATACAGAGACAGTCATCTCTACAAAAAGAGAAGTGGAGAATCAAACATGGCTGACATGAGCCAAATAAATATAGATATCATCAGACGTGCACTGTGGTTTGATTCAAATACACCCTTAAGTAGAATTTTGTCAGGTAACATGGTGCAGTCCAGGTCAAGGAAACACAATCTACAGCAAAAATCTCCCCACTCAGCTACATATTCTATATGTACAGGTGGGGAGATAGGCTCTTCACTGACAGAACCATGGTCACAATGTAACCTACAGTTCTCTATGGTATTAAGAAGACTATTGCTTCATCCAAATATACCCTTTACATATGAAGCTGAGTGGAGAGATAGTCTCATCACTCTGAGAACCACAGTAACAATGTAACCTATATTTGTTTAACTCAGAATGATTTTCAGAATAGTTTCCTTCAACTCTTGCAGTGACTCCTGTAAAAATACCAACCACTATCATATCAGAATGTACACTAACTTCAAGCCTTGAATCAGTGTTCAGAAGTGAAGCTGCATCAGTCATCACAGGGGGCATTGACACAAGGCTGCAGGCAACACTGTCACTTTCTAACAGTCTTCATACAGGAATCATTGTATTCAATCTGTGCTCTCTGTGTTTGTTAATGGGAATTCTCATGTAAAGTAGCATTTATTATCAATTTGGAGATCAGCATCAGTATGACCAGGACATTACTGAGTCTTTTTACCAATGAAAGTTTTTTTTTTCAAAGGATGAATTATATAGACAGGATTAGGAAGTATTTAGGAGTCAGAATAGCAGCAACAGAAAAACTATAACTATAAAATTTTAAATTTGACCCGCCTAAAAAAAAGTTTATTATAGCATTTGTTTAGCCAAAAAACTGAATGTAGCTTCACCCTGTTTTGTTCTGATACTGGATTCAGCAGACTGGTCCCAGTTGACCGAAGAGGTCCAGAGAGTTCATGTGAAAGCAAATCAGAGATTATCTTAAGCCTTAAACCATGAAGTGATTGTTGACAAGTAACAATATTCTATCTGTACATCCTGTTTAGACCTGTATCCTCCTCTTCTTGCCAGGGAAACACAAATGATAACAGGCCAGTTTTTGGCCAATAGACACAACAAGTTAACACAAGTTAAAATCAGAATCAGGATCAATAACAACATGTCTGACTTGATGTTTAGCGTTGAGATGTGCACTGACCTCCAGTCTTTCCTCTGAAGAAGGGAAAGATGATTGTCTCTGTTCTTTTACTGTTTAGCTATTTACACCAGAGTCACCAGGAGTGGAGCTGGTTATTGACAGAGCTATCTATAGCTGATTGTTTTCAGTATAGATGTGGTTAGTAATAATGTTCTTATGCATAAATGGAGCATCGTGGGAGAATATAATTAAACAGGAGACTTATGGAGCCCAGAGACACCCAGGGTACATGTTTTATTAGTAGAGACTTAAATGCACTTTTGTAGACATTTGGGACAAAGCTTGTTGGGAGCTGATTTCCCCCTAGTTGTTATTTAGAAATGAAAACTATCCATTTAATTCACCCAATTATCCAGGTGACATCTTACTTATACATTTATCACTCATTAGTTGAATGTCATGCAGTTTGGTTGTTACAAAGGTGCAATCACACACGTAAATGACTTCAGGTATAAATGTGAGTGTTCTAACACTGCTCAGACAAGAAATACGAGCCTGGTCAGCCAAATGGTGTTAAGGCCACGCCCCTCACACCATGAGACTGACTGACCTGAAATTAGAAACAGGTGTCCAGATAACTTGCATATGGTGAGAAACTGTAAAACTGAATGAATTTTTACTTGATCAACATCATATTTGGACTGAGATACACCTGTCTGTCATAAATGAACATGATTGGTGGAAAGAATCATTGCAGTTGGACTCCTCTCTGGTTCCAGAAAGACAGCACTTTGCACAAGCATCCTGAGCAAAAAGTCAAATGCAATAATGGGTTTAAAGCCCCTACAAGGAACTTTCATTTTGTGTTGATTTTGGCGACCCCTGTGGACAAGGTTTCTCTTTGAGGATCCTGTCCCAATATCAGCCATGATGAAAATATAGTGCTGAAATAGATTTAGGTTTTTACTCACAATAGCGTAGCAACAAGTCAATGCTAATTTATAGCCTCATCAAATGTGGCGTCTCCTCCAGTCTGAGTGCGTTACATCGTTTCGTTGTCCGGTGGACCGACCTGTCCACTGCCTCCTGAAGGTAAAGAGTTACACTATTTAGAAATAGCTTATCTTCCCACCGATGGCCTCATTTGTTGTTGTAGGTCACACAGAGACATCAGCAGAAACAAGAGACTTTTGCATATCCAGTTAAAAGTTCCTTGTAGGGGTTGTAAGGTTCTTTTATTCATTTTTCACTTTTCCTCTTAAATGCTCAGATCTGTTGCTTTGAACTGACCTATGATGGAGGACAGTGAGACTGTGCCTTTGCAGTAACTGCTCTAAAGCACTGAAATAGTCTTCCCCTTGTAATATAATAGTATAATAGTCTTTAAGTGTCCCCATCCACTGGCACATATAAGGAAGCTTAAGTTTTGCTATTACTACAGTCAGATCAGTCTTGCCAAGAGTCTGTGATATGCAGTGTAGCAGTGCTGGATCAGGGCTACAAATCTAAACATTGTTATTATTAGTAAAGACAGTCAAAATCTTAAAATGAGGTCAGAGAAAGTGCTGGTGTAGGCAGAGTCTCCATGCTGGTACCTGATTTAAGTCCAAACATGTCACACTGTGGGTAGAAGCTGATGGATGCAGCTGGTACCTCTGGAAAGTACTCCACTAAGTTTCACACACTTTAAACGAGGAGGAGGCACTGTACACTGTCAGCACCCAATGATCCCAACTATAGAACAGCAATATGACAGGTTAGATAACCCTTTCTGCTTACTCACATTCTGACCTTTGACCCCCCTGAGGGGTCATCTGCCTTGTCTGAGGTCAGGAGTCAAATCTGAGGATCAGCTAAAACTCATCCCAGACTATCTGTTGCTGTTCACCCAGGACGCACCACAGACCTAGATTAGAGTTAATTAAGAGCTACAACTGATGGATCTGTTTGCACCAGGTTCAACATTGCTTCATAGAAATGCACTGATCTGATTGGACTAATACATTTTCTTGCCTCCTGCTCCCTCGGTCTGTCTCCTTTAACAGTCCAGACAGGTCAAATGACTCCAGAACCAGGAACTTACACCCCAGTATTCCTGGAAAAGTGTGGTGGTGGTGGTGGTGTGTGTGTGTGTGTGTGTGTGTGTGTGTGTGTGTGTGTGTGCATGTGTGTGTGTTTGTGATATGAGGGGCTTTCTAAAAATCATGAAAGATGATACAGGAGAGAGAGTGAAAGTGAGATATTAAAAGAGTGGAGGAAAGAGAGCAATTGTGCATCCAGACTGCTGACATTGTTTCTTGAACTCAGAAAACTGACCCTCTGATGCAGACACATTACAGCCTTTATTAACTGTTTCTAATAACATTTACACAGACACAGTTCAGTGGATGCAGAGAGAGAAAGGAGAAGACCGAGGAGAGAGCACTGCACACTTCAGGTCAAACAATAATTTGACAGTTTAATTAGAAAATGTGCAAGATGACGTTTCACCTCACAGTCTTGATTAGTGTACTGCTAAACAAGCACTATAAGTTATTCTTAATGTTTGACCCAACTTTAAATTTATGTTGAAATTATTGTTTTGGGCAAAACCCTTAAAAGAAGCCCATAGGGAGGGCAGGCCCAAGGATTTTGGTGGCCCAAACAAGATTTTGATTGTGGCCCCCAAAACACTCCCAGGCACAAACACCAAATTACACACGCTGCTTACAACTGAATGAACACACAGACACACACACATAATAGAGATTTACAAGTGGACTAACCACAAATCTCTTTGTTTATGGTTTATTTCTGCAGCAGCAAAACAGTGCACTCACTGTGCTGTGTTACTATGGCAAGACAGTGAGTTCTCTACACCAGAGTAAACTTAACATCCTCTGTATAATGGGCTACTGAAAAGTAGCTTATATTTGAATTAACTCTCATAAGGAAAACTGTGGAACATGTTCAGAATAGAATAGAAATAGAATAGAAATTACTTTATTGATCCCAAGGGAAATTCATTTGTCTTTAGCTCATCTTCCATTTGCATAAGAATTAAACAGTCTGATGGCTGTGGGTATGAAAGATCTTCGGTATCTTTCTGTCCTGCACCCAAGAGATAGGAGCCGTCCACCACCGCTGCTTCTTTGATCCATCAAGGTGTTATGAAGTGGATGATCCGTGTTGTTCAGTATGGCCTCCATCATCCTCATTGTGTATCTCTCCACCACCTCCTCCAGAGAGTCCATCTTTACTCCAATGACAGAGCCAGCCTTCCTTACAAGCTTATCCAGCCTCATTGCCTGCTTTTATCCTAAACTTCCTCCCCAGCAGACTGCAGCATAAAATAAAGCACTTGCCACCACAGACTGATCTGAACATCTGCAGCGTCTTATTACAGATGTTTAGAGATCTGAGCTTCCTAAGGAAAAAGAGGCGTCTCTGCCCCTTTTTGTAGAGTGCATCTGTGTTAACAGACCAGTCCAACTTGTTATCAAGGTGAACACATAGATATTTATAGGTTGTCACCACCAAGTGTTCACTGGCTGAAGAGAGAGCTTGGACCTACGGAAATCCATAATCATTTCCTTTGTCTTTGAGGTGTTCAGCATGAGGCAGTTTTTGTGACTCCAGTCAAATCCCTATATTCAGATTCCTGTCCATTCCTAATACATGCCACAATAGCAGTGTCATCCGAGTATCTCTGGATGTGGCAGGACTCGGAGTTGTATTTAAAGTCTGCTGTATACAATGTGAGCCAGGACAGTCCCCTGTGGAGCCCCCGTGCTACTCATTAATGTCCCAGAAAAACAGTTCCCCAACCTGACAAACTGTGGCCTTTCAGTCAGGTCATCTGTGATCCAGGAGACAAAGGAAGAACCCACTCCCATCTCTTTGAGCCTGTTTTTGAGTATGTTGGGTTGGATGGTATTAAATGCGCTTGAAAAATCAAAAAACATGATTCTTACATAAGCACCAGATTCCTCCAGATGAGAGAGGGCACGCTGGAGCATGTAGAGGACTGCATCATTCACTTCAATGTGTTCTTTGTATGCAAACTGCAGGTTTTGCAGAGTTTGTCTTTGACCTCAAGCCTCAGTAGGTGTAGAATCAGCCGGAGGAGGATAAGGAGTGGAATGGGATGTGGCCTCAGTGTCGAATCTGTTGAAGAACTGGTTGAGTTCATCAGCTCTTTCCACATCACCCATCACCACATCATCATTTATGTGTTATATGAATTGAACCTCAGTTGGGATCTTTCTGATCATGTGGCCCTCCTTAGGCCATCCTGCCTATAGGTTTGTACAGCTGATTATGATGAGCCATTGCTTTTTTGTTACACAACATCCTATTTGTGACAGCAGGAATACAGTTGTGTAGAATAAATACATAGAATCGATGTATTTCTTAGACAAGCGTCATGTTCTCAGGTTAAGACAGAGTCGGTGAACTGAGTGATATTTATTTTGATGTGTAAAGCTGCTGGATATCACTGGATGACAACATATTGGTTTACAGCAACACCAAATTAAGTTGATTTTAAAACAGGCAAGACCCCTATATTGACCACCACTGGACAGACTACTGCAGTACTTGTTCACTTGCAGGTTCCTTGGCCTTTGTGAATCCAGTCAGCAGCTTTGTGCATGTTGTCTCTGATGGTGTAGACTGTGCCTGCTTAGTCTTTTTCCTAATTCATGAAGAATTATTTTTTCTTCATGCCAAGCAACATTTAAAAAAGCACAATACTGCAGGGTCAACACTGCACTTCCTCAAGTCCTCATAAAAAAAATCACAGAGTGCTGCACAGTCCACTGGATCAGGGTTTTCAAAAAAAAAAAAAAATCTATATATAGTTGGACAAAGAGCTAAAGAGACTGATTAAAGACATGTGTTTGGGCATCGATAAATATGTTATTTAATCTAGAACCAGAACCTTTTTGTGGATCCTCTGCATTTGCCTCGAGAAAACTTGATTTTAGCTTAGCTTCTGAATGTGACAATCATCTGATTGGAGCTGTATGTTGTGTGGCTGCTCATACATATTTGATTAGTATGTGAAAAATAAATAATCTCAGCATAAACGGAGTGTGTCCCATGTGAGCACTGACCATTCACCACATACTACTTCCACTAACGTGTCATGTAATTTGGCACTTAAGTCTAAAAACCTTTTGTTCTTATTAGAAGAACAAATCATTCCATTCATTTCAATACAGTGAGGGATTTCTTGATGACAGCATCTAATGACCAGTAGAGTCTTCGGTATTGGCATCCTCATGCAGCTGTTCCGCAACATCAGTTTAAATGTTCAAATAGAGGTCAAAGGTGAGAGGTCACAACAGCTGTTTAATATTCCTGTGAGCACAGAATGATAATGGAAGAGCAGTGGAGAGCAGAGGAGTGAAATCAGAGCCGGGGGAGCTGGCCCACTGCTATCAGCCATCTCTGATAAGATGCTGTCAGCTCTGCTGCTGCTATCTACACAACACATTTACACCGAGGCTATGGCAGAGGAGAAGGGCCACAGAGGACAGCAACTGCCTCCAGCCAAGAAGAGCCCTTCATATATTTGCGCAGACCTCTGGGTAAGAGTCAGATCCCTTCAGTGTTGAAATGTGAGAGGTTAAGTTAGAAATATAAAGTGAGATGTGGAGCTTGTGTTCAGTGTTTTTGTAATGTGGAGGATCCAGTCTGTATTTCTTGCTGTCTCTGTATCTACACACTGTACACGCTTCTTCTGAGCACCAGAGCTCCATTGTGTATTACAACATATCAGTGAGCCTCACTGGTGCACTGCTGACCTGTCATTCATTAGCATTGGCAGACAAACTAATTTAATTCAACTTTATATCAGTGATTGTTAAAAACTACAGGTATCCTACAGTTTCCCTTATCACAGTACTTATGGAAGTATTTCAAACTGACAACAATTATAAAAATGTCAACATTCAAACATTGTTTGATTTGTTTGTTCTTTGTTTTGTTGTCGGTGTCTGTTGTGGTTTGAGTGTATATGTTGGATATTAAAGAAAAAAGTAATAAAAATTAAAAAAAAATAAAATGTCACCATTCCTATGGATTGGTGATTTCCATCTTTTTACTCAATATCCATTTAAAGTAAGCCATTATGGAAATCTTCATAAGACATAAAGATAACCATGAGAAGAGGTGAAGAGAACACACCTGGGCTGGGTATGTGCAGCATTAGTAGGAGAGTCTTTCCTGTTCAGTAATCACCTGATCAAAGTTACTGAACCAACAAATGTAAACCCATGTGTTTGTTGTGGCTGTCATAGTAACCGGTCTCAAAAGACCACTGTAGAGCACTGTACATACTCACAATAAGTGAACCTGTCTCGCACAGACTTTCATGGATATATTATAGTGTATGTATTGTAAAACACTGATATTCAATGTTTTTAACTTAAAAGTCACAAAGCATCAAACAAGCTCATCACTTTTCAGTGTTCCCTGGAAACACTGTGGTGAGTGTTCAGTATGTGCAGATTTTCTGAATTTGCTTGAATTTGTCTGTTGCATGTTTCCTATGAAGTGTTTTGAGTTCAAGGCCACCGTAGTTTTAAAACACAACAAAATCTTACACCTCATTTTTATAATATAGCCAGATACAGATGAACAATTAGTAATAAGATTATCAAAACTTAAAAGGTGAAATGTGTCTTCAGTGCTTGTAAATTTGCTTCAGTTAAATTGAAATGTACATAGGCCTATTAACGTTCCCATTCCATGAGGCAATATATCAAAGTAATTTCAATGTGATATTTCCCTGCATACATTTCAACTCTAAAGCAGCACTTAATTGGAATCATGTTTTATTTGCAGAATTAAGGTGACATCATTTCTGACTTGAACAAGGTCATCCTGCAGCAACATAGCACAAAGTATATATATGACACAGTAACAGTAATAGTTTGATTACACATTAAAACATTTCTGTAAATCCAGGCTTTGTGAAGACCCTGCTTCTGTGGCCATACCTCTTTATGGAGGATTGCATCTGTAACAGTAACTGTTTCACACTGTGTTGATGGACTAGAGCTCCATCATCATGTTTACTATTTCAGTTCCTTCTTTATCAGTTCATTCTCTCCTCCAGGACCATAGTTAGTGGCTGCACTCCATTTACTGGCTGTTAATTGGCGCAGCTGGATTGACTGACAATTGTCTGTGTGGGTCCCTTGGTAAATACCAGTAAATCCTGTGGAATGGCTCATTATTGACCAGAGAGACTGCAGAGGTGCGTTTCACCACACACACACACAGTGATTTGTGCTGGGTGTGTATCCTCTGTAGCTCACACCTGACAATTCAATATACAACCGTGTGTGTGTGTGTGTGTGTGTGTGTGTGTGTGTGTGTGCGTGCGTGTGTGTCCAGTGTTCTCTCCCACACTAACCAGAGCTGTATTGATGGGGCCCTCGGAGGCTGAGACATTGATCATCTGCCTTTGATTGGCCCAGAGAACAGATGATAGCTCACTGGATGCTAATAAACTCACTGTATACATACACAACAGAATAGACAGAGGAGAGAGAGAGGTGATGTGATGGGCTTTTATCTGATGCTGTGGGTGGTTACTTGGACAACAGCTCACCATACACAGTATATAACAGTGAGATATTTGCACCAGTTTTTCAATCATTTTTGAAGCACAAGTGGGTTTCTTGCTTCTTGCCAAATCAGTGCCATGAAAATTGAGCATCAGATGTTCAGATCTCACCGAAGTCTGTTGTCACCAGTATTTCTGCACTGCTGTGCACCCTCACCTATACAAACCAACATCAGTTCAAATATATGTACCTGTTCATATAGAATATTTCCAATGCATTATAATTGTGTCAAAGCAGGAGCCCAGAGGAGCCCATAAGTTCTTTGTTCAGCAGCTTATAATAACAGGTAACACACTGACCCTAAGAAAACCTTTAAGCACTGTGACTGAAGCCAAATACATTTCCAATTATGAAACTGGTCTCACAAACATAAACAAATCATAAACTATTGAAACAGTTACAATAACACACTGTATGAGATCAAAGGTCAGAACCAGTGGAAAATGTTAATGTAAAAATGTGCTTTGTCAGTGTCCCAGTGTTTTTACAATAGAGGCCCATGACCATTGTCATCAGTGTGTATGTTTT
The DNA here is from genome assembly GCA_021432705.1 of Caranx ignobilis. Classification (NCBI taxonomy): domain Eukaryota; kingdom Metazoa; phylum Chordata; class Actinopteri; order Carangiformes; family Carangidae; genus Caranx; species Caranx ignobilis. Next base: position 52,924,750 of record MU270012.1, read on the forward strand.
TGGATGTGTGTGATATGGTGTTGTACTCACACAAAGTGGTGGAAGTGGTTGTGTTGTTCAAAAATAAGCACCAGACCTTCAACTGGCGAAAGAAAGGTCTCATGAAGAAAGACCACAACATCAGCTCGAACCATGATATGACCCTGGGATGCCTTTCTGATAGGGGGATATACAGATATAGAGATATATAGAGGGCCCCAAAGGAAAGACATTAGGCTATTAGACTGTGGGTCATGGGACACAGAGGAGGGCAGTGTCTAGAGTTTCAGGCCATAATGCTGCAAATATTTGTGAAATGTAAACAAGCAGAGAATATAAAAGAGTAGTCACAGAGGGTACAGACTAATTCCTGAAATAAGGAATGCTGTTTTTCAAAATAGGTAGAAGGTGAAAATAATTCACTGTAATGGGTTTTAGCATTAAGTGAAGTAAGAGTTCGACAGCGCTGAAAAAAAGAGAGGGGCGGGGCAAAATTAATATGGCTGTCTTTATCCTCTGCATCTCCTGAGAATAAATTAGATCCCACTATCAGTCAGGATCAGAAAAAGTACATGTCCACTGTATCGTAGGTATGATCTATTAGGTATTGTAGTGGCAAAACTTCGTTTGGTTTGTCCTATAACCCTTTGTTTCCTGTGTCCTTTGTTTTACCACATGGAGAAGGCGGCGGTGCAGTGTCAGACTCACAGTTCGTGATCAAAAACAATCCAGAGAGAGCTGATTGAAGAAAGATGCTGGTGATTTATTATAACTTAAACAAACAGAGAAAATAAAGCGCATTGTTTGCTGAAATATTGTAACTGGCAGGACCAGGCTACGGCTAAACATTATTGTTACAGCAGCAGGCCGGGAGCTTCACGCGCTGCGGTCTATGACGGTGTCTGCTGGTCTGCCTTCTCCCCTGATGCATGATGGGTAGTTATTTTAAGGGGTGGCACCATCATCACCTGTAGGGGGTGCACACTCACAAAGACAAATTAAATGCAAGTAATAGAATTCAAATAAACTTAAATGTGGCTCCTACAGGTATCCTTAATGATAGACTTTTAAGTCTTTTAAGTATTTACAGTTTTGTCTGTGCTAAGGTTGAAACACATTTAATCAGATCATAATGTTTCCCAAACATTAAAGGTCCCAAATAGTGTACTGTTACATAACTATGTCCCAGGTGATGATAAAGCAGCACTAGGCTCTGTATTGATATTGCGAAAGTATCAATTTCTCAGTCCACAGAGAAATACACACAGCCTGTATTCAGAACAAGAGCTTTAAAACCGTCAGGCAATCTGTAACTTTGTGATGTCACAGCAAAGCATATCTCTTTATGGATCAACCCTTTAAACATAGCACCTTTAACCTTCTTCTTTGAATGTCTAAACATAAACATATTTCAGAAATGCAGAATGCAGAAGTGGAGCAAGTAGATATTGAAGGGAATTTTGCCAAATATGTATCAACACATTTGCCTTGTTTGCCATATAAGTTTCATCACTCTCTTATATGAAAATGTTAATGATAATTACATTCCCCACCAAACATGTTTGCTTTCATGTTGTATTTAACGTGGTGTGGTTGAAATAGTTTTCCACAAATGTTTGAAGGATATAGAACTACATCTTGTTTTTCTTCATTATTTAAAAATCTAGCATCTATCAACGTGAAAATGTTGCTCAACAAGTTAAATATTTGGACACACAGTGTCTCCTTCCACACTCTACAGTTGGTGACCTGAAAGTTTAAAGTTGTAACAACACCTGCGTAAGTTTCATACTTGACCTCACTGACATGAGGTCAGACGAAGCAGTGCTGATGTAACAGATCCTGCTGACACATCCACGTTTTTAAACATCACTCTGCAGCTCAAACATCACAGTCGGGCAACAACACACAAAACATCTATGTGTGTATTTCTTATTATGTTGTACTACACTCATTAATGATGGCACTTCATTAACAATTAGAAATGGGTTTCTGTCATTTTAATAAGCCATGACTCTTGAGATATGAACTGCAGTCAGCAGTACAGTAGTCATGAGGAGACTGTGGTTTTTCCATCACTCTGATTTGCACGTTGTAACGTGTCTGTGTGCAGCAGTGCTGCAGCACTGACTGTCTGTGTATGTGAGGGTAAAGTTTCCCCTCAATGCCTGAGACGATAAAAATCTACCATTCACATATTTCACCACTGCTGCTAAGTGGGTGATCTATCATGTCTGAGTTATGCAATATCACACACACTCACACAAACACACCAACAGAAATCATAACAGTGATGGTGACGGTGATGCAAGAGATAAAGGAGGAGTTCGTGTATCACAGCGTGGCAGCTCGGCTGACAGGCGGTGACAGCCAGAAGAGAGAGATTATTGGAGAACACACACACTCTCTCTCTCTCTCTCCCTCACACACACATACAGCCACTCAGAAGGTTAGATATGTCTCCCAGCATAGGGAGGCACTGTAATCTCTTTGTATACAAGATATTCTCAGATGGATGGTTACAGGTGAGAGGGAATGTGTGTTACAGTGTATGGCGTACGTCCCAGTCTTCAATCCTTTAATCTATTTTCTATATGGGATTAATGCCTGATGCCTGATGTGCCATATAACACCTTTTGTAATCCTGCCCATCACCACCCCCTTACAAAACATGGATTCATCTCTTAAGATGATACACTTTAAATATGATACATATACAATCTTTGTTCTGTGCATAATTAATGTAAGTTAAGGTTATGTAATGTAACAGTCTCAGGTCATCAAATCAAGCATGTGTCTATGTCACACAAGAGATAGAAATACAGAAATACTGCTCCACCATGGATCAGCTGAAGAAAAAATAAATAAATGTAAAAATGTAAAAACATAACTCTGTGCTAAGATTTCTGTTTTGAAAAGTCTGTAAGTTTGGAATCCTTGAGTTACCATCAGCTGAAGAAGAATTTCAATTGGCTGGTCAATATTTTTCCTTGAATATGGCCAGATGGCACAGATCTCTGCTGAAACCCAGAGAGCAGCAGATCTCCTTTTTAGGTTCTTGCAAGAATCTGGTTTATGTCTGGAGATCTTTATGTGACAACTTACAGTGATATAATTGGAGCATGTCCACTGCAGATTTCATCATACTGGATGGTGCCCAATAGCAAATGAACTGGATGCATTCTGCATGAATTTAATGTGTTTTTGTTTTTTGTTTCACACATACACACAGATATCACTATATATGTATGTGTGTGTATACACACACATATACACACACACACACACACACACACACACATATATATATATATATATATATATATATGTATATATACACACACACACACACACACATATATATATATGTGTGTGTGTGTGTGTGTGTGTGTGTATATGTGTGTGTATATATATATATATATATATATGTGTGTGTGTGTGTGTGTGTGTTTGTGTGTGTGTGTGTGTGTGTGTGTGTGTATAG